>JAODUK010000020.1:858206-880224 GCA_027564635.1 Typhlichthys eigenmanni
ACAATGCATATATACGATGTAAATTCAATGCTAGCCTCAACCACACACCTTTGTTAATCCTTGCTCAAAATTAACAAAATTATTCATACAAAAGATGATAAATGTACTGTTCAGTGCAAGAACCTACTAATCTATAATGTTTCTTTGCGCCACCTGGCGGATGAGTTCAGCATTGCCGGACATTTTAGATTTTGCCTCAACCTGTATTGTATCACAAAGAGAGTTCCTGCAGAAATTTCTACCGCAATGCCACGGAAATATCGGTCATTTTAAAATGGCATATCTGTACATCTTCTTATAACTTACCATTTAGATTAATTAATATCCATATGAAATGATGTAAGACAAATAATTTCTGATAGGCTACCTGACCGCATAGATTAACTTTTATCACCAAAAGCAGGCGGACTTTATCCTGACTGCGCACACGCGCAGTATAGGCTTACAATATAAACTTCGGCTGGCGAGATTGCAGGATATAATGCTCCTCTAAAGCGACCGCATAGATTAACTTTTATCACCAAAAGCAGGCGGACTTTACCCTGACTGCGCAAACGCGCAGTATAGGCTTACAATATAAACTTTGGCTGGCGAGATTGCAGGATATAATGCTCCTCTGAAGCTTTAATCAACCGCAGGCATTTTTTTTTGCATTTGGCAAACAAACTCTAGTGGTAAAATTTAGCAGTGATGAGGTAGCTAACATGGGAAAGTGTTTTTCGAATGGAGTTCCAACCGGTTCGCACTTCAGCTTCGAGACCGAATTGAACTGGAACGTAATTCTCAATGCGCGTTGGTGCAGTAGGCTACGTTTTAGGGTACGTTTCACATTGTGCAGGGGGCGCTTTATAATAATAACAAGCATATTTCAGCTGGGAACGGTGATAAGAAGTCACTTGCACTAGTGCCCCAAATCAATTTTTGACCTTCGCACAGCAACATTTTTACTCATGTGAATTTTCATTTTATTTGCATTTTTCATTTCATATTCATTTTGGCACTGGCGATTTTCCTTTGGCGGTCGCTATCTTTGGCGTGCGCCAAGAAAAGGAAAGAAAATATACTGACATCCATAGATGATGAAATTTAAGATGACAATATTGTTTAATTTTAACCAAAGCACACCAAAGCAAACAGGAGAGCATAAGTAGACACAGGCAACTAGAATTTAATTAAAAATGTAATGATATAATTTATTAATATAAATGTATTTGTGTATAAAGTTGTGAGTCATAGTGTTATTACGATTCCCGGTCCCGCCCACTCCTACTGACTTTTTTTTCTGTCCTGTCCCGTTAATAGTTAGGGAAACCCTGAAAGAAATGTCAGTCTCTAATTCGCACCATACCTTACAACATGAGTACACTAATCCGTAACGTCCGCACAAACGGTTTGATACGACTACATGTACCATTACACCCCTAGAAATTACTTATATTTTGGCATTGTTTTATTTACAGAATTTTCTTTCAGATCCTGCGTCCACAGCTTGCTTGTCTTTTAAACTCACTTTATAGATACAGAATGAACTTCCTTTGACTACAGTATAGCCAGTCCATCTCTCACCCTCAGAAAGTTAACATAGCCACTGCTGCATCTACGACACCATGCATATTATCACACTGAGCATCTAATAGCTTTTCCCCAAGAAGATGAATAATCGATTGACACATTCTTGGAGGTGAAGAGATTAATGTATATATATTTTGCAGATTCTTGGTGCCTTCGCTGTCCGTGATGGTGTTCCAATGCAAGGGATGAAAATAAAGAGTGTTGTACCAGGTGAGGAATAAGTTGCTTTGTGCAATAGTTTTGGCCAAGCCATGGCCTTCGATATTTCGCTGTAACGACATTCGAACCTCCGCATATCTTCCTTTTGTAAATCTTTTATTTTGCTTTCTTTGTTCTGGATCTCGAAGGATTCGATCTGTAGAACATGAATGGGTTTTCTATCTTAAAATATTTGCATTTGCCTGAGATTGTAGGGTCATTGGCATCACTCTAGAGGTGTTCTTCAACACAGCAGCCTCAGGGGATATCTGCTCACTTTTCACAAAAGTTCTGTGATGAGTGGTTTCTTCAATGGTGTTTTAGATAAATATTGCAGTTTCTGAAACAACCTGCTCTGTGCTTTTCCCAGATCTAGGTTGTACATATTGCTGATGTAAACGTCTTCAGAGCATATGCAGTTTCTTTAATTAAACGTGTCATAATTACTGCCGTAGAGGGGATAGGTACCGACATATATTTGTATTTTTTAATGAATAAACATTGGAAGCGGAAGTCATTTTCTTCACTGCCTGTTAAATAATGTATAGCCCACCATGACTTTGGTGTGCTACAACATGTCGCAATCAACTTGCTTTGGGTTATCAGTCGTTAAAGTTTGTTAGTTTTTTATTGCTATCGTGATTTTTAATATGCAATCGGAGACAGACGAGAAAATGTGACAATGTTAAAGGTGTTTGATGTGACAATGCAGGTAAAAACAATTTGCCACCAAACAAGACAACAATCACTGTTCTCGATGTATTTACAGACTGCTGTCTTTTATGTTTTTACTGGGTTCATACTGGCATTGACTAACGAAAACCCATCTGTATTTCAAATGCTGTCCCCAGGTTACAGCTACGATACGGCCTATGTGGAGTTTTTAACCCTCGAGGATGCAGTCCACTTCATGGAGTCCAACAAGGTGGCCCATCCTCGTCACTCTACGAAGGCCGTCTCTCCCACCTGGATTTTGGGGGTTGAGAAGGCATTTAGTAGAATGGGGCAGGGAGAGATTGTGCTTGGGAAGGGGTGGATATTATATTAGTGTGTTCTTTTTTTTTTTTTACTAGGTTTTGCAATGACTGTGGGGATGGAGATGTCATTTTGCGTTTTCGGTTGCGGCGAATATTTACGCAATTTTGCAAGCGAACTACTGTGGTGTTGTGGCGTTAAACAATTACGAGAACAGTAAAATTAAAGTCACATTAATTTGAAAATTTGGTGAATATGTTGGAGATGCATTGTTGTTTTATCTACTGCTACCGCTACTTATGTTGGTAGCCTATTCATTTATCGTAACTTTTCTTATCTAAAGCCCAAAATTACTGTCAAGGCCTCTGCATACTACCAATTGTGTGGCCTCACAGACAATTGCTCGGGCTGTTCCAAGCATACTTCACGCGGACGCGTCGACTATTTCTGTATACAAAAAAAAAGTGTGATAATTGGAACTATTTTTATGTGCACACATAGTTTCCCGTGAACAATATTGGTGTAACTAAGATTTGCTACAAATAAAAAAATGTTATACGCTTAGAACACTCAATTGTGAGCTTAGTAGGACATCCATTGCTGCCTGTAGTTGGCTTCAGCCTGTCACCTGCGCAGTCAAGGCACACATTTCCGCCGGGACAGAAAAGTTTGGAGGTGCACCGACAGTCCGCACGGACTGTATGCGTGACGATACTTAGGTCACGCATACAGTCCGCGGACCTCGGCCTTCCGTGGACGCGGAAAGTATGCCTGGGCCTTTGGTCAAGATGTATTTAACTACTACATATAGATGGATGCTTCTTCCGTCATGCTGCTTTTCACACGATATCCTCCAACAATCCAATCCAAAATCATGTTTTTTGTCTTTTTTGTAGAGCGCAAATGTGTCGTTGGGTTACATAAATATGGATATTCCTATTTTTACATTCAGCCGCAGGCCATGAAAGGAGCCTCTGATACTTGGGATTCTTTCACAATGCAGAATCTTTCTTTCCAATCCTTACTTAAATGCAGTTTATTCTTTAACTGCAAATCTTTCCCATGCATATTTTGCTTCTTTACTTGGTAAAGAGTGGTGTAGGTGGTGAAGTGTATTATTATAAATAGTGACTAGTGGAAATAAGATTAAAGATAAGTAGGTTCTTTTTTTTTTTACATAATGAACAAACATATATTGATATGATATGGTGAACATGTCTGCTGTTGTTTTCCATGTCATGCACCATTCCAGTTCTTCAAAGGATCTTTCCTTAATTTCCTGCTTACTCTTTCTGTGGAGATGTCCCACAGCTTCTTCAGGCTCTTTGATATGCTTCCTCGCATGTCGTTTACATCATTATATTCCTTCTTGAATCGTGTCAGTGATCTTCTTTACACCAGAGCTCTTGAGCCTCCTATGGTGTGCTTTGTGTTATTTGGTTTGGTTTTATTGAGTACCTATTTTGATGTTTGTATTGGAAGGATCCTCAATGTATTCTTCTTTGTCTGCTATAATGAAAGCGAAGGAGAATATAAAGTTGAATTCCACAATTCTGTGGAATTAATTTAGTTTTTTCTATCGAGTGGGTTGTTTGAATTGCTGTCTAATGGGTAACGAGCAGTGTTGGACAGTAACAAGTTACTCATAAGGCGTTACTGTAATGACTTTTTCAGTAACTAGTACTGTAACAAATTACTATTTCCAAAACTGGAATAATATTACAATTATTATCCAAGTAACGCTGCGTTACAAGAACATGTTTTTCCCCCCCCTAGACTTCTATCTTATCAAGACTAGAGTCATATGTTTCTTAGTCAAAGCTATGCTGTAACCTAGCAGTTCAAATTTCCAAGTGAAGCTGGCGGCATCCTTGTTAATGAGACTTCCACTAGAACGGGAGAGTTGTACAGGAGGAAGCAGTGGAGCAGCGCGTGTGGTGATTGTCTGCTGATATTGTTTGATAGCATAATTGTTTTTTAAAGTTTGCTTTTCCCTCTTGTCAGTGAATTTAATTACATAAGGCGTATTTTTCCACAGTCATAACCGAGCGTCAGCGCCTATGCTCCAGCGCTTCTGTTTGCTGATCATGCCTGGTATATTATGATTCCATTTTTAAAATAGTCTTATTGTTTGAGATATGAAGTCCCCCTCTATTGTCCCAGTAAACTATTTCACTGTGCTTATGAAGCCTCTGGTAGTAGTTTTATAATGTTGTGGTGATTGTGCAGTGACTTGATCTTGCAGTGACGTTTGCTATCTTGCCTTATGTCAGTTTTAACTTTTTCTAATTACGGTTGTGTTGATATTCGAAGCACGTAGCATGTGTGAACTTGTGTATGATCTACTGCCAGGGAGGCATTTTGGAACGGTTATGGGAGACAAATATGCCTGCCTTCTGAGGGGGGATTTATAAGTGTGCTTATTTTACTATTAACATTTAAGTATACTTTTATATTTTTCCTATTATGCTTGCCACTGCCTTTTTTTATTATTTTGCTGGTCCTAGCAAACTTGGAGTAGGCTAATTGAACCAACCTGTACAATCATCTGGTTTGAGAGGCTGCAATGTTTTCACTTTGGCTGATTGTTTACTCCTAAGGTTCATTATTGTTCCAATAGTGGGTTTAATTCTAAAATGAGGTGGCTACACAGGTTGTCTGTCATTTTTTGGAAAAGGCAAGGCAGGGTTATTAAAGTAATATAGTAATGTAACAAGTAACATAACTAATTACTTTTAATATCCAGTAATAGGTAGTGTAATAGTATTACTTTTTGAAGGAGTAATAAGTCAAGAATAACTTATTACAATTCCTGAGTAACTTTCCCAACCCTGGTAACGAATGGGTCAATTGCATACATTCTCAGCTGGTTTAATTTATTTGAAATCTTGCAATCTCTACTAGAGTTTATTCTTTTAACATGCTATTTGAAAATACAATGCATTCAAGCATTTGTCATGTTTACTATTAGTTTGTAGTACTATTTAGGTTTTATGGTGATTTTACTTTTAATTAGTATGGCTCATTTCTAGAAGTAGTTGTATAGCTGGTGTGGATCTAAATCAATATTTTTGTGTAAACGGTCTGGTTCACAGGAACTGTGAAAAATATTTAGTGTCCATGGAATGTAAATCTTTCATTTAATGCTTAATGATCATTAATGACGTTTTATGTACTGTAGCAACAAGATTTTTGGTTTTGTTTGGCTGTTAGACCTACTTCAGAAAAGTCAGGTTGAAAAGTTTAATTTTAGATTTTATGTCGATATTTTACTTTAGTACATGGAAAAGTGTAATACACATTTTGTGGATCCGGGCTTAGTACAAAATCAAAGATAGTTGCACATTTAACCCTCATTTATTATGAGGGCTGAACCTGCTATTGTGCATGTTAGGTGACATTGCTAGCATTTAGTCTTTAAAATGGTCTAATTACTGTACTCTCCTTTTCATTTCAGGGCTCCCTAAAGGTTGGTACTAAAACGGCTTCCATGAAATATGTCCAACCAGTCAAATGTGAAATAGATGCCAATGTAAGCACCTCCCATATTCATCATGTTTAGCATGTCCACCAATCAAATTGTGACTTTGACCTAAGATACAGTATAAATAATGGATTCCTTGACACTTTTTTTCCCCTGACTAAATTAGCAATCCGATAACAACGCACCCAAACTCCAACAACCCCTCATCACCAGTCCAGTTGCTCCCACTGAGAGGCCAAAGAGCTGCCTAGATGGTAGTGCCAGCAAAGAGCCAGTGGACCCCTCTCCTCAAGACCAGTGGCAGCGGAGTTCCAATCTGACGCCAGAGGCATGGCAGAAGCAGGTTGACCGGCAACTCCAACAGAATGAGACCGATCCGCAGGCTGAGCCTTGGGCCAACCGCAGCCTTCTCCGTCACGGCCCCCACCAATCTGACCCCATCTTTAAGGAGAGCAAGAGTGAGTGTTCTCCACTGCTTGACACCATAGATTCAACTATATTCTTTAGTGACATTGAGTTTAGTGCTTTTTTTAAGTATATTGTGTTTGTCAGCTGTTGGTGGAGTGGGGATGTGGTGGAGTCACATGTGCATGTTTATTTTACAGCCATGATCATCAAGAATGTCAAGCCCACCACCACTGTAGAAACAATCCTAAAAGCCTTGGACCCTTTTGCTTACCTGGATGAGAGGAACGTACGCCTAGTGAAGGGCAAGACACCTGGTGCAAAGTGTTTTTGCTTTGTTGACATGGACTCCCATGAGGTAGGCTAGCTGTCCCCCTCCCCAAATTAAAATGTGTGGTTTCATTGAATTTAACGTTCTACTTACCTGTGATGTTATCCAAATATGTTTTTTCAAGTTATCGTCAACCGTCAAATTATAAAACTAGTCCCACTTAAACAACCAGTGAAGGTCCCTTACTAGCTGGAGGTGGCTACATGTTTGACACAAACGTAGGTCTCTGTTAGAAATCGGGATTGTTTTTTATAGAAGGTCTTGGATGTATTAATAAACCACCTCAAGCCCACCGGGTCACCGGCTTAAACTACTCCAAAGGTGCTTTGACCAAGCATACAAATATAAATGTTTAAACTTTAGTCAATATGGCCATGCTACACATTGTTACATTGGAAGTAAAGCTTCCAAAATGCATGCAGATTCAAAAACACTTAGATGCTAAACTTTATATTCGAACCTTAGTTTGGATTATCATGAAAGCCGTAATCATCAGTCGAAATCACGTAGATCAGGTAGAAAATTAGGTCAAACAAGAAAACCTGGCCTATCATTTTAACCCGCAATAAAATCTACACTTTTTTATTTGTAGCAAGTGACTCGTCTAGTGGAGCTCCTCACTAAACCCAGACCCCTCTCTATCGAAGGGGTCAGAGTTTATGCCGAGGTTGCAAAACCACTGAAGAACCAAAAGTAAGTCATTATGGTATTTCGGCCTTTTGTGTAGATCAAAATCTTATCAATTCCGCAATATATGGTTTCCTGGCTGTTGTGTTCTGTTCAAGTTTCAGGAAGGATGTGGACAAAGTAGGCACATCTCTTCTGGGCTGTCCACCTGAAGCCAAGTTGACAGTGGTAGGTTGTCGTATAATGTCAAAAGGACATTTCTCAGCATTGTGAATAAACTAAAATAACATGCTTCATTCTATTTCCCGCCCCTTTGGCTTTTAGCCCCAACAATACCCACTGCCTCAACCGTTTCCACACAGTCACCAGTATCCACCATCTCTGGAGCCACCACTTAGTAGCACAGCAAGTATTCCAGGTCAGCCTTACTCATTCACTAGGCTGGCCCACACCTTATGTGGCCTACTGTAAAGCTGTGTAATTCTGTGTTGTATTTACCACAGGTGACTTGATGGCTGGCAGTGTGAACCTCTCTGTACCTGCAGACCCAAGTTACAGCATGCATGTATGTTATCTCTTTGCTAAACAGAAAACATAATTGTTTACGTGAATAATGTGCACTTAGTTTAAATGTACATCTGTCTTCATAGGGAGTGGGTTATGAGCAGGCTCCGACCATAGACCATTCTATTGGGACCCATGTGTCTGCAGAGGCAGCAGCAATGACGGCACACACAGCAGATGGCTCAGAGGCCTACGTCTATGGTATGGGACAAATAGTGCATTCTACTTTTGTACATCTAATCTGACTTTTCCTCAAATAAGCAGTATGTCTCCATGATAAACTATATGTACATGCATTTTTGTGTTCTCTAGGCTCTGAGACTCCAGACATGACCAACTACTTGTACGACGCCACGTCAGGTTTCTTCTACGACCCCGAGACCACCCTCTACTACGACCCCGGCTCTAGGGTGAGAGGAAGGCTCAGCACTGTGACTCTGGCTTGGGTTTTCCAGCAGCCACACAATGTCTAACGACAGATCTGCACCAAGACAGTTTTCCCCTGTTTGGGCAGAATCAGTGGTATACCTGCGACAGGGGAGCGCACCACTCAGATCAGGCTGTTGTTTAATGGTTGTACTGACATGCAATGTATGTATTGCTTGTACTGCTCAGTCAACAGAATCCCATCACATTTTAGTCCGTGTTGGAAACGTGATTACATTGATGTGACATGAGCCTGACAATGGGGGATGGAGGATCATGTTAACTTTTTATATGATCCCCATACTCTCAATCCAAACACTTAATGGACCATTATGGCTTTTTCGTTGTGGCAGATAAGCTGCAGAAGGCATTACTGACATGGTTTATGACTGAAGGTAATACAGCAAAGTCCCACTCGGTCCTAGGCATTGTGGCCTATCTGCTTTACCAGTTGTTCTCCTGTGCGCAGTATTACTACAATGCCCAGACCCAGGAGTACCTGTACTGGGATGGCCAAAGCAAGAGCTATATCCCGGTGCCTGGAGGCAGCTCTACAGAGGGCCAGTCTGTGGCTCTGACACCACAGGTGCAGGCCATTCTGTCCAACCCTGCGGCAGACGCTCCTCTGGAGATGAGGAAGCCATCAGAGCCCCCTTTGGCCACCACCGAGACCCCCTCATCAGCCATCCCCCCTCAGGAGCCAGCACTTGCCCCTGCTGCAGATCCCAGCTCCAGCACAGAGCCCACCTCGGGCTCAGAGCTGAGCCCCGAAAAGAGGGAGGACGACGACTCGAGAAAAGAAGAGAAGCCCAGAAGCCTTGCCGCTGTCAAGGTAGTGCTTTAATGCAGTGGTGGTTACTTCAAGCCCTGTGGCTTCTGTGTCTCAGTCAGACCTGACTCCTCACACCGACATTCAGCCTTAGCTTACCTCTCGCTCACGCTAAGGCCAAACTCACTTGTATTCATCGGCCACTCACTTTCACGGTTTTTCATAAACCACTGACTTCATACTTCTAATGTTTCTCTTGTGTTTAAATGTATTCTCAAATTACTGCAGGGATATTTCAATTTTTATTCCAAACATAAATATTTCTTTAAATAATTTATTTATTCTGAGCACTAGAGTAAGGTGTCATCAGTATCGTCAGAAAAAAGCTTGAAAGCTCAGAACTGTACCTTTCACCGCCACAACAGGGAAGTATCTTACATGACATTTACATTTTTATACCCTTTTGAGCTTGAACAGATTCAATAATTTCTGCAAAAACCAGTAAATTAGAAAGTATACCTTGCAGCGCTTAGAAGTATATGTTTGGAGGATAATGAAAGTGAATGGCGGCTGAAAATACGGATCTGGTTCTGAAATGTCTGTGAGAACACGTAACAGCATTCAAAGAAATGACTTTTGTGCTCACACTGTAATGAGACATTGAGTACTTAGAATAGTGCATTAAAGATAGTTTAATTCCACTATAATATGTGCATCTAGCCCCAAAATTATGAATAGTCTGACCACGCTCCATTGGTAATTGTTTAGTCTTTCCATTTGTAGACCTGGTTTATTTAGAAACTATTGGTCATTGCAGTTAGCCACAACACGAAAAGCAAACATTTATCTCAGAGCAAGTCGGGCAGAACCAGGCTGCCACTGGACCACCTGAGAATACATGTAGTCTGTAAAGGAGGCATGTCATTCACAGCCGTGTTCACCTCTCAGATCATGAAAGATATGGAACGCTGGGCCAAGATTCAGAATCGTCAAAGGGACACCGTCCGCTCCCTGTCGCCGTTGCTCAAGACTGGACATGATGACAAGAAGGGTTCTAAAGCAGCCGACGCAGGCTTTGCCATCTTTGAGAGAAAGGTGGGCATTTGTTTGTTTTAATATGGGTTTCACAATAAGCATTTCTACCATTAGTGAAATGTGTCATTCTATCAATCTGTTTATAACGCTCAGGGTGTAGGAGAAGAACTTTTTAAGAAGCCCCTTGCCCCACCTAAGAAAGATGATAAGGGAAAGGTGAGAATTGTATAGTATAATTCAATCTGCCATTTCCTTATTCAACCATGAGTTACCTCCTGTCAAAGTGTAAATCTATACAGGAACCCTCCATATTGTATTGCAACATGTATTATTCCCCATCTAAACGCCTTTGCTTGTGGTGCCTCCTCAGCGCCCAATGGGCTCTCTAGGCCTTCTGGCGTCAGACTACGCTGCAGGCAGCGACGAGGAGGTGGAGGAGGAGAAACAGGACAAGCAGGAGACTGTACGGAGTTCCAAGAGCCAATCGGATGACAAGGAGGACAAGCTGACTGACTGGAAGAAAATGGCCTGCCTGCTCTGTAGGAGACAGTTCCCTAACAAGGACGCACTGATTCGACACCAGCAACTGTCAGACCTCCACAAGGTGAGGTGAAGAAGCCCATCTCACTGTAGGAATGTTGTCAACAATGTACCCGCACGTGTTCACATTTGTTGCTGTTTATCTGACAGCAAAACATGGAGATTCACCTCAAGATCAAGAGGTCTAAGAAGGAGCTGGAGGCCTTAGAGAACCAGGAGAAAGAAGTAAGGGAAAATGTGTTGAAAAGATGTGTTGACTTGCACTAAAGATCTGTGTTTTTCCAACTGTAGTGAATAGTAAATCATGCTGTTTGTAGCTCAGTGCCATAGCATCGAGCAAATCTCCAGAGCCAAAAAGAAGAAAACACCATCACTCACAACAACAGCAGCAGCAGCAGCAGCATCACCACCACAGTACCTGGGCTGGAAGCTCACGGTAAGGACATCTCACTTATGTGTGTTAATGTGAAATGACACATTAACTATGTGTACACACACAAACAGTGAAATCCCACCTCTTAAAGTTGTCTGTCCTTATTTCTTTTTTTTTCTTTTTTTTTTTTTAGAGAATCACACAAAGTCAGCGAGAGGCCTGGTTTAGGGGCTGAACCTGTCGAGGTATGTCCAATGTTGCTTTCACTGTAAACCTCTCTCATTCATCTTAATTGTATTTGACATTCAAACAAATCCACATTTGCATTGTAAAAATCTCTGCTTTCACAGAGGAAAAAGAAAGAGCCTGTTGTTTGGGACCATGCCACTTACAAACAAGCCGTTCGCAAGGCCATGTTTGCGAGGTTCAAGGAGCTTGAGTGACACCACCACCTGAACATATGTGCATCGTCCCTGTTTAAATATGTGAACTTGGTGTTTTATGCCTTACCTGTCAAGGCATGAGAAACCCACTTTGTGTTTACAGCACCTAGACTCTACCCTCATCCTAACTGCACACTATTCGCCGTGGCCCATTAGACCATACTGTATATAAGGTTGGTGTGATGAACAGATGATTAAAGGTGGTTAGTCTGTGCCACTTAATTTTATACAAGTATATTATGTATTCTGGTCATACCAGAAGTTCCATGAGTCCATTAATGCAAGCTGATAACTACACAGTTGAACTTTGTTTTAGTAAGGGAATGTTTTTACAAGACATTTAATTTTGTTAAGTAATGCATACTTTTGTTTTAAGTAAAATAACAAAACAGAAAACGTATTTGGTTTTCCATTATATTTTACGTTGTTTAGTTTCTACGGAATTGTTTTGTGTTGGAAAATCTGCAAATGTAAAGATATTGTACTAACAGCTCATGTCCACAAGATGGCAGGCAAATTGTTTCCTCTTTTTTTCCAAGTATTTTCATCACAGTAAATTATATTCAGTGCATTAAGAAAATATGGAATAAAGTTAATGATTTTTTTTTTGTTTTATTTTTTAATTTATTTGCCATTGTATTAACATGTTTCTATGTAATTAATGGTTGTGGCTAGGTCTTGAAATTGGAAGGTTTAACACAGATTTCTGTCCAGTTGCAGGAATGTCGTGGGGGTTATGCCATTCCCTATAGGGAAACAACCATTTTCCCATGCTACTTCCCATGGTTTACAATCTGAGTCGAGGATTACCTGAATTGAGTGTTCGCACAATAAGCCTGGGGAGACCCAGCGACTGTTTTCAATGACAAACCACAGGAACCGGTTTTGTATTCTGATGAGGGACAGAATCTAATCTTTCATTATCGCAAAATAAGCTCAGGCTCTGCAGTTTTTGCAATGCAATGAATTTATTCAGTTGTGGGGAAAAAATAGCATTAAAGGTGAGATTCTGACAACCGTCATTGTGTTTGGTGTAATTCTGCATTTACAGGTCACATGATCTCTTGACTGCTATCCAACAGCACAGACGAAGGTATGGGTGCCTAAGTAGCCTACTGTGACAGCGTGTGGAGTCTGGGGAGGAGATGGGGTGTGGAAGTAATCATGGCTCTTAAATGGGGAAGAAGAAAAAGCTTTGCTTTGTGGCTTGGCAACAAAACAAATACACAACAAACATACAGGTTAAGTGTTGAGGTGACTCCACTGCTCGAATGCTGATCATCCATGTACATTTCAATCAGTTTAAATATTTTTACGTGTCTCAGTAATGTGGTGTGAAATATATTCGTTTAAAGATTTATATTATTGACCATGTTAAAGGTAAATTCCTTGTAGAGGTGGTTGAAACCAGCATTACAAACATTATCTGGTTTAAAACGCAGCATGCATGCATTTCCCACACCTTTTGTGTGTGTGGGGATCGTAGGCTGTTTCCACTCCTCCCTTTATTAACAGCTGCCAACATGTCTATCGGCATTGACCTATGGCAGAGATCGGCGTCTTGGGGTTCTGTAACACAAGAGGAGCATACAATTAATGGAAGGAAAATTGCATAAAATCTAACTTAATTTGGATAAGTGATGGCTAATTTCAAGGAACAAATGAAATAACAATCTGGACCATTCTGAAAGGGCAGAAAGCCATAGGGTTGACCTGGTCAAACATAATTTGTCATGCCATGCTGAATCAAGACGTACTCCATCACTGGTAACCTGTTGTTGCAGGCTTGTCATCCAGATAGCCTCACCCCTCACTGAATCTTCATGAGCACAAGTTGCTTCTAAATCACCCTCACATCTGCCTTGATCCACTACAGAAACCTGCATATTACACTACAACCATAAACATTACACAAACAACAGTATGTTGCTAATGTAATTTGTGACTTCAAGACATTTAAAACCATTGCAATGTTATACAATATATAAAGAATAACTCAAAACGTGTACTTTCTCTACAAGGGTACTGTAAAATAAATATGTCCTATCGTCTTATGTTGAAATTAAACACCTCAAGGTTATTCATTTTGGTTTGTTGTGATGTTAATTTCTTTCATGGTCAAAAGATATAAATGAAACATTTTCATATCATGTAATTTGTTATAAGCCTATAGTCAAATTAATAAATATTCAGTGGAACTTTTAGTGTCTGTATTTGCATACAGATTGAGTAGGTCCATTTATCGCAGAATTCAAAACGGTTTCAACACACTAAATTGACTTAGGCATTGTGTGACTTTGACTATCAAAATAAATAAGTGATTATCAAAATAAAATAATTTCAGACCACTGCCATGTGTACTTTTGATGCAACTATGGCTATACTATTTATACAGTATGTTTAAGGCAGTAATAATAAATAATGAGTCAGAATACTAATGCCTGGTATACAATCCAGATGCAGGATCAAACTACTGTAGCAAAATGCAGACATGAATATATTGTATCATTTTGATTTATGCAGACATTTCAATTATGATGGGCTAGCACGAAATTCCACTCTGTTACACACGGAAAAAGCACTGATTTGGAGATAAATATCAGGGTGTGCTTTATTGTGGGCTAATTTCCATTTTTATTTTGTCTTTCCGACTGTTCTCCACCCCACCCCGACTCTGTTTTAGAAATGTCATCAGCTTTAACAGGCGTCATCTAATAATGTAACATGTAACGTTGCCCTAGACTGGCTGGCTACATATACGTCTGGCTTGGAAAGCCAACATTTTGTATCCTGGGCACGTGCAAAGGAGAGCTTTCAGGCACCAGGGGTGTCGGGGAGGTTGGACAGGGGGCCAATTATCCCAGCTGACTGGCTCTCAGGAGCAGGCGGTTAGGACTGAAGCGCACATGAAACACAGTCAGCAGGGCAGGGCCCTTACATATTTACATGTGCCATCAGTCTACAGAGGGAAGAGAAGCAGAGAGGGCCTCATTTAAATGCAGCTCTGCTACCCAACAGTAACAAAGCATTAATGATTATCATGCATTCGTTGAGGGACACAAATCAATACACTATTGATTAGCTTTAATAATGGGACAATCCTTGATATGTATCCAGAATCCGGGTCCCCCTTGTGTAAAATAATAGAAGCACTTTATTTGGGACAATTCAAGAATTGTGTCTGGAATGTACCAATTGCCTTTAACACAGCACACACTTAATGTGTTACTTTTATAGCATAATCATGCATATGTTTTCATTGAATGACATATATTTTATGCTAAATTATTTCCATGTGGTATTGATTTATTGGGAATTCGAATTACATTTTTTTACAGTTTTGTTTGACATATGTTTAATCTTACATCAAAGCTCCTTTTAATTGGACACATAATGTATTATTTTTTTGTGCTCACCCAATACAAACATAGAGACTGTATATCATCAATAACATAATAAGAAAAGCATGCTTTTCTGAAAATCTTTATCAGACAGTTTTTCCTTTCATATGTAACGTGAAAAATTATGTCTGCTATTGATTACTAATCTGTAAAATCTTTTTTTTAAAGATTTATGATTGCCAGGCATACTGTATAAAATACTTCACAGTTAATGTTCTGGAAATTTGGAAAACGGCTGGTAGCAGAATCAATTATACTGTCGGATCTGTCATTGAGAACATTATAAACATTCGGTTTTTTGAAGTGATGTCATGGTTTTTTATACAGGCACAAAAAGGAGGACAGAAGCAACATAAATCTAAATCTTAATCAAATGTGTATAAAATTATTTTGTACAAAAAACATTGACTACACCTTGTACATTTTTGTTTTCGAAGATTATTTACACCAGCTACACTGTACTGTATTAAAAAAGTATATTGAAGTTCAAGATCTTTGATAGTATATAAGCTGTATATTTGTATAACTATGTTAGCCATGACCGTATGCTGATTGCTTGATGATGACTGACCTTCAGCCACCTATTGTACGTATACTGCATGTTCATTTTCGCATTAGATGCAATTTTTATTTTTAAATGCAATTCTTGTTTCACTGCATATAAAATGAAGACAAATGTCTCATAACATTTAAAAAGCATATGTGGAAACTGTAGATAGACTATAACAGACTATAACAGTTTATCTACAGTATTTTTGTGTTAGTAGCATAGCAATATTTTTTAAGACAAAATGCCCTATTGGATCAGTAAAGTGTATCACAGGGTGAGCTTTCGTTTTATCCTCAATATTATTTTATTATGTTTAATGTTGTATTCTCTTAATAGCTGTGGACAAGGCCTTATACCACTAGTAGCGATAAGGACAGAATAGAGAAAAATTAATAGAAATACCTGCCAACACTGTGGGAAGTGAATCTAATAATTATTATAAAATATACAGTAATACCAGTCAATATGTAACAGCAGGTAAACAGTTCACTGATGACGCTTCTACTGTTAGCATTATCATCCTTATCTCACAAGATGCAGTTTGATAATGACCTGTGATTTAGACTCGATAATCTGCCGTGTAATCCCTTCATTCAAAAGTGTTTGTATAAAGGTAGTGCTAATATACTATTTCAATCAAACTTCCTTACACAGGATTAGATAGGGGTTGATCCCAAAATTTCAGAGAACACCAAACAGAAATAGGTGTTAGATTAGATTATGAATCAAATGCTTTACAAAAAACGAATTGAATTCAAGAAGGGAACCATGCAGTCCCATTGTTTCATCATATGCAGCCACAGACACACGAGGTCGTACACCTTTTAAAATACATGGAGATTCAAAGAGGTATGTGCTTCTTCTTATACAATTAAAATTGAATACCTTAGATTTGAGTTCTATAATTATGATACCAACCTTTTAAAAAATATCAATACTAATCATTGTCCTATTGTTTCAAATCTGATATTGTTAATTAGTTAGTTTGTTTATTTATATAACAACTATCACAGATATAAATCCCCAAAGTGCTTTACATATATAGGTATTAAAATGAAAGTAAAAACTGAAAATGTAACAATGAAGATACATTAACTATTATAAATTCATATTTTATTCATAGAACGTAGTGGTAAGGGACAGTCATTCCATACTTTTGGTGCAAAAGTTTGCAGTCACTCCGCATTTTATTTGAGATGCATGATGACTGAAGTGCAGGGGCAATTAGAGCTTTTTTTTAGCGTTTAACTGAAGGTACAGTAGTTGTCCGCCATCCAGCTCTTACTGTAATAGCATCCAAACATTCATTTAAAATGGCCAATTGATTTTACTCATCAGGTTTAAAAGAGCAACACAACTGAATATCATCAGCACAAAAATGATAGGAGATGCTATTAAAAGGGGCTAGTAATCTGTCCAAGCAGTAACTGATATAAACAAAGCAACATAGGGCCTTGAACAGAACCCTGTGGAACAGCACGTCAGAGGTGAGGTGTCTGACTTGAACTGATCCACACAGACTGAAAACACCTATCAGTAAGGTATAGGACCTGAACCCATTAAAGATAGACCCAGCAATACCCTTGTCTAATATATTTATAAGAATACTACGATCAATGGTGTCTTAGAACTTTGATCAAGTAATACCAACAATTAACATTTCTCATCATCTGCAGCCATCATAATGTAATTTGTTTAATTTGTGTCTCAGTGGAATGGAGTTTACAGGATCCTTATTGAAAGGAGTCATACAGGCAAGATTCTAAAACATTTGAAAGCTATTTGGCTAGAACTTTTCCCAGCAATGTGGACACCAGATGCAGTTTGAATATAGGACTATTTATTAAGGTTGCATCTAAATGCATTTTTTTCATTAATGGCTTAACTGTAGCATGTTTAAAATGGCTATGGACTTTGCTAGTGGAACGGGAGAGATAAATTATGGCTACAATATTGGGGCCAATTGAATTGAAGTTCAAATAAAGTTTATAGTCTTGCAGCAGGTCTATAATAAAGGGATTATTGGTCATCCCCATCTAATTAGTAATGGCACTTACTGATACATAAAAACTCTTCTCCACAGCAAATTGCCTTCAGTGCTGTTGTATGTCATTTTTTCACTGAAGTATAGTATACAGTACATTTCATTCCTAATAATACTGTAGAGATTTCTACACTAAGCTGCTCAAGTGAAGTCATTGTAATTAGCTTGTAATGATGAGAATGGCAAGCAGCGGATGAACGTTGATGTTGTCATCAACTTAGGGAAGACTTCAGCAGACCACTGATTGGCTGACTGTCTTGCAGGCTGGTCACAAACCCTTTAGAATTGAAGAGTTCCAGACTGATACTGATGGCAATGGTATCACGAGGCTAGTGTGTACCGGTAGGCACTCTCTATATATGCAGCGAACCAGAAAGTGCTGAAAGGTCCTTCCAACACCAGCTCCCAGTCCAACATCATGCTTCTTCATGCTGTCAGAGAGCATAGGCTTAGTTTATTCATCCCTGCTTTACCTACTGTATATACTGTCATGCTTTGTATTGTAACAATATATGTATAAATATATGAATTCCTGTACAAATAAATTTCTGTCCTGTAGGCACTAAATGCAATGACAACATTAAAAGCCATATCATGATTGCTGGTTTTGTGGGGATTAGCATATGGCAATCTACAGTAATTTGTCTGAGCAGTCTATTTAGAAAATTGCCATAAACTCGCCTAGATTGTTGCTAAGATAAAACACTAACAAGTTGTTGTTTCTGCCTGTTATAATAATGCGGTTTGAAAACCTATGGGCTATGAGTCTAAAGCAAATATATGCACAAGAAAACCTTTACTGTTCCATTAGGAACAAGAAGCGATATTGCTAGCAATTTTACATGACATCTACATAGCAGTACAATAGGTTTCACAGATGGGCAGATATGTCAGTCAATGGTACATCTTTGCTGTACTGCAAGTCAAGTCTGCACATTGAAAATAAAGTCTGTGACTTGTCAAATTGTCTTCAGCTGAAGTGCTTCAGGCCTCATCGGTTACTTGCTGAGGAGGGTGGGTGAGAAGTAAATCACTCACTTTTACAAAGACACAGCTGTATAGAGAGGAAGTACGTGTAATATACCTCATCTGGCACATACTTTACAAAAGGTCCAAAGATCCAAATTGCTTTGTCTCAAATGTCTGAAGGAGGTCTTTGTATTGTAGTCGAATATGCTTTTGCAGAGGGAAAAAATCTACAAGCTGTGTCTTTTCCTTTCTCTCTGACACTATTGTTGACATTGATACCTCGCAATATAAACAAATATAAACAATAACCTGACAATACCTCAAACTGTGACTACTTTCGTAGGAGGTATTTTCTCTTTAAGGGACAGTTTTGTGTCTTAAAATCCAAGTGTAGTTGAGAACCAGTGTGACAAACATTGTAGTTTTGGTTTGAAAGAGTGTATGCCTGTGCCAAAACGGAATAGCTGACACTGTTCTCTACTCCCCTAAAGCACTCCTCAGCTCTCACATGGCTCCATAAGCATCCCTACTGCTAGCCTACATGCACAGCTGTGTTTCAAACTGAACAAGGACGAGTGTACCTGTAATAGCAAAATGTAATCATGACCAGCCATCACTGAATGAAGGATATTTTTCAGATTGTTCAGAAATCCTCCAGGCTCCCACCCTGGCAAAATCTAAACTGACATATGGAGGTGGGGGCTAACAGAGCCAGAGCAGATCTCACAGAGCATGTGACTCACTGATAGCTAATCACATTAAATGTATAGCTCTAAAGTTCTACCTACACAGCATATTAAAGCAGTATATGAGCAAGGAGAACACGTTACTCCATTCTCTGTCTTCTAAGTACAAAAACACATGGGGTTTGATGTGTTGCTTCTTCCACCAGATGGGTTTTTAACCAAATTTGGGATATTTACAAAAGCAGTGAAATCAGCCAGGGTCACAAGTTTGAACTGAATGGACCATCGGTGTCCAGCAGACACCAGCAGACCACCAAAATAGAAAACAAAAATATACATACTTCTCAGTGTCACTAAAAGTAAAGATAAAGAGATTCATTTTAAACCTCTTGGTGTGTGTGTCTGTCGCTGCAGGTAAAATATCCTGTTTATTACTGAATGTCTTTATTTAGACCCATATAGTGTCTGAGTGCAATGAGTGCTTCTTTCAAGTTGTGCTGTAAAGGTTCGTCTATTTTAGCCCCAAGTTGTATCTCTCCAAATAGTGTCAACACAGTGAACGTTATCCTTCCAGTCTTTTTCTTCCACAGCTGTTTTCAGCATGCCTTCTGCTTGTTGAAATGGTAAATATTCTCACTTTTGAAACCTTGCAAAGAGAAACATGAAAGAGAAAATACCTAAATAGAGCTGATGTTGTGCAAGAACATGCTTATCCAACTTCAAACCAAAAGAGAATTGCCACGTGTCCCGACAACACAGCCTCATATAAGTCCTACTAGTGTCAGAGTGGGGGGTCCTAAAAGCGTGTCACTTCCTTCCTCTATGCTGCCAGCCAGCCTCAACAGTACTGCACAGTGAATAGGTGCTGTCAGCTTGGCCTGAGTGATGCCTTAGAGTTTAGGGACAAGGTCAAGAGGTCAAGAGAACTAATGAAGACAGTAATGACCCCATGTTTCCTGTCCATGTCCAAATCTCTAATTCATGTTCTGTTGCATGCGGGACAATGGTTAAAGTTATAGTGACCAGTAGAGTTTGTGTTTAAAGGGACACTCGTCGATTTGTGTGCGGAGTTGGCCTTGTGGTTGAAACCACAAAAATGTTTTTGCTGAAAGAGCTCCCACACTTTAGTGATTAGTGCCCTGCATTGTGACCTGCACCTTACACTGATATAGGCTCATAGCCCTGTAGGTGCACAGACGTGGATAGACAGATGTACACAATAGAGATGCGCACCTTTAAGGGCTTATTATTTCACACGTTCTATTTCTACACACATTATTTCTAACGTATGTTTGTTGTCCAAGCAACATGTAATATAGATGTAAAGATTATACAAGCCTTTTACCATGTACGACTGCCACAATAGCTTCACTACAATAATTACACAGCAAATAAATTAATTTGTTGACTATACTCAAAACTGTATCTGCGAATATACAGAAATGTATCTGTGTACTGTAGGCTACAGTATGTATATGAAAACATGCATTATGCATACATAGAATGCATGTTTTCATCTTATGTTTTCATCTTATGTTATGGTAATTTTTTTTGCTATATTTGTAATTAAATGCCGATTTAAAATAATATGTGTACATGCCTTCTCTGACCACATTAGTTGGGTTAAAAGTGAAGGTTTTAAAACTGACAATGAATCACATGATGTGTTTATGTGATCATAGATAGTTTTATCTGAGCTGTAGTTATTTTAAATGTAATAGTAATACAGTGTTGCAAACAAATGTCATTATCCTACAAATATAGTACAGTACTAAATAAAACATGATACTTTTATACATGGCTTGATACATTCTGTAATTTGATTTTCTCTCTTGAACATTTCATGATCTACATGTCTGAGATTTCTAAGGGCTTACATCAAGGTTACATCGCCCACATTTCTCACTTTCATAGATTTCTGCCACAGTTATGTCAAGTTATGCCATCAGATCCTTTGGCCCGATGATCAAAATGTCACGCTAGCCATGCAGCGATATTAGCCAGCACGGAGCCTGGAGCCCAGGACTCATCAGTTATCACCACCGTGAAAGGAGGTTTTCTAAGCAGGCAGGACTTCCATGGTGTCCAGCATGTGCTCCTCATAGTGTGAACCTAATCAGGTTCATGGATGGTCCCAAAGAGGTGGCTTGTGTAACACAGTCAGAATGCACACCAGCCTTTGTGCTGTGTTCTTATTTCAGTGAGGGCAACGTGGCCAAAACACCATCTGTTCCCACATAAATCAAACATGGGATCTCGTCTCACAAGCAGCAAGTGGTAATATTGAACTAATCAGGGACAATGAGGCACTCTGGCTGGCATTTCTATTTAGTTCGTTGTTGCACCCCGCTCTACTCAGATCAGCTTGACTGCTGTTCTTCTTGTTCTATCTACATGAATACAGTACATGTCATTCACCTGTTATGCCACTGGGAGGGTGTACCCAGAGAGTGACACATAGAGGAATGTAAGCTAGGTAGCAGTGGTGGGCCGTCAGGGCCAGCAAGGCCTTCTCTGCTGGCCTAACATAAATCATGATAATAATTTGATAATTTAATTTTGAATTTAATTTCCCTAAATATATAAAAATATTCGTCATATTCTCTTCATGTTCGTGTTGTTTTTA
>JAODUK010000020.1:884898-897994 GCA_027564635.1 Typhlichthys eigenmanni
CAAAGTGCAGAAATATTCCCAATATATTGCAGAGGGATATATTTAATATACATCAACCAAATAAATAATAATAAAAATAAATAATGTGTGTTAACATTATGGCAAAAAACGCTACATGCAAAGTGCTCAGAGCTGAATGGGCGTGTTCGTAATGTCCCCCCATACCCCCTCCCCCTTTCAACTCTAGGTTATTGCGCAACATTCTTAAGTGGTGCAACTCACTCGTCTAGCTAGCTACAATGGCATGTCTTTCAGCAGGTGTGATTGGCTCAGTAAAACGGCATATTTATGAACAGTCAGAAGACAGAAGCACCTGAAAAAATGAAACTGCCAAATATCCATGCATAATCCAAGTTGTGTCACAATGGTTAGTTCAGAGTATCTTTCAGATAGTAAAAAGAATCTGCAGTAAGCAGTCAGACTCAAACGCAAAGTGCCGTTTATCGTGACACTTTTTCTTTTTATAGTCCAGGAGCCGCATGACGTCCCCACGCTCGAGTTAACTCTACCCAGAAAATCGCCGGACAGACAGAAAGTGAAATAAATATAGGGAATATTTTGCGATTCAAATGGAAGTTGATTTTCATAGTTTGTAGGTGTTTATATTAAGCCTCTACATCCTATAATGACATGTTAAGACTAAAATGACTTTCCCTTGACTATCCCTTTAAAGTCAATTCTGAAATTAACAGGAAGCCAATGCAGAGATTTTAGTATAGGTGTAATGTGAGCTCTCCTTCTGGTCTTAGTCAAAAGACGTGCAGCTGAGTTTTGGAGCAGCTGCAATTTAGGTACCACAGTTGACACTGCATGTCAGAGCACAAACCAAGCCATGAAGTCCAAGGAATTGTCTGGAAACCTCTGAGACAGGATTATATCGAGGCACAACGCTGGGGAAGGGTACAGAAAGATTTCTGCAGCATTGAAGGTCCTATTGAGCAAAGTGCCCTCTAGTGATGGGCTGAACGAGGCTTTCTGAAACGCCGACACAATTGAAACAATTGATTTGAAGCTCCGTGAAATGCTCGAAACAGTGAAATACTCACTAATGACATCTAGTAGCAGGAACATTCAACTGCAACTATTTATATCGTTATAAATCCGCTTTTCTGGGTCCATTGATAGCTCAGTGGTCGAGTGGTAACGCATCAGTCTGAACATTTTAGTGCCGTGGGTTAGCATTAGGCATTACAATTATAAAAAACTTTGCTGTAAGTGTGGCTTATTGAAATCCGAAATTATTTCCCTAATACAATTTGGAATACATATTTGTATTCATCTGACAATCTCTACTCTGTCATAAACTTGGAGAAGGTTTGTTTCAATATCACGTGACAGTGTTTTGAAACATTCATGGCGATTTTGTATTAACTTTAATTGTATTATTTGTGTTATTAATTGTAGCATATATGTTGTCTGAGACATAAGTAACAAAAGTAGAGTAAAAAACATGTCATAATGTAATCCATTGTCTAAAATGTCTAATTTGAACTAGATATCTACCAGGTCGTGGCATGGGCGCAATATCCAAGTTCGTGCTTGAAATAGTAATAGGATATTCATTTGGTTGTTTCAATATCATGTTTCGAAACATACAGACATATGGTATTAAATTAAATTATATGTAAAATATGTAGATAATGGTTGTTGTACATTGTGATAGGCCTGTTGTGCATATGCTACATGTTATAATGAGTGGATTTGAAAAAGTGGTTTAAAAAATAGTTTAAGATAAAAGTGCTAGTCTGTAATAATTCCACATATTTTTATTTAGAAACAATATTTTCTCCACAGTGCCCAGGGCTAAGGCGATTCCTTTTTTTTCAACCACTTGGACAGCCTTTGAAAATATACGTGAGGTCGCAGGGATGGCCAAATGTACCATTGCAAGTTTATATAGATGTCGGAAGACCCTGGCATTTTTGGCCCAGTAAGCCAATGGGTCCTCCACTCTACTCAGATAAGCATCTGCTAAATATAGTTGCACCTCAACTGTTTTTGTTACTTTCTCAACATGTCAATCTCTAAATCTCTCATGGGTGTACAATTTCTTTTAAATACCAGAGAAAATCCGTAGTTCATGACGTAACGAAACAGGTCCGCTCAATGTCACGTGACTAAGTGTTTCGAAACCCTTTTCCACGTGACCATTTCCACATGACCAGTGTTTTTGAAACACATCTCGAAACGTTGTTTCAAGACATTAAGTGTCGAAGAGATCGAGACAGTGTCGGGCGTGAGTACCGAGCAGCCCATCGCTAGTGGTAGCCATAAGCTCATACTAGAAGCCTCCTTCTGAAAATTTCACAGTAGTTAGCTTGGCATTTTTTTAAACTCCAGGTGGAGCCCATGATTAATTAAGCACGCAAGTACAGGTATTTAAATGCAGCCATGGTCTGGTTTGATTAAAGACAGAAGCAGACACATTTACATATTATATCGCATTTGCTCAGACAGACCGTTTTCATATTAGAATTCTTCCTCTACAAAGTGTAAAAAATAAAAATAAAAATAAAAACACCTTTGTAGAACTTTGTTGTTATACTGTGACAGAAACAGCTAATTATTTTTTGTTCTACAGGGGATGTGTATATCCAGCCAACACAAGACACAAAGAATCCTGTCATCTATGGAGTATTCTCAGTCTCAGGGTAGGTACTGGCCCTGTACATCAGTATGCAAAGTAGGGGTCCGGACTGAAACACAAACAGACATGTCAATCCAATTTTAAAGGCACGCAAACCGGAGATGAGTCTCACATACTCACCCAGCCACAATAAACATGCCTTGATATATGTATTTGAGAAACAAATCCTGTTATTGTTTTCATTTTCTCCATTTAAAGCTCACTTGATGGAAACACTGGCAATGCTAATGATAGAGGTCTGTGACATGAGTCACAAACATAGCACACCCACCACACAACAGTGAGTTGTTGCACTGTGGTGATTAGCTGCAAGACGTGGGTGTTTGTATGTCAGTGCTTCAGACAGCCTGACTGAGTCCGTCTGAGAGTGTTTGGCCTTCATAATGTTTGAGCGCATGTCCTCATGCAACATGCTGGTTGGGTGTGTGGGGAGGAGTCAGTGGTACCAGAGAGAGTGAGGAGATGATCCTAGACAGGAGCACTTAACACGTGTACCCACCTTCCCCCTATCACAAACAGGTCTGTGTTTAAGGGCTCAGCTGTATGCGTCTACTCCATGGCTGAAATCCGCATGGTCTTCAATGGGCCTTTTGCACACAAGGAGGGGCCCAACTACCAATGGGTGGCTTACACTGGGAAGATCCCCTACCCGCGCCCTGGCACCGTGAGTCAACAACAAACACTCATGAATGCATTCCTTGCCCCCACACACACGTGTTTGATGAGCTACTTACAATGCTTATGCGTACCCTCAAGATCCAATTTCACCACACGTTTTCAAAATAAACCATATTTTGGAAGCAAAACAGCCCTTTGTTCACATTGTTTTTTGTTGTTTCCATTATTTCATACAAAGTCCATTTTACGATGGTGTCAGTGAATTCAAAGTGTTTGTAAAAACATTTACTTTTCACTTTTAGAGATTTCATGTGAGCAAGCTTTTACATTCAGTCATGTTGTACTGTTGACAGTGTCCCGGAGGTACTTTCACGCCCAACATGAAATCCACAAAGGATTACCCAGATGAGGTTATCAACTTCATGAGAAACCACCCCACCATGTACAACGCAATTTATCCAGTACACAAGCGCCCCCTAGTGGTCAGAACCAATGTGGACTATGAGTTCACTACTATTACTGTGGACCAGGTGGCAGCTGCTGATGGGAGTTATGAGGTGCTTTTCCTTGGGACAGGTCAGTGTTCAAAGGCCGTACATTACATGGTCATAGTGTGTCGTTTACTGCAGCTATTCTGCAGCTAACTTTCCTGTCTTTCCTGCCTTTCCTGCCCATAATATGCAGATCAACTCTGATGTTCTGAGTGTGATGTTCAGCTCTTAAAGTGTAACTGCAGCCTAAAATGTATTTTTGAGCTGTAAACGAAGTAATGGGACTGAAATGTGATGAGGCACATCAATGCTGGTGTTTCTATTGACAAAATTCCTGTTTTATACAAATCTGCATTTTATGGTATGAAAACTGAACTACACGTCATATCCGTTAAAAATCACCCCAGGACCAGACTCGTTTTCATCGGTGCACTTAATAAGATAAGATAATATAAGATATGCCTTTATTTGTCTCAAAAATTTTACATTTCATATATTACAGCAGCAAAGTGGACAGCAGTAAACAAAGTGATAAACAGTAAAAACAAATTTGAATAGTAAAATACTATAAAAACAGCTAAATAAATAATTAGCAGTTATGAGATTAAAATTCCAACATAAGGTAAATTTTTTATGACCCATTCAATTTCCATTGGTGACTGTAATTGCACTTGGTAAGTATCTTATACTTGTACAAAAACTATTGGTACTAGTGGTACAAAGACTATTTACAACAGTTATCCGAAAGTGCCAATGTGCGTGTTTGTTCAGTCACTGTGTTGGTGGTTGCTGATTATAAAGTCTCACAGCTGCAGGAAGAAAAGATATCTGATATCCATATATCCATATACATTCAAATGTTAACATTAATGTTAATGGGGGTCCTCCTCTCAGCCCCTCTTCTCCCCTCACTCAGCTCCTTGACACATTTTTTGTAGCAAGTTGTAATGGGTGGAGTCAGGCTCAGCGCTGGGGTGCAGTTAGACTTTAATACGGTACTATGCTATATTATATTCTTACGTTATTTGCACTCCACACTTATTTTCCACTGCAAAGCTCAATGGCTTGGCATCAATAATCATGTTCTATTTTACTCAGATACATTTGTCCAAATGCTAAGGCCACTGGTTGACTGGTCCAAAGCAGTCCTCAATGAAAGAAACAAAAATGTCTTCTCACTGTTTATGTCTTATAGGTTTTGAAACACAGCTGCACAAGAGCAGAGCCAGCTCAGTGCTATGTTTTTTACAAAGAGAATTGTCTGTTTTATAGCTGTTTTCACATGCGTTTATCAGATCGGGGAACAGTCCAGAAAGTGATTGTCCTGCCCAGAGACGACCTGCAAACTGAGGAGCTAGTCTTGGAGGAGGTGGAGGTCTTCCGGGTCAGTCTTCATCATCTTATTAGTCCTTCTAAACACATTGCTTGGCTCATTACAAACTAATATCAAATATACTTCAGGTTCCAACCCCAGTTACCACCATGAAGATTTCATCAAAACGGGTAAGATAACGACATGTTGTCATTGTATTACTTTATTACTTTAAACAAATTATAATTAAGTGCATGTATATAAACATACCACACATAATGGATATAAAATATGTTTAAATAGGCTGTTTTCATTTGAAGCTAAAGTATTCCATATGGAATGTAGTGATATCTGACATGTTTATTGTTGTGTCCAGCAACAACTGTACGTGGGTTCAGTTGTGGGTGTAACTCACCTGGCCCTCCACCGCTGTGATGTGTACGGGGAGGCCTGCGCTGACTGCTGCCTGGCCAGAGACCCCTACTGTGCCTGGGATGGCAGCTCCTGCTCCAGATACTCTGCTTCACAGAAGAGGTGAGTACCACCACCGTCATGCAGGCATGATGCATATGAACAGAACCCATGTGTGTCGTTTTGTACTTAGTTTACAATGCTTTAGGGTGCGTTCCTCATAATATCTCATTTACCTCATTGTTCATGCTTTATGCCAGCTAGTGGCTGTAAGAGTGTCGTGAACCAAGTCAACAACACACATACCCCATACAGTAGTTAAGCTCTTTATTTTGGAACGTTGATCTGACCCCTCCAGGCGCAGCCGTCGTCAGGATGTGAAGTACGGCAACCCAATCCGCCAGTGCCGTGGTTATAACTCCAACAGTGAGTGCCTCTATTCCTTGTTGTCAACACACAGGGCAACAACCACTTATGTAAATCACAGTATAAATAGATGCTGTTACATCATGTATTGATTTACAGTCTCTTACTAAATTAGATTAAGACAAACCTAGTATATTTTAAACATACTGTATGTGACCAATGATGACCATCTGTCTTTACCTTTTATATAGTACCTCTCTTTGTTTTGTAATTTAACCCCCACTGTCATGTGATTTTAAGTGTAGTTCATATCCCCTTGTACCATTGTAAACACACCCTTTTATTATCATTGCAAATTGCCAGCTCTTCAAAACGCAGTGTCTGCAAGTGTCTGTTCTAGTCAGAGGCATTGTACGTCGCATGCTGTGTGTGCTTCACCATGGCCAGTTCTTAAAGTCTATAATATATTTCTTTTTTTCTGACAGATTTTATTTATAGTAGTAGAGAAACACCAAACTGCAGTGTACACCTGTGTAGCACAGCAGTGCATCAAGCCAATCATAAATCAGATTGCAGTAATCTGTGTGGAGCCCCTTGTTGGCTAACCGGTGAGTTGAGATGTTGTTATTAATGATTCATATTATCCGTGTTGATTTCCAGCCAATAAGAACACTGTGGAGACCGTGCAGTATGGGGTGGAGGGCAGCACAACATTCCTGGAGTGCCAGGCCAGATCCCCTCATGTGTCTATTAAATGGCACCTGCAGAGAGAGAACAGTGATCGCAGAAAGGAGGTGAGCAGAGTCGGCCGGTCACTTGGTGCTGTGTTAAAGCTATTGTTAGCACATAGAGGTCCTCTCTATTGCTAAAGCTATTGTTAGCACATAGATGCCCTCTCTATTGTTATAGCTATAGTGTTAGCACATAGAGGTCCTCTATTGTTATAGCTATAGTGTTAGCACATAGAGGTCCTCTATTGTTATAGCTATAGTGTTAGCACATAGAGGTCCTCTCTATTGTTATAGCTATAGTGTTAGCACATAGAGGTCCTCTCTATTGTTATAGCTATAGTGTTAGCACATAGAGGTCCTCTCTATTGCTATAGCTATAGAGTTAGCACATAGAGGTATTCTCTATTGTTATAGCTATAGTGTTAGCGCATAGAGGTCCACTCTATTGTTATAGCTTGTGTTAGTACATAGAGGTCCTCTCTATTGTTATAGCTAGTGTTAGCACATAGAGGTTCCCTCTATTGTTAAAGCTAGTGAGCATATAGAGGTCCTCTATTGTTAAAGCTAGTGTTAGCACATAGAGGTCCTCTCTATTGTTATAGCTATAGTGTTAGCACATAGATGTCCTCTCTATTGTTATAGCTATAGTGTTAGCACATAGAGGTCCTCTCTATAGTTAAAGCTATAGTGTTAGCACAGAGAGGTCCACTCTATTGTTAAAGCTATAGTGTTTCTCTATTGTATACATATGTAATGTCTGTGAAACATTGATATTTTGGTTCATGG
Organism: Typhlichthys eigenmanni; assembly: GCA_027564635.1. NCBI lineage: Eukaryota > Metazoa > Chordata > Actinopteri > Percopsiformes > Amblyopsidae > Typhlichthys > Typhlichthys eigenmanni. Next base: position 892,261 of record JAODUK010000020.1, read on the forward strand.
CTGGACAAAACACATATTCATACAGGATCACTTCTCTTAGCTTCATAAAAATGTCCTGTTACTAAAAGATTGTTTTCTGCCACACCTGAGCCCTCCTAGGCACAGATTGTTCCCAGCCCTACGCTGTCCACACTGTCAACCTGTAACCTGTAACCTCTCCAATGGGCTGCAGCTGTCGCGTGTGCGTGTGGGTCCTTTAATAGTCAAGCCCCTAATTGTGACCTTTACACTCCTATGCTCCCCTGCTAGATACGCTCAGAGGGACGCATCCTGAAGACAGAACAAGGTCTTGTGGTGCGCTCCCTGCAGTCTTCTGACAGCGGTATCTACCAGTGTACATCCACAGAGAAGAACTTCAAGCACACCCTGGTCAGACTGCAGCTGCTAGTCCTGTCCAGCCGTACAGTCAACAGCATCCTGGTGGAGACAGGCGGACCAGTCCTCCCTCCGCTCCAGTCCAGCGCGTGGACTCCCAGCGCCGGCCAGTACAAGGACCTTCTGACCATCCTGAGCCAACCAGAGATGGGCCTGATCAACCAGTATTGTCAGGACTACTGGCAGCTAGGGGACTCCAGCCTAGGAGACAGCATGTTGGGGCCCAACAAGGCCAAAGGTCTGAAGGAGCTCAAGGAACAGAAGAAGCCACGCAACCGTCGACATCATGAAGAGGAAACAACTGCAGCTGGGACATGAGGCGTTTGAGAAACACTCCCTACATACCCTGTCAGATCCCTGCTCCTAGCCACGGCCTCATAAAAGCCCTCTTCTCCCCACATGCACAAGACTCTTTAAAGGGGAAAGACTTTAGTCCAAGAGTAGAAAAATACTTTTATCACGACAGACAAGGCAGATATAGCAACAATCACAAGCAGAGAACAAGCAGTTATACAGAACTGCGGGACACTATAAACAGTATTTATTCTAGGTTGTAAATAGTATTCTTTGTACTAGACAATATGTTTTTTTTGTGAATAGGTAAATCTGTGCAAATATTGTTGGTAAAATTATTGTTAGTGTCATTGTTTATTACAATGTGTTGTAAGGAAAATATCTCTGTTGTCATTTTGACAAACAGCAACTGTACGCGTTGAATGTTGGGAGAGTATTCACACATGGAGATGGACCGGTCAAAAAGCATTTGTGTTTTGCTCATTGGCTTCCATGTTGGATCATGTGACTGCTGGCAGTGTTTAGTTATTGAGCTGGAAGTCACAGGTGAAAGTGACATTCTAGAACTTTCCTAAAACTCTACTTCAGAACTCTCTCTCCATATTGGACAGTTGAATATACTGTAAGGAACCGTCAGTTGACACTAGTACAATAAGAAATAATGGCATTTCAACAGACATCCAAAGATAAACAAAATGCCCGTAAATGTCCCAAGTTCATACATTCACCTGTGAATGAAAAGCTCAACCATGTTTTGTTGTTATTTGAAGTCGGAGTGATGCACAATCTCTTATAATCTCATCGTTCCTTTTCCACAAACAGAGGAATGAAGCAACTGTCTATACTACAATATAGCCTCCTTCTATTTGGTCGAGCCTCCTGTCAATCAGTGAGGACTGACCTGCACAACTTCTTCCAAACTCAATTGCTGTCAAGTATTTGTTTTGCTTATGTGTGAACCTATTACTTATCAATGTTGTATCTTTTCAAAGTGATCTTTGTGGTAAGCTAATTTTGGGGGGAGGTCTCTTATTGATACAAGAAATTGAAAATGACATTGCCTCTATTCTTCTAAAAAGGAATCTCCTGCAGGCAGCTATATGTGAGTTTGTAAAAAAAAAAAAGACTAGACAAAGCACCTTCTGTTGCCAAATTGATGATCTGGATTGATTCAATGTATGCAAATGCAGTACATTTCATTTTTTGAGCATGTACTTTCTATGCTGAAAATACATGTTTAGCTCAAAAGCTCACCCATTACAGTATCCAGTTTGCATTCCTTACATGCTAGACATCAGTTTGTATGTTAAGAAACACGTTTTGCCATCCCTGTGTAACTGGTTTATACCTTTATTAAATTATTGCAGACAAATATTGCTTGCAGTTCGGCCATTTGCTGTTTGCTGTTAGTTGATACAGACAATGTATAACATTGTATGTTTCTACTTTTTACTCATACTATTCCATATGAAACAAAAAATTACAGACCTACAACCACTAAGATAATGATTACCACCACGACAAAAACTGTTCAAAGTGACTTTTCATTGTGTGCATGGCATGTGCGGTCTAAGTATATGATATTTGTACAAAAAGCTATATTAATGTGGATGTCTTACTCTTTGTGGGAATATGGGGATGTTATTGGTACCAGATGTAGTCATACCTTTTAGGTGGCTTATACTGAACAGAAGATTAACAACGGTTTGAGATGACGTCATGTATGATAAACTGCACAGTGGATGGTATTCTAATGACTTGTATAAATCTCCTTTCTCATAAATGTTGCTGACTAATAAATTAAAGCTCTATATTTTATAATAACAGATGACCATTTTGTACCCTTCGAAAGCAATATCTTATATACTGTACATATGTCACAGCTAGCACTAGTTAGGTGGTACTACATTCTGTTGCTTCTTCAATTGTGGCAAGTCAGACTCAGTGTACAGATAGCAGGCATGCTAGAGGGAAATTTCAGTTCTATAAGATTCAATGGTTTTCACGTTATGTTGCTGGTGTCAGATCACCTTGGGAACTACAACACTGGTAGCAGATAAAAGTTATTTTACAAGAAAAGCTTAAGCTGTAGTTGTGTTCATGTCAACTGGGCCTTCTGCAGTGGTGAATGTACTTACAGACATTTAAAGACTTACAAAGAAAACTTGAATGCAGTATTGAATGGCAGACAATGTATGTGCACTGACACAGTACTGTGCAGTATACAATACTGACACAAACACTTAATTGAACCAGACTGAATTAGTATCTCTTTACTGCTTCTGATTGAGGTCAATGAGATCTGTCAAGTGAAACTGCAAAGCTCGTTAAGCTCTTTAGAGCTCACCCATTAATCTGCAGCATGTCATGTGAGAATTTGCTGCTTGGGCTTTCTTGTTCAGGAACCCAACATTGCATTGCCTACTTCAGTGAACCATTGGTCACAGATGCTTTTGGACAAAGCAAAGACTTATGACACCCAATCATAACAGGTTTTGTTCTAATTTGAGACAGGAATGCATAATACGTTTAGATCAGATATGCCTTAGTAGTTACGGTCACTTCCCAAGCTTCTCTTTGCAAGGCAGCTATGATGAACACAGACAGGTAAGCACTTGATCTGATGTGTATCTTCTGCTGAGCACAGCAAAGTCTCTCTGAAGGTCACATCCCTCCTACACCAACATACCCCTGCTTCAACTCACACCTTCTCACCCTGCCCTAGAAGAGTCCTTCCCTATTGGTCCACCTGGGTCAGGTGGACAGAGGATGCCCAAGAGCCTTACCTAGGACAGAAAGATATGACAAGATAAAGACATTCTCCAGGGTTCGTTGGAGGCAGTTGACACACCAGTAGCCAACCCCCCCCCCCCCAAAACCAGCATCCATTTAGGTTTTGAGCACAGGTGCTGTCGCCCGGACAACAAGATGGGAGCTGGAGCCAGCGCCGAGGAGAAACACTCCAAGGAGTTAGAGAAGAAGCTCAAGGAGGATGCCGATAAGGATGCCAGAACTGTCAAGCTGCTGCTGCTAGGTAAACTCTTTTGTTGATGTACCTGAAGGACCTGGCCGCAGTAATCCAGACAGCAAATTGCAACAGCTGCTAATAGTGTGGTGTAGATTTTAAGGTTTCATCACAATCCAATGTTGTCACTATGGTGAGCTTTTGTTTTAGATTAGAATGTATGATTTCTGTCATTCTGGTCTACCAAAGGACGTTTACACATTTGTTATCAATGCCTTGTATTCACACATACATTTATTTGCTGGCTAAAGTATCAACAGCAAGTGACATCCTAGAAGACTAATATTGTGAAGTCAATGTTTATCCAACAGCACAATATCAAGCTAAGAGGACAGGGTTAATTACCTGCTGCCAATGTAGAAACAGCTCACTCCAATCCCCTGTTAATCCATGACATTGAAAGTGTTCACACTCACAGAGTTTAGCAAAACAGCGCACATACCCTACGGCCACAACTTGCCCTAAGCACACTCCAAGCCCAAGTAGCCATATGAATGTACCACCCATTTCTTTATACTCAATGTAATAGCCTATCTAGGTGGCTAAAACCGATGACAACTAAATAAGGACTTTTGATTTAGAATTCTCATTGACAGCAGTTATACGTAAATGCTCTATGCTAAACATTCTTGGTAGTCTAATGTTTAAATTGCAAGAAAATATTGCTAAAAGATAATCTCATTATATCTTTACATTATATGCTGTGTGTCATATATTCAGCAGCTCATTAGCAATTAATTAATTAATGTTGTAGATATCTCAAGACAATATAGGTCAGGGTCAGGAGCTCCTCCTGACATCAGCTTTGAAAGAGCTTATGAACAAAGTAAGAAGCATTAAGCTAGTATAGCGACTTTGACGATGCCAGTCCCCTGGTGAGGCATCTACAGCTAATTTGATTCTACTCATTTAAAAGCAATAACTAACATGAAAGAACAAGTCATGAATGACATTTTTAATGTTCCACAATTACAACAAATCCAATGTATAGTTATCATAGAGCTACATAGCCATGATCCCTAGTTTCATCTGTTTAATATGACCCCTTCCCCCATAGGTGCTGGAGAATCAGGGAAAAGCACTATTGTCAAACAGATTAAGTAAGATTTTCACCCACCATACGTAATGTTGTGTAAAGCTTCTGATCACAAACAGCTAAAAAAAAGATTTGCTGCATCATAATCATGACTGTGCTCTTTTGACAGAATTATTCACAAAGATGGTTACTCACGCGAAGAGTGCTTGGAGTTCATTGTCATCATTTACAGTAACACCCTTCAGTCCATCATGACCATTGTTAAAGCCATGAGCACACTCAACATGAACTATGAACACTCTGATCAGCAGGTACTCAGGGGCTATGTCAACGATACACTGGCATTATGGCAGGCCTTCCAAAGCTGTGATGTTACATTGACTTGCAGCAGATCTATACTGTACTACATGCAGAAATCATTTGAGGCTTAGTTTGGTCAACCACGGAGAGGCACGTACACCCCACGGTCATCTGGTCTTAATAGTATCAGCAAATGCATGCGGTTGGTTTCACCAGGGTTTAGGAGACCAGTTCAGATACCAATAGCAGCTAATGGTTAATATTTGACAATACAAATATGTTTTTCTACCGCTTTAAATTAGAACTGGAATTGATGGAATAGCTTATCTTTTGTAATTGGGCTAAGTATAGTACAAAATAAATTACTGTTGTGTGTGTGCTTGCATAGGATGATGCCAGAAAGCTCATGCATCTTGCAGACACCATTGAGGAGGGAACCATGCCAAAGGAGGTGTCGGACATCATTCTGCGCCTGTGGAAGGATAGTGGTATCCAGGCCTGCTTCAACAGGTCCTCAGAGTACCAGCTCAATGACTCTGCTGGATAGTAGGAAAACTCCCTCTTAACTCACGTATTAATAAGCCATTCCATGGTCACATATTGCTTACTGAATGTTTAGGGTTAGGCGATTTTCGAGGAGTGGTGTTGTATGAAGGGCATCATTGCTTTTCAATGTTCGGTGGCAGAGTTATTGTGTTTTCTGC
>JAODUK010000020.1:902940-915047 GCA_027564635.1 Typhlichthys eigenmanni
CTCCGGGCAGGGTAACCTCTCCTCTTAAATGATCTTTCATAGGGGTCTTCTGAACCATTCTTTGTCTGGCCCCTCCCTTGAGACTACTTTGCCTTGGGAGACCCTACCAGGAGCACATGGCTCCAGACAACACAGCTCTCAGGATCATAGGGACACACAAACCTCTCCACCACGATAAGCTGATGGTTCCCGGAGAGGGTTTGCATGTAGAAAAATGCTTAATTTACTTAGTGATCTACTGTATGAATGTAGCAATTGACAATCACAATGTTATCCAGTGGGAATTTTTTTAAATACTTTTGACAAAACCGGTAAGTTTGCAACATATGAGGTAATCACAGACCATGGCAGGGGAGTAGATAGAATATGCCATTCACTCTACTCTTGCTTAAACCAAGAAGTCCTTATATGGGCATGGGGCCATGGGCACCTCTGAAAATGACGTACGTCTGGCAAGGTCTATGTGATTTGCTCTAACTGGAAGTGGCAGGACAGATGATTGGTTATAATATAATGATGTCACACTCTAGGCCAAATCTGACTTGGATTTCTTACGTTCGTTTTAAGTTGGCATTACAATGTTGCCATTATGACTAGTTAGACATGGTCCACATGTGGCAAGGTTGTATGTGTATGTTTGGGGCAGACTCACAGCATTTGCTAATCTCACAGCTCTCTCTCTCCACCTCAGGGTCTGTGGTGTAACACCAGGGCACAGGCGACGCGTCAGGATTGCGACAGTAATTATCATCCAAGCTTTTATCTGGATACTTCTCGGGCTGGTAGATGTGTTGGTGAGGGTACTGCTGGTCCCATCGCTGGCACTCTATGCCGGTCACAGTGTGGTCAACCTGACCCCTGTAGTCCTCTCCATTACAAGTAATACAAACCTCTGTGAACACAATCCAAAGGATATGATAAGTAGTGGCCAGTTGCCCTCAGCAGCAGGACATACTACTACTGGAGGTGCTTCTGCTGATACAGCTTAAGGAGGAGTGTGATTTACCATCCTTGCAGTGTGGAATATTGCAGCTTTCGTAGCGGCGCTCTGGGTCTGTGGTATAGCACCATGGCCCGATACGATCCCCATCTGGATTCCTGCAATAGTTCAACTCCAGACCATTGGATGCTGTAGGAGTCCACCTAGAATGTACACAGAAATAAAGAGTATTCCAGTGAACCATAGGTAACCATGGTTGTATTGTACAGAAGGTAACTGTGAAAGGTATTATTCTACAGCATCTCACCTGTGATCATGAGGAAATTTAGACCACCACTGTTGGCAGGTATGCCCACTTTTTGTTGTGAAGACTTTTCCTCTGTAGTCTTCCCCCTTACCCACAATGCACTTCCTTACATAAACTTCATAATAAAAGCAAAAAGGTGAAACAACTTCGATTGATCATCGAAAACTGCAAATCAAAATGTTTAACGGTAATTAAAGATGTAAAGAGAAACAGTTAGGCTGAAAACAGGTTATTGCAATAGCTGAACTTGCCCATACCAAGACTGCTTTCTGTCAACTGTATTTATTGATCATAAAGGTCCCAAAGTGTATCAAATAATTGAAGACTTCAAGAGTTTGTGTGGCCAGTGTGTTTCTGAAACTTGAAAGGATTGGATTACTGTTGAGATCTGGAAAAACATGTAATTTATGTCACTCCTTCATCTAATCAGACTCAAATAATTAAATATTATTGTAACATTCCCTTGGTCTCGCCGGTGGGGTAGCCGGGGGAGGACTGCCCACATCCCCAGCGCCTCACACCCACACGTGCGATCAGCCGATTGCCTTCAGCCGTGTGGGTGTGAGGGCATTTAGGCTGGTGACTGCTGGGAGAGGGCGTGGGTTATTGTTCATGTTTTCTGTTTATGTTAGATTGCGTGACTGTGTACGCCTTTTGGTTTTTGAGTTTGTTTTCGCTGTTTAAGTTCTTTCTGTTCCATTAAAGGACGAGCCGTGTGGCTCGTTGCTTCTGCCATCAGTGTGTTGTTTTTCGTTCGTCTGCACTCGCTTCGCCCTGCTCAGCGTTACAATTATCAAATGATCAAATAAGATAATCTGAATGTTGGCAGGTGAAATGTCCATTCATAATGACATGGAGCAGCACATTTAAAACACTGATATGTGTTGTTCTTTTCATTATGAAAATGTCCATACTTCCACTAGTCTTCCTCTAGTCTTGTTGTGGAGTTAAGTTGAGCACTATGACCGTCTCAAGCTAACACTGTTTGGTGGACAGATTCACGTGCAAGAAGGGCCTGTTCCCACTATCTTGTGAATGCCACCAAAAGATGCCCAGTGCGATCACTTATGACACTAATTAGAGTCTATCAGGTAGGATACAGCAACACGTGGATAGTACTGTTCCTGCGATTTCTATCATTTGAGTGTTGACATGCTCATAATGGGCAAATACATCTTACCCTTCTTCTCATACAGGTCACAGTTAACATTCCGCTTGACCTCGGCGTTGTTCCCATCGCCCACCCAAGGCAAATGTTTGCAGGTGATGGCTGGTCGCGTCACATAGTTGAAGGCTCTATGTTGCGTGGTATCGTCATGTCAGCACTTTATGCAACAATGTTTTGTATGTACAATGAAGTATGCACAATATTAGTATGTAGTATGATATTACCTGCACTCCAGCAACTGCGAGCAGCGTGTGGCACAGTCCTCCAGGCTCAAGTCAGATAATGTAAGAACTCGGGCAGAGTTCCACGATGTAGGAACTAGCTCCCTGCCCTCGGAGCGCTGGAAGTCATTGAGTGGACTGCGGTATCCTATATGGAGAATATGATGTTTTCATATGGATGTGAAAACCTTAAGACACAGTGCTATGCAGATGTGTTTAGGCTAGGATCATAACATTGCCTGTGTAGGATATAGGCATTTTAGACAAGGGGAACAAACCAAAACCTGAACATTATAATAATTACAAAAAATAATTTAGCAAAATAATCTATTGAATTTATAACATTAAACAAACAATATAGATATAAAAACTAGGCATTTCCGTAAGCATAAACACATACACTGCTTCAGTAGCCCATAGGCAGACACACACCACAGAGTTTAGGGGAGCCCGGTTGAGAGAAAGGGTATAATAATGTCCTCCTCCATAGGTCACACAGCATTCCCACTCTCTCAATGTAACAATGCTAGATAGAAGCCTAGCCTACACAGTAGTACACTGCCTTCTCACCTTCACCTGTAAATTCATTCCTACTTCTATAGGGTATTTCTAGTTTCTTTATTAAATATATGGCCATCATCTCTTTAATTATTTTGTCATTTTTGTTTTGAGTTTTACTTAGTCATTATTTTTTGGGCCCTTGATTTAGTACTGCAGTGTAATAGCCTAGACTATTGCTCTGCTGACAAGGGGTGCCTGCCCTTGTAATGTTTACAATAACTGTTTTACGATAACACACCTAAAAATACAACTTTTTGTTAAAGTAATAAATGGATAAATAAATATAAAATAACTAAAGTAAAATTATTGTTATTAAAGACCCAATTAATAATACCTTTTTCAGGACCCCTATGAGCTTTGGGCTGGGGAAATTAATACCCCCCTTCTTCCACCCCACTCCCTCCTTCCCTTCCAACTGCAGCCATGCACATTATTTATGTAGCCTAACCCTACCTAGAGCACATAAGGCCCTGCACTTTGGACTACATTACAAATAGTCCAGAAAGATTAAAAATAACAAATAATAATTATAATAATTATAGTTATAATTATAATTATAATAATAATAATAATAATAATAATAATAATAATACATTAATTTAAGTAACATCCTATAATATAGGTCTATTCTATAATTAGTTGACAATAATGTGGCTGCTGTTTCTATAATATTCGGCTCACTGATTCATGACTTTATAGGCTCCATAGAATCTATAATTTTTACTCACACTTAAAGACTTTAAAAGGCTTTATAAGGCTTTAAAAACATACCTTTAACCAATCCGTTGTAAATTGGCAAGAGAATGCAGAAAATCAACCGTTTCATTGTTTCCAGTCCGTGGAAGATACCAGTACCAGTAGCCTGATACAATAGAATCGCGTTCTGATGTCACGCTATATCTTCTTGTCGCTACTTTTCATAAAATATAGACTACGTAGGCTGTATAGGCCACGCTCAAAAGACACGAGGAAAACTCGAGTTTATAACATATTGACTTTAACACAACCCCCCAATGAACACTGAGACCTTATTCAAACACAGTAGGCATATGAAAGCATTACCAATCAATAAATTAATAATTAATCACAATGTAATTGTTATGTTTAAATAGAGAAAATATACATGCTTTCACATAGAATGCCCAGGTTTTTAAATTCGTCACAGAAATGCAATTTCGCTAAATAACCACTATAGGCCAGTAGAGCTATTGTCGATAGTAGACTATTTGCCATTGCAGGAAATGGTAAACTTGCTGGTCGTAACTTCTCTGCGTGGTTGGCCATAACAATACTTATTTTTAAGTTTTATCGTTTACTGAGGCATATCGGGTAAGAGCACATTATACTTTTAACTTTTGTAACAAAGTAGTGCACGCTATGTGGTTTACTGTTACATAATGTAAGACTGTTGATCTATTCTGGACTTTGATCAGACAGTTTTGACATTAGGCTACTAATGGTCCACAACTCAATAATCGTAACACCACAGGCCCCTCTACTACAACGAAATAGTTTGAAAAACAAAATTGGAATGGATTATTTATTCAGTAGATGATTAGTGGACGATTGGGACAATACTATTTTAAAATTAAGCGATGCAATTGTTTTCTTGACATTTCATGATGTGCAAATTACAGAGGATTTTTAATCTACTACAATGCAATGCATGCTTTTCCTTTACTCATATTCAGGATGTCAGCTGTTACGTTGACAGAAGGGAGTTTGCACGTGGAGTCCTGCAAAACACCATTGTTTTACAGACAAGGTGCACCAAAAACAGGGGAAGCCAGACTGTCAGTTCTGCTCCTTCATGGCATCAGGTTCTCTTCAGAGAACTGGCTAAATATTGGCACCCTTGAGATGCTTGCAAAGGCAGGGTGCCGTGCTGTGGCTATTGACCTACCAGGTTAGTCAGTTGTAATGGCTTTCCCTTTTACAGTTGACCAGTTAGCAGACACTTGCACAAGCACAGTAAGAGCAGTGATATTTTGAAACACAACTGACCACCACTAAATGTGGCCAGCTGTAGGCAAATGAGCAGCAGAGGGGAGTGCAGGTAACTTGCATAGGGGCAGTGTTTCAGCACAAGGACACATGTAAACTCATAAGGACGCGTACTGTATACCTTTACATGTACATCCTGCTCATTTCTCATTCCTGAATTCTTTTCTTATGTTTCCTCTTCTGGTGCTGCAGGCTTTGGTCGATCCAAATCTGCAGAGTCCCCAGTGGCAGTGGGAGAACTGGCCCCTGGGGGCTTCTTAAAGCAGGTGTGTGAGGGGCTTGCTATGAGTCCAGTGGTAGTGGTTAGCCCCTCTCTCAGTGGGATGTACTCCCTGCCGTTCCTCTTCCAGCACCAGGACATGGTGCAAGCCTACATTCCTGTGGCTCCCATTTGCACTGAGAAATTCACTGCTGAACAGTACCAAAGTACCAAGGTATGTTTGATAGTATCTACTACTGTATATTACTTCCCTTTTTTAGTGTTCACCTGTAAGGCATAACCATAAACGGTCCAATTTCGTTTTCCTTTACTGTCCCTTTAGTTTCCTTAGAATGACAGATGACATCTGGAGTGTTTGTTTGTTCTGCACTCCCCTTCTAGGTTCCAACACTGATTGTGTATGGAGACCAGGACACTCAGCTTGGAGAGCTGTCGCTCAGCAACCTGAGTAATCTGGCCAATCACAGAGTGGTGATGATGAAAGGGGCGGGACATCCTTGCTATTTAGATGATCCAGACACTTGGCACAAGGCTCTGGTGGACTTTCTAATTATGTTGTGAAGCCTTCTCAGAAGTGTATTTAACAAACACTACAGACATTTGGGTAAATTGTTTAAACCAAATTAAATTAATATGCATTATGTTAAATATGTTTTACGTCATGTATGAACATCCATGGCCTATTTTAATCTATGGCCTTCTACAGATATGTTTATTGTTGACTACTGCATCTACACCAGTAGCAGTAGCTGTAATTAAGTTTTTGGAGGACACTGCTTGTATATATTTTTAATAACCATAAAAATAGTCTCACTAATTGGAAAAACAACACGGCACACTGACATGAAGTGAAAAATATGAACATTATTTAATAACTGATTCTCTGTAATAAACAATTTGAAAATATTTTACAAGGAGTCACAGACACAATATTTTACAAATGTTGCCATCTTAACTTTATCGCTGCATCTGTACAAAAGAAATGAGCAACAGAGACCAACATCCGGGAAGGAGCTAAATCTTCCACACGCATGAACATTCATACTAACACACACAAGAAAAACAAATTACTTCAGGTTTCAAACTTATCAGCAGTGCACATATTCCTATTTTTTACTTCACTTAAAATTTCACCGATTTAAATTTTTTTGTTTTTTGTTGCTGTTTTTTTCCACACATTTGTCAAACATGGTCACATAGCACCAGACTACAGATTCACATACGCACGTCTTTCCCACAACGGCTCACCTACACAGACACAGCTACAGACCCTGTCAACCTCAATCTGTCTAAATGATCTTAACTTTCATATTTAATAATTATTTTTTGTTTGGCAAAAGTAAATGTCTTAAACCACAGAAAACAGACATGTCCCTCCTTGGAACAGGTGGCCTGGTAGGGGATACACATACAGACATTGCCGTGACTCTCGGCCCCTCAGTTTGTCCCATGCTGCTTGATGGAGACCCACTCCCTGAGCTTGCCTCTGACATCTTTCCTGATTCAAACTTGGAATAAACAATGGTATAGGAAGCAGCCTGGCTCGCACCGCTGTCTTTGGGCATGAACAAGCATCACTTATCTGTGCATTATGCATAATGGGTGGTGCAAGAGTGCAGAGGTGGGACTTCCTATAAGCTACACCTCTGGTATGAAGTGTGCGTGCACACGAAGAGCTATAGGGTAAGAGAAGTATTAGGGGGTAAATGTCCACAGGCACGAGTAGCAGTCATTTACAGACAATGGCAATAAGGACCCACAGACAATTACTGGCACAGGACAGACAAACAAATGCCAGAATAGAATGCAACAGAACAGCATTGGGCATTTTACAACATTAAGTAGAGCCAATTTAAGAGCAGTTCCTAAATGCCAGTATGAATAAGCGACTTTGAAGTTCTGTACCTAGGTACCTTTTATAGCAGGAGTTATTGGGAGCTGTGCTGCAGTCAGAATATGCTAGCATGTTTGTCTTGTTAAATAGCATAGGACTCTTTACATAATGGGTAATAATTACAGTTAAGATTATAGTGTGACATTGTCCACACAAAAAAAAAGCAATGAGGTAAGTAAACATCTAACGGGTTTTAAACTTAAAAACTCCAGTCACTTAAAGCATTATTCAGACAGACATTAACCAAGCACCTAACATTCTAAGATGCATTCAAACATACAATTCAGAGAGAAGAGAAAGAATGTTAGAGGTCGGGGTGTTGATTGTGAATTCATGTATATAATGAAAGAAAGCCCCTTACTGTATAATACTAAGGCATTTATAGAGGCTTAATAATAATGTAGTCTGAAAAATAAAGCACAGACATACTTAACATTCTTTTGGACATGTGAAAAAGGGGCTGCATTGGCCTCAAAGGGAAACAGTGAAGCAAGCTGATCATTAAAGATTCATTTGATTTTTCTTTTCTTACAGTAAAACTACAATCCCTTTTCCCTCAAGAACATTGTATAACATTTTGTCAATTGTAATACAAGAACAGGCAAACAGCTATGGTATCTGTCATATTTCATACGTTAGACTTAATTTAATGATGACTGTAAATCGCAAACTTTACTTACATCCATACTCAAATAAAAGCACGCACATAATCAGGCAGAATGTGGCCATACACATGTTCTATGGCCAAAGAAGTTGCTTTATTCTGATATACCATAGCTCTACATGGCTGCAACGGTATAGTAACTCCATATGATGGCATGTCACGCAGCTCTGTAAGGGTGCAGAGCCTGCTCAATGACTATATTCAAATATAGCCAAAAAGCAGACTCCTGTATGTCCAGCAAAAAGATGACATTAGGACTTTTTTTTTGTTTAGTGTTAATGTGGCTAATCGAACACTGCTCTATAAAGATACTATACAGTAGCTCTACAGAACACAGCCAGTGCTTCTCAAAACAAAGTGCGTCAAGGCACTATGAAATATAGTGGCTCCTAACAAGACATTTCACCTTATATGAATCAAATTACATGTACTGTAAAATACCAGACTACTATGTGATCACCATATTTAGTGGCCTCTACTGCACTATAGTTTTGCTTGGAAATGTTGTTAAGCCCCTATCCCCCAGCAGCGAATGGTCTCTAAGTTAGAACAGCATCTGTCAAAGGTAATATAAGATAATGTAGTCTGCCAAATCCCACCTTATACTAGTATGAGGTGACAATGAGGCAGATATATCGTTATGTCTGTATGTAAAGCACATAGAAATATTCATTACGAACATCAGGCAAGGTTACCTCAAGAATTGGCAGAGGTTTAGCTTTAAACATCAGAGAGCATGAGGGTTTGTTAAATCACTCAGATATCCACTTATCATGAAAAACACTACACATCCTCCATAAAACAAATACTGATTCATGTTTTACAGCAGTTTCACAAAGCTGTCTTTCAAGTGCATGGGCCAGATAGCACTTACAGCAACATTTCAATAAGTATTCTCAAAATAACTTCACCTAGTGAGACTACTGCACAAGTACAATATTTTAGTGGCTATTGTTGGAGTGGCATTAAACTCACATTAAAACGCACATGCCCCAGTACCCTAATGTTTCCTTCACAGCTCATTGTTTATATTTTGAGTGTCATTTTAAATTGTATAGCTGTACAAGATGAACCAGTATTCACTTTGTTTCTTTTCGCTATTCTAGATCAGCCACAGTTGTTCCTCAAATTTGGCTATAAAAATAAGACCACATTAAAGTCTATCTCATTTTGGCAAGTAGTAGATATAGAGTGCATAACTTAATTTATGTATTTTTTAACACCTAGTGACTCTTCAAATTACTGAAATACACGTTTTGAACACGCATCACTTTAGCAGTTTATACTTGACATGTTGTATGCTTAAGAGGTTTCCCCACACACGTTATGCATTTATAGTAGCTGTAACAGGCTGAATGGTCCATAGCCCCTTATGAGTGGAAAATGACAGAGTGGTGAAACTCTGAAATGGGGCATGAGAAGGACACCAAATCTCACCATCTATCTGATGAACAGAAGCGGATGTGGACAGACATCCTAAGAGAGTCCAGTAGGAGTCTGCTTCTCTTCATGTTGGGGCTGAAAGCAGTCGAGGTGCTTCTTTTTTTCTATTTTCTTGTGTTGCCTCTAATCCAGATGGTCTGGTGCCACCCGCTCACCCAGCAGATGAAGTGCATTGGCTGAGGCAGCTGTCAGTACACGACAAGAAGTGAAGCCAGCTGGGTAGCGAGGTTCTCAGGGCTTCCAACTCGTTGTGATGGGAAGTCCCATTATTACCTAAGACTATAGCAAGGACAGGTCATAGGGTGGGGGCAGTGAGAAGGAGAGGGTATAGGGGATCTTGGCAGGGCTACAAGGAGATGTGGAGTTAAAGTAGGAGAGATGCAATATGGGGGCTCACGACAGGATACAGCAGGACCAGCTGAATGGCCACAACGCTGTAGAGGGAGGGGCCAAATGAATATCCCCGCCCACAATCTGATGTGTTCTCCTGTGGGGGAAACAAACGTAGAATTACATGGCTAATAGGCTTTCTGACCGTCTACTTTGAATTAGTTATCATGCCTTTGGCTGATTTGCCTCTGACTTAATAGTTATTTAACTGCACCAGTCTTACTGGTTGGTTAGGTGCCAGTGTGTGCACAGTAATATTTGAACCTGCAATGTGTTAATTGTTTTGTTTTGTGGGTGAAATACCAAGGATGTTCAATTCTGCTATGGATTCCTATCCTACTAAGGATTAATAATATGTGCGCACAATCCTGACAGTGGAACCTTCAAGGGGAGATCTCAAAATATTTTCATAAGATATTGGCTAAATACCAGTATCAAGTGTGTGCATGTCACTGGCTGCATCCGAATACTCAGTATAGACTACCTTTGGTGAAGTACCTACTACCCAACCATTAGCCGTTAGTCTAGTACGTTCTATGAGTAAGCGAGTGAGTAGTAGGGACACAATTCGGATATACTCAATTGCCATCTCACCTGTCCTTTGACCCGGATGTTTTCTGCGAAAACTCACCTCAATAGCGACATTTAAAAAAAAACGACTTTATATCTACTCATATTAAATTGTCTTTACTTTGGAGTGCTAGTATGATTATGATACTTACATTTGTACATCGCTGCATCTTCGCTGCTTGCTCCCGTCATGTTATATTTTATTTACCGCTATTTCTCTTCTTGGATTTTTTTTCTGGATAGTGCCCAACTGACTTATAGGATAGCGTAGTGTGGACGTTTGTACACTACGGAGGAAGTACGCCACTCGACTACTACCAACTGCTTACTGAGTATTCGGACATACTACTAATTGTGACGTACTGCTTTTTGCCTACTATATAGTAGACAAGTACGGGTATTCAGATGCAGCCACTGTCTTGTGGGATAGTCTTACAGCACGATTATTGTCAAAGCAGGTGGAGGGTCCTTTTCGATAACGAGCCACAGGCATGTCTTCACAAGTATGTGTAATCTTGTCCTTATCTAGAAATTGGCTAAGGAATGCCACACGTATGTATTTGTTCCTAATGTCACATTATGTCGTACTGCATGCCATTTTCCCTAATATGACATAAATTACCTTTTACTATCTATCTAAGATCGACTTATGTAAAACAATATTAAGGATACATTCCTCTTCATCTTGGGACAGCTTTTCAATTTCACAGGTGTTGCAGGGTATTTTTTCTGCCACCACAAACAGAAGGTTTGTGTTGTTTATCCTCTTGGCATGAATCAGCCTGCAGAGATTAATCGGATAGCTGGTTAGTTTAGTCATTAGTAATGTTAACAAACCGTGATAATGATACAAATCTATCTTACTAACTATGCCTCTTTTACACTTCACCTGTCACATGTGAGCAAGTTCATAGATGTGTGAGGATGGCCAGCATGTGTATGTTTGGGGTGCTTGTTAGTGGTTGATGAAGTAAGTATCCTACTCTCATTACTGTAACTAAGATTACATGTTTTGCAAAATCTGTATTTTTACTTTTACATGAGTATTATTTTAACAAAGTACATTGCTAAGTATTCAGTAGCCTACATTCATTATAGAGTAAATTATGACTAGATTTAATATATGAACGATTTGTTCAAAAGGAAAGAATCTTTTACATGATTCAAAAGATTTGTTCGAACGAACAATGCATTAGCCAATTTTTTTATATATCTAGCTGGTTAACGTTTGCCAAGCCTATGAATTCATAAAAGGCTGCTTCTATTTCTAGCATGTGCAGTGCAGATATTATTTTAGAGGCAGGCTGTGGGCGTATTTAGCATATCATTGTGGTAGAACTGACCGAATGTTGAGTCTGACACTGAACGCAAAACCTTATTACTGCACATGGAGTTGCCTCATTCTTATTCAATGAATGAGTGACTGCTACCGAAGCCTGACACTACTACAACAGCAGCAAATCTCTTAATTAGCTAATGCCAATATGGTACAATAGCTTATGCTGATATATAGTAGTCCATTTAAGATTGTAGGCTATATTCGCTGTCTGGACCATGGATGTACTGTATAAGAACTGACCTGATCTGAATATCCCAGAAATGTGAGTATAACTCATGTCATGTGGAATGTGAAGCTGTTAATGTTCAAGGACTATCAAATGTTCAAGGACTAAAAAAAAAAAAAAAAAAAAAAAAAAGTGTGTGTATATATATATATATATATAT
>JAODUK010000020.1:925664-947537 GCA_027564635.1 Typhlichthys eigenmanni
GTCTAAACCGCTGGCAACAAAAGTGAGTACACCCCTAAGTGAAAATGTCCAAACTGGGCCCAAAGTGTCAATATTTTTTGTGGCCACCATCATGTTCCAGCACTGCCTTAACCCTCTTGGGCATGGAGTTCACCAGAGCTTCACACCAAAGAGTCAACCAGCAACCTGGCGACTTCCCACACACACAAGTGATTGTGCGTGTGAGGAGGGGTGGCAACTGTTGTTGACATATGAGGGCTATTGAGGAGTAGAGAGGAATACATGGTGACAGTCATGTGGGAGGAACATGCACTGAGTTTTAAACCTAAACAACATTGTGTAACACTGGTTTCAACCATAGTGTAATTCTAGTCACAAACTGAGGAGAGTATCTTTAATGTGCTACTAGTACTGTCTTAGCGAATGTTTGAGAAATCGTGAATAATTCGAAAGCTAATCTATCTGATGTTGCTTTTCCAACAGTCGTGTTTACTTGGAAGTGGATCCACAGCATCCCCCATTAATACAGCAGTGGGTGCACAAGCATGTGAACCAATTACAATATATAGACACACGATGTGACATCAGTGGCAGGTCTGTTTGAGGGTGCATCTTAACAGCCTTGTTCTCTCTGCACTATTATTAATGGTGTTGTCCTCCATTTGGGTTATGATAATTAGCCTTGTTGTTGAAAACAGCATTAAAGTGTTTTGTAATTATGGTGCGTTACTCCGAGAGTGTACACCATATCTCACCTACCTGAGTGCAGAGTGGCACACACTCCCATACAACTGCCCAACTTTTTTGTGGACTTGAGTGTTTTTTTTTTTTTTTTAGATTTTTTATATATATACACACACACAGTTTGTGGTACTATGGTGCTATTACACAATTAAGGAGTGTACCTTGAAATTGTAGCTAATTTCACAGAACCTATTACTGATTTTGATTCATCATTACCTGTGTGTCAACTGCACCAATGACCACCCACATTCATTGTTTGTCAATTCCTCAGGCCACGATTCTGCATCCTTCAGCAAGAAAACTGAGAGCAAAAGAAGGATCTGGATTGAAAAAGTGAGATCCAGTTACAAACCAGGCTTTCACAGCCTTCCCCTACCAACCCAACAAGTACATGTTTTTGTTAATCTTAACATTTCACAATTCACATATAATGACAAATAGTTACCACTGCTTTTTTATTGTTTAACATCTGTGATAAGGTCCTGTGTCATTGTACAACCTGTTAGAGATAGAAAAGACTGAAGGTAATTGTTGGAGCTTTTCTTAGAAATCTCTCTCCCAGAAACTCACCATCCCAGAAAGCATTCACAAGTTCTATGAATTCACTGATGAATGATGCTCTACTTGCCTATGTGTTCACTGACTCACATTGTTAGACAGAATTTGTGCTTTTAATTTCTCTGAAAATTTAGTTTTCTTACTTGGCTAACTTGCAGCTCAAAGGACACAAATCTGAGTTCAATGTGATTACTTATATTTCCAAACACGTGTCACAAGAACAGGTCATGCAGTTCTCTCATTACCACAAGACAAAAACTGTTAATAGTTCAGGTGTTTCTTTTTAATAGAAAAATGTTTACTTAAAGGTAGAAAAAATGTGAAATGTTAACACTTGACAAATACAAAATTGGGACAGTAAGTCCCACTGATAAACAATTCACTTCTCAGGAAAGGAAATAACTGGACAACTACAATCCACATCATGCAGATTTAGACAGTTACCATATCTGTCCTAGAACACGTGTACATTATAGTACCTATATTGTATGCCATTTGTTATTTCCTGGCTTTTCTGAGCAAATCTTTGACAAACCAAGTCTAAAATCAGACACACAACTCTTTTGTACTTTTGGGCATATTTGTCTGTAGCCTGTGACTGGCCTCCAACAGTCGGAGCAGTAACAACAATGTCATTAAGCATTTGCATACACCACCGACCAGTCTTCCCTTACAGTAGGTCCATGACAGATGTCACCAGCAGCAGTCTGACCTCATACTTTGAAGGGGTAGTCCTGTACATATTGCAGCAGAGGCCTTGGGAGTGGTAGGTGGTTGGGGCAGTCAGAGTGTCTGTTGATGGTGAGGCGGGTGAGGTGCTGTAGTGAAGGAAAGTCCTGAGGTTTGTATACTGCCTTCTTGAGTTTTAAGACCACAGACGTCTCTTGAAATGTCTGCTGGGAGGGCTTACAAGGGGCCTCTTCCACCTTCCCCTCCTCCACCCTTCGGTCGGGGCCCATGTAATGCTGCACCAGGCTTGGCACATCGGGAAACAAGGAAAGGCTAGGTCGAGCGGGGGAGCTGGCGTCTAGTAAGAACTTTGCTCCGCTGTACTGGATGCGTATGCTGGTTGGCCCGCGGGCTGTCTTGACCGACAGGGTCAGCATGTACAGAGGGTGGCTGCTGTCTCGCACCAAGAACGCCCCCTCAGACGCGTCTTGAAGTGCAGCATGGGCCTGTGCCGCTGTTATAGCTCCCCAGTACCATCCTGCATACACAATACAATCAGTTATCAGCAATTTCATATTATTTTAAATTTGCAATATTGATAGTTTTATTACACAATAGCATGTTTTGGCTATGAGTAGATGAAATCATATTTAATTACAATTGTAGATGGATTTTTTTTAGACCATATTGTTAAAATGCTGTAGTAAAGTGTGTGCACAATATTTGTAAATAAGAAACGTATGTATTACCTGAATTTTCCAGGTAGCAGAAGTTGCTGGCAATTGCTTGCAGGTCTTTGGTGGGGTCCCATAGTGGAGGGGTACTTTGAAGGTAATTGGGCGCAGACACATTTCCTGATCTCATTCCCAGTGGCTCATCAACTGGTGGACTACTCGGCAGAAGAGCTCTTGGGCTGGACGAGAAATTTTTTATTTAAGGAATAGTGAATTGATAGATTCATCAAAGTAAGATAATAAAAGCATTGGATGTATTGTTGTATTTTATAATTATACAGCAATACTGTAATAGAATATATTATAAGAGAGTCATGTTTATATTATTCTGGTGTATTTGGGTGCTGTTTACTATAGGCTACACGTTTGATATGAATCTTAACATGGTGTAAAAAAAAAAAAAAAGTAAGCTATAGTTCTTATATAGGCTACATTATTAAAACACATAACAAGGACTCAGTTATTAATCTAGTTTATTAGGATATTTTATAATTTAATTATTGACAGCAGGTTACAGAGAACATCCTGAACTTGTTACACCGGTTAAAAGATATTTAACCATTTCATGTTCAGGCCTAATGTAGGAACATGTAGGCTAATCGGCTATAAGAAGAAATAGTCTACACCGGAACAAAATAATGTAAACTTACCCTTGAACACAAAGAATCATGGTGCGTCTTAAATCGAATTAATGCGGCTACTCTTCACAAAATTATTTGAAACATAAATGATCAAAGAAGATAGACTAAGTTGGTCGAAATAAGTGTCGTACTGTGCGTATCCAAATGGTTTAGTATATTATAGTCTGACGCTAAAATGGTTGTATATTATATCAACCAATGTAAAAACAGTCTACACCATAAATGAAAACGGAGCAAAACATTGAGTGTTATGTCCAGTATACGGTCCAAATGTGTAAAGGATTCAGCCTAGGCTGGGCTTTTAAAATTCACCAATTCCTAGAAATCTATTCTGAGAACTCTTCAGTACACTAGTGACTCTGACGTCACTTAAACCGCACCGACTATGCGGTGCGGTTTCATAACAAAATTAATCGGAAAAACTGGTTTTATTATTACATAATTTCCTAATTCTTTTACAGAATACTGTAAATGCAAGTACTTCTACGAATTGTCGGGATGTACGTTCACAGTTTGAGGCTCATCTCTGCCTTGAATCCAGCTTTCCCTGAACCGACGCTCCCAGGAAACGCGCTGCCATTTCCTCCAATCTACTTTCCAGGAATAATTGCGAGTTAGCCCCGCCCATAGGTTTCCTTTGGCCTAGCCTACATTCTAAGAATTCGGCGCCTCACCATTAAGATAATAAGAATGCACACGGGCTATTTCCAGTAATATAGATCTCCCTCATGGTGGAAAAACACGATATGATTTCTCAGAGAAATACACAGGGAAAACATTTTCTATAGTGACCAAATCTGTAAACTCAAAGATGTATTGTATTTATAGAAAACACGCTGGGCTACTTGTCAGTCCGTTACTAATGTATGATACGGAGGCCTTTCTCCTTGATGGGCCGATTGCATATAAGGTCAATACATATAGTTGTTCTCCCCTTGCAAATTAATGCATTTAAAATATATACTAGTCCTAAATATATTCTACAGATTGTTTTGTCCTTCCTTTGGGATTTAGGTTACAGTTTATCAATATCAAATAAAAGTCAGTTATAGGAACTAAAATATTGCTATAGCTAGGCTATTTAAAACAATATGCTATAAAGCTGATCTGAGATATTAATGTGAAACATTGTGTTTTTGTAGGTAAACAGCGGGGGCTATAATATGGTATATGCTTCAATGCCAAAACGGCATCAGTAAATTGGAGTCTTTAATAATGTCCGGATTTTTTAATGTCCTGCCACAGCATTCAGGTATCTAAAATATTTGTTGTTGTTGTAACTAAGAATAGCATTAGCCTATAAAGCTGTATAAAACAATTGTTGACAAAAACAAATGTTTTCATCCTAATGATTAAAACCCTGTAGTAAATGGAAGCAGCTAGTGAAGCTTTTCCCATTATTCATCGTGATAATCTGTTTACCGGACTGCCATATGCTACTCCTTGGGACAGGCTAGGCCACCAAAAACACTGGATAAACAAGGCCACAGTTAAAGAAAGGCGCCGCTCTCTCTCTTTTTTCCATACCCCGGGCGTCCCGGATGCCTGCAGCTTGCTCCGCCCTTCACTTACACCTTGCCGGTGTAAGTCGTCTTATACGCCGGAAAATACGGTAACTAAAGCATAGTTGTACAGGTTTAAAAGTTGAGACATTAATTCTCACACTTTTGTCCCCACCACCAAAAACAATATCTCTTGCGCCACTGACACTGTCAAGCGGTTAATATGCATAATGCACTAATACTCCAATATTGTCGGCCGGCCCCAGTGCGTCTTTCATGTTTTTATTGGGGGGGGAGGGGGGGGCAAATACACTTGTTCTAAATATTGAGGGGGACACGTCCCCTGTTTACCCACCCAAAAATATGCCTATGCAGTGTGTATATATATATATATATATATATATATATATATATATACACACACACACACATACACATACACTGTATTGTATTCTATTATTGTGAAGCAAACAACAAATGTGACAAAATAACAGAAAAAGTCAATGTGCATAACTATTTACCTCCCTAAAGTCAATACTTTGTAGAGCCACCTTTTGCGGCAATTACATATCCAAGTCGCTTTGGATAAGTCTATATGAGCTTGCCACATCTTAACACTGGGATTTTTGCTCATTCCTCCTTGCGAAACTGCTCCAGCTCCTTCAAGTTGGATGGTTGGCGCTTGTGAACAGCAATCTTTAAGTCTGACCACAGATTTTCTATTGGATTGAGATCTGGGCTTTGACTAGGCCATTCAAACACATTTACATGTTTCCCCTTAAACCACTCAAGTGTTGCTTTAGCAGTGTGTTTGGGGTCATTGTCCTGCTGGAAGGTGATCCTCCATCCTAACCTCAAATCATGCACAGAGTGGTACAGGTTTTGCTCAAGAATATCCTTGTATTTAGCACCATCCATCTTTCCCTCAACTCTGACCAGTTTCCCAGTCCCGGCTGCTGAAAAACATTGGATGGTGTTCTTTGGGTGATGTGATGTGGGTTTGCACCAGACATAGCGTTTTCTTTGATGGCCGAAAAGTTCAATTTTAGTCTCATCAGACCAGAGCACCTTCCTCATTTTGGGAGTCTCCCACATGCCTTTTCACAAATTGAAAACGTGCCATTTTGTTTTTTGCTGAAAGTAATGGATTTCTTATGGCCAATCTGCCATAAAGCCCAACTCTATGGAGCGTACGGCTTATTGTCGTCCTGTGTACAGATACTCCGATCTCTGCTGTGGAACTCTGCAGCTCCTCCAAAGTTACCTGAGGTCTCTGTGCTGCCTCTCTGATTAATGCCCTCCTTGCCCAGTTCGTGAGTTTTGGTGGGCGGCCGTCTCTTGGCAGGTTTGCTGTTGTGCCATGTTCTTTCCATTTGGTTATGATAGATTTGATTTTGTAGAAATGTGAGCACACTGAGCACAGGATATATTATAATAACATTAAATTGATTATATTTTATTCTATTATTAAAACAATTAATGTCCTCTCGAGGTTCAGTTAAGCTAGAACTACACTGCAGCAATTTTCGATTGTGTGTGTGGGAGCGACTGCTTATCAACAGAAATCGCCAGGTCGTTGGTTGACTCTTTGATGTAGCCGCTGGACTGAAATGGCCACATCCGAAACCCGACGGTCTATAAAAAAAATTTCAATCGGCTACGAGAGGTCACAGAAGTCGCTAGCGTTTCTATCAGTCAGAATCTAGGTAAAGGCTATCGGGCTTTTTGCAGAGCAATATCAATATACAGTGCATCCGGAAAGTATTCACAGTGCTTCACTTTTTCCATATTTTGTTATGTTACAGCCTTATTACAAAATTGATTAAAATCTTTTTTTTTCTCAGAATTCTATACACAATACCCTATAATGGCAAAGAGAAAAAAGTTTGTTTGAACGTTTCGCAAATGTATTTTTAAAAATATAATAATATTATATTCTTAAATAATAACAAATTCTTAAAGCAAGCTTTTTTAAAATAGCATATACAAAACATAAGTATTCACATCATATTTCCACTTATTATCCTTGAAATGTTTCTATAACATGAATGGAGTCCACCTGTGGCAAATTATTTGTCATGATTTGTAAAGGCACCACAGTTGACAGTGCATGTCAGAGCACAAACCAAGCCATTAAGTCTAAGGAATTGTCTGTAAACCTCAGAAACAAAATTGTATCGAGGTACAAACCTGGGGAAGGCTACAGTAAGATTTCTGCAGCATTGAAGGTCTCAATGAGCAGTGGCCTCCATCATCTTTTAATGCAAGAAATTT
Source organism: Typhlichthys eigenmanni (assembly GCA_027564635.1). Lineage (NCBI taxonomy): Eukaryota > Metazoa > Chordata > Actinopteri > Percopsiformes > Amblyopsidae > Typhlichthys > Typhlichthys eigenmanni. The sequence goes on from JAODUK010000020.1 coordinate 932,766, forward strand.
GGAACCACCATGACTCTTCCTAGAGGTGGCCACCTGGCCAAACTAAGCGATCAGGGAAGAAGGGCTTAAGTCAGAGAGGTGAGTAAGTACCCAGTAACTCTGACAGAGCTCCAGCGTTGCTCCATGGAGAGAGGAGAACCTTCCAAAAGGAATAAAATTTCTGCAGCACTGCACCAATCAGGCCTGTATGGTAGAGTGGCCAGGCAGAAGCCAATCCACGGTAAAAGGCACATGACAGGCCACCTTGAGTTTGCCAAAAGATACATGAAACTCTCAGACCATGAGAAACAAAATTATATGGTCTGATGAAACAAAGATTGAACTCTTTGCCAAGCGTCATGTCTGGAGGAAACCAGGAACCGCTCATCACCTGGCCAATACTATCCCTACAGTGAAGCATGGTGGTGACAGAATCATTCTGTGGCGATGGTTTTCAGCGGCATGAACTGCGAGACTAGTCAGGATAGAGGGAAAGATGAATGCAGCAATGTACAGATAAATCTTTGATCAAAACCTGCTCCAGAGTGCTCTGGACCTCAGACTAAAGGTTCATCTTAATACAGGACAATGACCCTAAGCACACAGGATAACAAAGGACAAACTCTGTGATTGTCCTTGAGTGGCCCAGCCAGAGCCCAGACTTGAACCCAATTGATCATCTCTGGAGATATCTGAAAATGGCTGTGCATAGATGCTCCCCATCCAACTGATGGAGCTTGAGAGATCCTGCAAAGAAGAATGGGAAAAACTGCCTAAAAGTAAGTGTGCCAAGCTTGTAGCATCATACTCAAAGACTTGACGCTGTAATTGCTGCCAAAGGTGCTTCAACAAAGTATTGAGCAAAGTCTGTGAATACCTATGTACATGTGATTTTTTTTGTATAAATGTGCAAAAATAGCAATCTAACTTTTTTCACTTTGTCATTATGGTGTACTGTGTGCAGAAGTATTTTTTATTAATCAATTTTGTAATAAGGCTGTAACATAACAAAATGTGGAAAAAGTGAAGTGCTGTGAATACTTTCCGGATGCACTGTAAAAAAACAAAAAAACCTAATAACATTCATCCATCCATCTATTCCCGCTTATCTGGAGTCGGGTCACAGGAGCAGCAGCTCCAGCAAAGGACCCCAAACTTCCCTTTCCCGAGCCACATTAGCAAGCTCTGACTGGGAATCCCAAGGCGTTCCCAGGCCATTGTGGAGATATAAACTATCCACCTAGTCCTGGGTCTTCCCCAAGGCCTCCTCCCAGCCGGAAATGCCTGGAACACCTCCCAAGGAAGGCGCCCAGGGGGCATTCTTACTAGATGCTCATACCACCTCAACTGGCTCCTTTTGATGCAAAAAAGGAGTGTCTCTACCCCGTGTTCTTCTCGGATAGCCGAGCTTCTCACCTTATCATGGGTTAGGGTAGGAACGAAAATTGCCTGGTAGATCGAGAGCTTTGCCTTTCGACACAGCTCTCTTTTCGTCACAACGGTGCGGTAGTGATATAGTGAAATACTCCTCCCGCTGCTCCGATTCTAAGGCCAATGTCCCCTTACTCGCGAACATGACCGTGAGGTATTTGAACTCCTTCACTTGGGGTAAGGACTCTTTCCCTACCCGGAGTAGGCACTCCATCGGTTTCCTGCTGAGAACAATGGCCTCAGATAATACTCATCCCCGCCGCTTTACACTTGGCTGCGAACCAATCCAGTTAGTGCTGGAGGTCACAGACCGATGATGCCATCAGGACTGCATCATCTGCAAAAAGCAGCGATGAGATCCCCAGGCCACCGAACCGCAACCCCTCCCCACCACGACTATGCCTCGATATCCTGTCAATGAATATCACAAACAGGATTGGTGATAATGCGCAGCTCTGGCGGAGACCAACCCCCACCTGAAACGAGTCCGATTTACTACTGAGAATCTGTAAACAGCTCTTGCTTTGAACATACAGGGATTGGATTGGCCTTAAAAGGGACCCCCTCACCCCATACTCCTGCAGCACCTCCGACAGTATCTCCCAGGGGACTCGGTCGTACGCCTTCTCCAGATCCACAAAGCACATGTAGACTGAAATAGCATACTCCCAGGCCCCCTCCAGGATCCTTTCGAGAGTAAAGAGCTGGTCCATTCCACGACCAGGACGGAATCGGCCGATTGTTGAACCTCAGAATGAAGAACAACAATGCGGATTACGTCCTGGTCGTGGAGCCTAACCTAACAGTGGGTACATTTATTTTTTCCAGCAGCTCAAAACAAGTAATCTGTTTACTGTTTGAATTTCATCATGATATCTCAAGATCATGGCAAATGTATGGATATGCGCTGTGTTGCTCACCTGTTGTTTCCTACGAATCCTTCACCTTAATTTACTTTTGAATTAACAAAAGGCATAGAAAGGCCTACATTTAATAACGCAAGCACTAGGCTATTAGATTGTGGTGTCAGTGTTGTGGTTCGCTCTTTACTAGCTGTCAGTAATAGTTCTGCAACTTCCTTGTTCATATTTTTCCGGGTGTCTGTGCAGAATCAGAAGGTACCTTAAAGAGTGTCCTCACTCGTGCATGCACTCGTGCGTGGAACATGCAAAATCGCGACGACAGAAATTGTAATTAGGCTGACTCTAGACGACTCCTAGATGCTATTCCACACCTTGGTGTACTTTAGCTTTTCCCTCAGAAACAGCCTGCATAAATGTAATTCTTACACAATTTCTACTTTACTTACTTTTCAGTACATTTCAAAGCCTGTCCTTTTTGCTGGATTGAGGTCAGGGGAGGATGGAGGCCACATCATGAATTTCTCTCCTTTTTATGTCCATAACAGCCAATGACACAAATGTATTCTTTGCAGTATGAGATGGTGCATTGTCATGCATGAAGATGATTTTGCTACGGAAGGCACGGATCTTCTTTTTGTACCATGGAAAGTGATCAGTCAGAAACTCTATATACTTTGCCGAAGTAATTTTCACACCTTCAGGGACCGTAAAGGGGCCTACCATCTCTCTCCCCATGATTCCAGCCCAAAACATGACTCCGCCACCTCCTTGCTGACGTCGCAGCCTTATTGGGTCGTGGTGGCCATCCACCAACCACCACTACTCCATCCATCTGGACCATCCAGGGTTGCACGTCACTCATCAGTAAACAAGACTGTTTGAAAATTTGTCTTTATGTATTTCTGGGCCCACTGCAACCGTTTCTGCTTGTGAGCATTGGCTAGGGGTGGTCGAATTGTAGGTTTATGCACAACTGCAAGTTTCTGGAGGATCCTACACCTTGAGGTTTGCGGGACTCCAGAGGCACCAGCAGCTTCAAATACCTGTTTGCTGTTTTGTAATGGCAGTTTAGCAGCTGCTGTCTTAATCTGATGAATATGTCTATTATTATATCGAACTAGCTCTTTGAGCGAACCTGAATTTCGATGTATGTACATTAGCAATAAATCTATCTATCTATCTATCTATTTATCTATCTATCTTCTGTGCTAGCCATGGATTATCTATAACAAACACCATGTTCGAACATAAAGATGCTCATAAGTCTATGTGGTACCAGAGCACCATAGGTCGAAGGTCGATGATCGATTTTGTGATCATGTTGTCTGTTCTGAGGCCGCATGTTTGGACACTCAGGTAAAGAGAGATCTGTCAGATGATCACCATCTGGTGTTGAGTAGGGTCATGGGGTTGGAGAAGACTCTGAACAGACCTGGTAAGCCCAAACTGGTAGTGCGTCTGAACTGGGAACATATGAATATGTTGTCCCAGAAGACTCCGGAGGCGGTAGCAACTTACCAACGGGCCCGAAGGGCTGCCGCATCTGCCATGACAGAAGCAAAGCAGCATTCGCATTCGCATTCGGAAAAGCCGTGAAGAAAAACTTTCAGTCGGCACCAAATTGTTTCTGGAAAACCATCCACCACCACAGGAGGCGGAAGTGGGGAACCATCCAAGCGGTGTACAGTAAGGATAGGATACTGTTGACCTCGACAGGTCAATTTTACCTGCAATTTTAAGTTGCGGGGTGAGTCATGAGGGTTGACATGTTTCATGTTTCTCAGCCAATAGCATTACAATTAATTGTTTTATTTCAATTCATTAAGTTTCTGATTGGGAAAATTGTTGAGCTGTGACATTATACATGTTTGATTGATGGAAGGAAACATTTGCTTAATAGTGCAAATTCACGTATTGCATAAACGTTTTTTGCTAAAATGTAATTTGTAATATCGTATTAGGTTAGGTGCTAACCATTTAAATTGACCTAAACACTACACATTTTTGTAGCATCCATGTTGTTTCCACATTTTGACTAAAAGCACACGAACACATCGAAGTCGGTAGAACAACTTGGGAAATCTGACCATGTGAATGCACAATTCACCCTCGCTAGATCTAAATCTCTAATCTAATTGGATGTACCAATTAATATACATCCCTTACTGCAGTATTTCCCCAATAAGTGTTGAATCTGCTAAATTAACTTAAAATACCTAAAATGTGGGTGATTTTTTTGTTTTGGGGGCACTACGACATATTCCAGGGGTGTACCTTTTTAAAAAAGTTTTAATTGCTAACTTCATCACAGTTAATTAGTGTATAAAGCAAATCTGGACCAGGTATGATACAATCAGGGGGGAGGTCTCTGCAACAGAGTTAAAACTACAGCCATGGCCCAGAGACTTCCTTGGCCATGTCTAGCTTTCCTGTTTGGTCTCTCCCGTCGCTCTAATGATACGTTTGTGTCCCCTCTTTCCTGCAGGGCCACGAGGCTTGGCGAAGGCCTGTTTATGGGCGTGATGCTTGGGGTGGACCTCGTCATACAAGAATTCCTCTGTCAGCTCATCTCCATTTTCAATCTCCAACTGCACAATAAGTAAGCTTGCAGTCAGACATTAAACAAATAGTTTGAGTAGAGTCCAAATTCTTGGGCCCCATACTAATGCCAATAATTGTTAGAAACGTCTGATAATGATTCATCTGACATAGAAAAAGTAATTAAAACTTCTGTAAAAATGAAAAATGTGTGGTGTACTTCCTTAGGTAAATGAATTATTTTTAACCATTAATTACAGTATGTCAATATAGTAGCCTAAATGTGCAAATACCAATATATCTTGAATGTAGCAATATCAGATGAAATGATCTCCAGTTTATCAAAGGTGCTCTAATGTATATGAATGTAACTTTTCATCCATCTGCTACCTTTTTGGAAATCTCTAAGTGGTAATCTTTCTCCACCTCTTCAAGCAGTCGACTCTTGCAGCTTGAGTAGAGCATCCTCTCTTTGATGCTACAGCTGTACCCTGGCATGGAGTATATGAATACTAAAAATAGAAGAGAAAAAATACAAATACAAATTGGGGCATACAAATATTCAACTTGTTTTCCAACATGAGCATTTCTCTGTGGTGTTAAGCCCCGGACACACTGCAAGCGATCCACTCGTTGCCCATCGCTTTGTAGCTGAACATTGGTTGCTTGTTTACATTCTAGGCTCTAGTTGCCTAGGTTTAGGTTGCCTGGCTATATTTTCAATGCAAAATGTTTAAGATAATCTGTCAGTCAATGGTATCCTGAGCTCCCGTTGTTAGTCGCCTCAATCGCGTCACCTGAAGTTGAGATTTGTTTAAAGTGTAACTGCACCCTATAATGCTGTAAATTAAGTAATATGATTAATCTGTGATGAGACACATCAATGCTGGTGTTAATACTGATAAAATTCCTGTTATTATAAAAATCTACATTTTATGGGCTGAAAACAGAACTAAATGTTATATCCGTAAAAAATTACCCAGGACCTGGCTAGTTTTCACCGGTACACTTAGTACACTCATGTCATCCAATTCAAATGTTAACGTTAATGGTAATGGGGGTCCCCCTCTATGTCCCTCCCCTCCCCTCACTGAGCTCCTTGATGCAAGTTGTAGTGGATGGAGTCAGGCTCAGAGCTGAGGTGCAGTTACAGTTTTACTCGGTACCCGCCCACTTTAGTTGCCATACATTATTTTGCCTGCCGTCGCTTCAAGTCACTGAATCTCATTGACTTTGAATTGTCTCTCATCGCTACATCGCTGGTAGTCGCTTGCAGTGTGTCTGGGGATTTACTGGAGTTTTCTGTTGTAAAACTGTTAAAAAACTCACAGCATCCTTAGAGTTAGTATGATTGCCGTACCAACAGACTCAAGATAGTCTCCCTCGTGTAAGTGTTTGTAGAGGAAGAAGTGGTATCTCGGAGTGTCTGTAGGAACCCTACTTGGCAAGTCCCAAGTTTCTGTCGGATTGGAGTGGACCAATTCAATCGTCTCCTTTTGAACATCTAACCTCTGAGACATAAATAAAACACGGTTGTGTTCTAAAATACATGTGCTGTATTCAGAAGAGGTCTCCAAAACTATAAAATAAATATTTGCAAATTTGATTCACCAGTTGTATGTAGTTAAGACGTCTTTGAGAAAGTTGATGAAGGGCTCTTTTGGCGGTTTCCTGAAGTGGAAAAGCAAGGCCCTGAAGAGTTTGGTGTTTGCTTTCCACACTAATCTCTGTCTTTACCTGCAGAGGGCAGCATTCACACACAAACAAATACACTGTCAAACAGACGGTGAAACTACATTTTGTATGAAACTAAATATTTACAAGACATATTATATTTCATGCATATTTCAATGCACTGAACTTTACAGTGGTTAGTTTAGAAGCCAAATATTATTAATATTGATTGAATGTAGAAACTCACCTGTTTTACCATGCCCTGGAGACGCAGTAACAACGATATGTTAAGTGCAGAAACACCAAGGATAACAGCTTAATTAAACTACAGCCCACATACTGCAAAAATGACACCATTGTATGCATATTTATGAATTGTATATACAATAATGTTAAATGCAAATTCACACTGTCTACTTCAAATCATTGTGGTTTAACAATTGTGTAGGTAGGTACATATCCCATATGTCCCTATATATCCCATCGCAACTATTATATTTCTTAACGACAGGTATGCATTACCTTAATGTTTATTTATGTATATGTTTGTAATTTGGTCTTATAAGCATATACTGGACACTGGGTTATGCAGAACATGGATATTTATGTAATTGATATTCTAATTAATATCATTTATACAAAAAAATTGTAAATTCCTTCAATCAACAGGTTGCCAGTGGTTAAAGGTATATTAAGTGATTGCAAGCTAATGCATTTTTTGTCAAATTCACCAAATATCTAAATAATAAATAACACAATGTGATCTTTATATTGCTTATTGATGTTGTCATATTTGTTTTCTGCATATTTGTCATTCATGTATTATTATTGTTGTAATGTGGCTACTGCTGGCTGTAACAAAAATTGCCCCTTGGGGACAATAAAGATAATCTTGAACCTTGAACATTGGGTGGAAGTCTGGGACGGTGCCAAAAGAGTGGCAGAGCAGGGTGGTTCCCCGATTCAAAAAGGGGGACCAGAGAGTGTGTTACAGTTATAGGGGTATCACACTACTCAGCATCCCTGGTAAAGTCTACTCTAAGGTGCTGTAAAGGGTCTGCCACTCCTTGGACACTGTCCCTGACTTCCACGCAATGTTAAAAAGACGTGTCATCCAAGACATTCCCTCCACACCCAGAGCTTTCAGCATTTCCGGACGGATCTCATCAATCCCCGGGACTTTGCCACTGCGTAGTTGTTTGACTACCTCAGTGACCTCCCCCAGGAAAATTGATGACGATCCCCCATCAGCCTCAACACTTTAGTGCCAACCGAAAGTCTTTCTCCATGGCTTCTCTGAACCTCTCCCACACCCGTTGCTTTGCTTCTGCTACGGCAGATGCTGCAGCCCTTTGGGCCCGTCGGTACCTTACAACCGCCTCCGGAGTCTTCCGGGACAACATATCCCGAAAGGCCTCCATCTTCAGTCGGACGGTTTCCCTGACCACCGGTGTCCACCATGGTGTGCAAGGGTTACCTCCCCTTGACATAAGACCTAAGATCTTGAGACCACAGCTCTCTGCTGCAGCTTCAGCAATGGAAGCTTTGAACATTGCCCACTCAAGTTCAATGTCCCCAACCGCCACTGGAATGTCAGAGAAGCTCCGCCGGAGGTGTGAATTGAAAATCTCACGGGCACTGGTGTCCCATTATAACAGTATGTTTTTGGCAAAATGTCTCAAAATTTATATTTATAAAATAAGTGAGAAGAGAATACATTTAAGTCTTAGTAATTTTTATTCACAATTACATCCCATTACAAAATATATTTGAATGAAACAATAATAAATAAATAAAATGTATTTATAACCTGCATCCGCCATCCGCCAAGACATTGTTTCTGGCTGCTTATGTAAACACCTCCCTTCACCACTCAACCAATCATTGTGTGTGTGGTCGTGCGGTTCACATACGCCAGCCACGTGCTTTTAGATTTTGGAGCTGGTGCGCCTGTGCAGCCTGGCTCTACGGGCCCCTGCGGCTCTGTGCGGTGTCCGCAAATCCTGCACAGCCGTGTTTGAAGCATAAAGGCCAATTTTTGCTTCTGCAACGAAGCTACGCCATAGCCTACGGATAGGGTGGAATCTACTCCGTAGCTCATGCCGTACCCTGACGCCCACATCTCCAAAAATGTAACTATCAGTCTGTCGATTCGACACAGCCAACAACCATCTTGTGGATGCAAGACCATATGCCAGAGTGCTGGGGAATCAGTGCTCTTTATAACAACTATACCTTCATTCTGGTGAAAAATACAAATTACAACAGAACTACTGTACTTGTATTAAATTAATCAAACAATGTGCAGTAGTTATATTGTAGTTTGTCCTGTTTTGTTGTTTAAACATAATCCTACTCCAGGATCGATTAAAGGCAGAGTCAGTCATTCTTGCTAACTTTGAGCTCAAATCAAAATAGTTTCGCTCCACTGTCCTCCACGGCTCCTCCTGACACATCGAAATGCATTGTGAAGCAAAGCGTAGTACTACAGCTTTGTTTTTTGTGAGTGGTGTTCAAGACTTTGTTTATGTTACAATTTACGGAGCCAGGGCCATGTAGAAGTATCTTATAATTTTTTCAACATGCACAGAGAATGGTAAGCTAGCGAAATGTGAAGAGATATATGTTGAATTTGACAAAAAGTGTCAAATTAGCTTACATTTAGGTTGCAATAGCTGATTATACCTGTAAATCTGATGTTATTGTCTCTCACCTCTGTGATTTTGATGCGCTGGAGTTCTTGCTCAGCTAGTGTAAGTGGTGCTGGAGCTGAACAGGATGACACATGATGTTGGTAGCCCAGCAGACAGATGTCCTCCTGTGTTGTGTGTTGCAAGAAACACAACAGGCCATATAAATCATGGCCTTAAAATAGGAATGTCTCAGCATCATAAATAAAGGTACTCTCATTGAATGTGTTGAATAGCGTCCATATAATCCAAAAAGCTATCTGTTTATGTGTAAATAGACTATTGACAAAAGTGCAACTATGTAGTGTCCCTTAATGATGCTAGGGGTTTTGACATGAAAATCTGATCTGGTTGGTCTTACCTCAACTGTGCCAAACATTTCATCCTTGACATGGCCACCACCAAACTCCTTTTTCACTGTGGCCCTGGTAGCAGCATAAAGCATCTTTTGCCTCACCTGCAGACAGAACCGAAGAAGTTCATAACGCTTGTGTGTTTTATATATTTCTAATATAATGAACTTTTACATACTGGAGACTGGTCAGGGGACCATGAGATAAATATCCACTCATAGCCCTGTGCATTCTGGGAGTCAAGGCGATATAAGATGTAACACGGTTCCTGGTCATCCAGTAGAGGAAGCAGGAATCGGTCATAATCCTGGTCCCAGCTGTTTTCAGGATCTCTGTAGGCCCCAAGCACGAGCTGCTCTGAAAAGCAGAGCAGCACTCATCAAATTTTTTTTACCCTCTCGGATACAGCATCAGGGAATGTGTGCTACATTATTCACGAAGATACATACTGACATGGACATTATTGAGTGATACTTAAAGGTATAGGAAGCAATTGTAAGCTAATACACTTTTTGTCAAATTCACCAAATATCTCCTTGCAGTCCGCTATCTTACCATTCTCTGTACATGCTGAAAAAAAGTCCAGTACTTCTACACAGCCCTGGCTCCATAAATAGGATCAAAAACAAAGTGGTGCAGACCGAACACAACAATATCTTAGCCTGGGCAACACGTTTCCAATGTTTGGGGTTGAGTTTATCGGGCAGCTTCCTGTGGCATTGAAGGGAGAGGTGTTTTTGTTTTGATCGAGTTTAAATATCAACAAACGCTAGAATGACTTACCATTCCCAAGTGTTATTGTCTATGGAGGTCAACCATAAAATCACTAATGGGAACATTGTGAAAGACGCATCAGTATAACGTTAAAAGAGCCTGACGTCCTTGTGGGGCGCAAGGGGATTTCCTAACCATCTCTCAGGGCAGTGGCTATTCTGAGCCTCCACACATTCCATTTCTCTTCACAGATGCATACTTTCCATTGACCATTGACCAATCTTTGTTGGCCTGTTATTGTGTTTTACTGTACATAGCCACACAAAGTAGTTGTAGTGGTAGTAGTCTATTATCTTGTACCCTTAACATTTGTAACTTTAGATCCGTTATCAGTGACATCCTTCTGACCCATATATTCAGTAGCCAATGAAAAGAAACTGCATATCACCAAGCCAACTTATCTTGCAGTGATTAAATATGGTGGAACGAACTTGTGTCTGTTTTAACTTTGTCAATAGGCATCGGCATACAGTCATGTCTATTCACACGCTGTTCTGAATACTCTAGCAACAGCGCCCAAATAGCTAAACTACAGTACAGTACAGTACGGTATCTGTTATAAAGCTAGAATAAATAAATACAGCTTTGGGACAGATTAATGTTGGCAGCAGGCTCAACAATATCTCAGAGCTAGACCTAAAATGTTCCAGAGGTATCATATCACCTTGTGGAATACTGCCCAGGCATGGTATTGGTCAATACTAAACATCAATTCAAATCAAGAGTTTTGAGCCTATCCTGTTGAGACGGTACTGGAGCCCATCTTCACTGCTCTGGGTCACTCACCATCTTGGATGCGGACTTGGATAAGACGCACAGCTCCACCTCTCGCTCTGGCCAGGAACTCCCTTAGTTCTGGTGTCACTACTAATACCAGAAACATGGCGGTCAGAAATAATCTTTTTCCTCCCGCTAGGGAGGTCTAGAAAGACGGAAGTGCTGTCTGACAGGACTGGATGTAAACAGCAGCAGGCAAGATTCAATCCAACCAAAGAAGAAATGTATACATTTAAATAGTTGCCAAAGCACTCTTGTAAGAAGTGCTGTGACTAAACACTGGTTTAAGCGGACGTGGTCTCTCAGAGTGTGACAGAGAGATGGGACGCAGCTCGAGTAACAAGGGCAGGATCATGTGCATACAGAGAGGGAACCTGATCACCTCTCCAAATTTAGCTGCCAGTGACGGTTGAGCCTTAGATTTTGGCCTACCAAACCTCACAGCACCAGCTCACTGTAAGAGAGGTTGTGACCTGCAAAAAACTTCCAAAGCCCAACACCCAGTGTAGATGTCATTTGTGATCTCCCCATCTATGGGCAATGAGATGGTGCTGAATAATAAAGCTACTGTGTCTAATGTTAATGAGTCCAAATAGGCTATATTTGTGTTTTGAGACTTATGGCATTAACTTAAACGTATGTACGGTTAAGGTGCTGTGTGTAGGATTTAATAAGATCTTAGACGATTATAGGTTTTAAGTGCTCAAATAATTCTGCCTATTCAGAGCCTTTTTCTTAGCCTGTGTACCAGATTTTGTTAATGTGGTCTGGGCATGTTCCATTGTTAAGTGTTTCCCGTCCGTGTTTGCCGTCCTTGCTTCGCCTCGCTTCAGATTGACTTTGCCATGATAATTAGTCTAGAGAGCTTGGAAAACTTGGCCAGTAAACCTAGTGTGTGTGGCCAATCGTAGAGTTGTAGTTAGCTACTTGCGTGGTTTAGGTGTGATGAAGGCGACTTGAAAGTAACTAGAAAATGGCAATGGTGGGCCCTACAGAGGTTAACATAGGGTTGGGTATCGAGAACAGAGATATTCGTTTCCGAGATTTCGTGTTCCAATGGGTGGAGTTTAGTTGAATATGTATTAACTAAGGTGGTTGTGTCCGCGCGCGCCCCCTATCACACATGGAATTGAATGGAATCGAAAATATTGTTTGCAGAGTTAGAAGAAGTAAGACCACAAAATTATTGAATGGTTTGAGGTAATCGCCATTAAACGACAGAAGAACATGGCTATATTGTGTGATGACTATGTACCAGTAAGTTACTCTAATATGTGGCGTATGTTTTGTAAAATATTATCATGTGCAGTGTAGGCTAATCATATCAGTCTCAAGCAAATCGACTAGCTACTGGTAAAGCAATGCTCTTTAGTTCATAAACTAACAGAAACGTAGCCAAATTATGAAATTAGGTGTTTTAAAGGAGTCATTTCATGCTCCTTTTCACTTGTTGACACAGCTCCTTCACTTCTCAAAGCTATGTAATTGACCAGCTTAGGTGAAAATACCACATAAATGATGTGGAATAGCAATAGCGATCACAACCAGAAATCTTGAAAAACGGTCAGATTTCAGTGACTTTTGCTTTAAATTTAACAAGCCACACCGCCCCAACTTCCACGTATCTGTGTTGAGGTGAGGATATAACTACTTTAATGCTAGTACTCAAAAGCGTTTTGAACATATGGAACCACATATGGTACAAAACAATTACAGAAATACAGAGAAAAACATCCATCCAGCCATCTTCTCCCACTTATCCGGAGTCGGGTCATGGGGACAGCAGCTCCAGCAGGGAGCAAGCAAGCTCTGACTGGGGGATCCCGAGACGTTCCCAGGCTAGTGTGGAGATGATATCTCTCCACCCAGTCTTGGGTCTTCCTCGAGGCCTCCTCCCAGCCGGACATGCCTGGAACACCTCCCAAGGGAGGCGCCCAGGGAGCATCCTTACTAAATGCCCGTACCACCTCAAATGGCTCCTTTCGATGCAAAGGAGCAGCAGCTCTACTCTGAGTTCTTCACGGATAGCTGAGCTTCTCACCCTATCGCTGAGGAAGACACCAGTCACCCTTCTGAGAAAACCCATTTCGGCCGCTTGTACCCGTGATCTTGTTCTTTTGGTCATGACCCACCCTTCATGACCATAGGTGAGGGTAGGAACTAAAATTACCCGGAAGATTGAGAGCTTTGCCTTCCGGCTCAGCTCTGTTTTCATCACAATGGTACAGTGAAGTGATTGCAATACTGCTCCCGCTGCTCCGATTCTCCGGCCAATCTCCCACTCTGTCACACCCTGATCGTTCACCTGTTGTAGAGTCTCCACCCCACACCAGGTGTTTCCAGTTTCCCCATCACCCTCAGTGTATTTCCTTGTTTTCTGCTCTGCCAGTTGCCAGATCGTTTGTTTTGTACTCTCGTTCCAGCGTTTGCCTCCCTGCGTTTCCTGTCCTAGTGTAGTCTACTCCCGGTCTCGAGTCTTCTGCCTGCCTTGGATTACGAGCCTGCATGCCCCTTGGTACTTCCGCCTTCTGCTTATCGGTGACAACTCTGCCTGTTTTGGATTACGAGCCTGCCTGCCATTTATACTTAATAAACTTTTGTTGAACGATATTGCCCTGACTCCGTGTCCACACTTGGGTCCTTGTATTTGCCGTTGTGACACACCCCAAAGTACTTGAACTCCTTCACTTATGGTAAGGACTCCGGGTAGGGAATGCCTATCCAGAGTAGGCACTCCATTGGTTTCCTGCTGAGAACCATGGCCTCAGATTTTGCAGCGCTAATCCTCATCCCAGCAGCTTCACATACGGATGCGAACCGATCCAGTCAGCGCAGGAGGTCACAGACCGATGATGCCATCTGAACCATATCATCTGCAAAAAGCAGTGATGATATCCCCAGGCCACCAAACCGCAACCCCTCCCCACCACGACTACGCCTCGACATCCTGTCCATGAATATCACAAACAGGATTGGTGATAGAGCGCATCCCTGGCGGAGACCAACCCCCACCTGAAACAAATTCGACTTACTGCCGAGAATCTGTACACAGCTCACGCTTTGGGCATACATGGATTGGATTGCTCTTAAAAGGGACCCATACTCCTGCAGCACTTCCCGGGGGACCTGGTCATACGCCTTTTCCAGATCCACAAAACACATGTAGACCAGAAGGGCAGACTCCCAGGCCCTCTCCAGGATCCTTGCGAGAGTAAAGAGCTGGTCCGTTGTTCCACGACCAGGACAGAATCCGCATTGTTGCTCTTCAATCTGAGGTTCGACAATCGGCCGAACCCTCCTCTCCAGCACCTTAGAGGAGACTTTACCCTGGAGGCTGAGTAGTGTTATACCCCTGTAGTTGGCACACACTCTCTGGTCCCCCTTTTTGAAGAGGGGAACCACCACCCCAGTCTGCCACTCCTTCGGCACTGTCCGGAGGCATGTCATCCAAGACATCCCCTCCACATCCAAAGCTTTTAGCATTTCTGGATGGATCTCATCATGGTGATCAGTTAACAGCTCTGCCCCTCTCTTCACCCAAGTGTCCAAAACATGCGGCCTCAGGTCAGATGATACGGTCACAAAATCGATCATCGACCTTCAGCCTAGTACCACATACTTATGAGCATCCTTATGTTCGAACATGGTGTTTGTTATAGACAGTCCATGACTAGCACAGAAGTCTAACAACAA
>JAODUK010000020.1:947637-958147 GCA_027564635.1 Typhlichthys eigenmanni
ACGTTGTCTCTAAATGACCCAGAATCACACTATTTCGGAAGCTCTGCGCAACGAACTTGACCATTCAAAACAAAAACTAAAAAATGGCGATAATACAGCAGAGCGCGGTATTGGGGCACCCTTAATCACCGCAAGGACATTTTCTTCACCGCGACAGCCCTACCATCAACATTACACAACATACACTATGAGACTACTTCAACAAAAAACAAAAACAAAACAGAAGACATACCTGGCAGTTGGGAGACCGCAGATCCCACAGTCTGATTGTTTTATCTAATGAGCCAGAGATAAATGTGTCATCCACAGGAGACATGGAGAGAGAAGTCACTCTACAAACATAAAATAAATAAGAATGATTAGAGAAAAGCTATATAAAATTACACACAAACTATGTATTTGCAAATTTGCAATCTTTCCTCTCCCCTCCACATTAATACCTTTTGTTATGTCCAGGGAAGTATCGGATGTACTTGTTGTCATGGAGGGAGAGGTATCGGATAGTGTCTTCAGGAATCAGAAGAACAAGAGTCAAGGTTTGAGGAAATTACATCAGAGGCTGCAGGTAAACTTTGATATAGTATATTGGCCTGGCAATGACTGCTTTATAAGTAGTAAGCTTAACATTTCAGGACACTATCATAAAGCTATGCATGGACAGCCTTCTGATTATTAGTGTACAATAGAAATTAGGTAAAATTATTACTGAAATAACTAGCCTTTGGCCACACATTCAGCGGTGGCCAAAGCAAAGACCCACTCGTTTTCCATCACATGCATGAAAGTTTCAGGGTTTTTATGGAATTACCACATAATTCAAATAAGTGTGTGTGCAATTCGCAGGGCCTAGATAAAGGCTCAGCAAAAGTAGGGCTTGGGGTATGGGCACGTCAGTTGTGTGGACTCAACCATGGGCAAGGCAGTGACTTGTACAGTTAGCTCCTATATGGGGCAGAATAACAGACCCTCCAACTGTACAAACAACTACCTCAGACCAAAGTGAGCAGTATGCCATCTAGTAGTAGAGGTCAGCAAGGATATAAAAGGAATTAAGATTAATGTTGAATACGACAAATGTTGCTGCCATACAAATCATGCAATACATATAAGAGCTAATTCAACATACCATCAATTTTGTTGGAGCTGTAGACCACAGTGTTGGCTGCATGTGTATACCGGATGAGATCAACTCCATACTTTTTACTATAAAGTGTCCTTTTTGGTCTGCCGTAAACAAAGTTTTGTGAGAGAGCACAGGGTGAGAACATAGCCTACGGTACGGGTTATAATTCAATGCTAAACAAAACTATTACCCTAGGTTGATGACAATATGCGTGCAAATGCACAAGATCTGCCCAGGTCATCAACGTGACTAGTACATTACTGTTGAACGTAACATACTACGTTACATTCTGCGTTATATATCTAACCACAAATAAGACAATTAAAAGAGCGCTTTCAACATTAATGCAAGGCCAATGCCCCTGAAATGCAGCAGGCCTCACTGCACGTTCTAATGAGACTTGAGGCTTGATGCTAGTGATGTACCGTAGTGAAGCTAGTATTTGATAGCTAGCGAAGCTAAACCTTTTACAACAATAACCTACTGGAAAATAAACTTAAGTGTCTTACTTTCCCTCTTGGCAATCGTATAAAACGAGGGAATCGTCGTCACTGCTGGAAATAATAGTTTCCCCATTTGAACTGAAATCAAAACAGTTGATTTTATCAGAGTTTTCTCTGAACACCTTAGCTACCCTGAAACTCCGTAGCACATTGTCCGTTAGCTTCATTGTGGTGGCCTGTGTTGGGTGGGCGCAGACCCTCGCTGTCAATTTATAAACGATTTATAGGATGGAATGATTCGCACCGGTATACAAGGGGAAATATAATTAAAAGTAGAATATTCTGAGGGTTACTATAGACACTTGAAAGAAAGCCCGCCCGTAATCCATGGGATATATATATATATAAAAGGCGCCGCCTCTACTGTGTCGCGAGCGCATCACGCATGCGCAGTCTGCATAATCGCGACTATTACTTCCGCTAGTAGTAGGCCTACAGATATACTTTGACAAAAACATGTTCACTTCACTATGCTTTCAGGTTCTCCCGACTCCCAACGACGCACAAAACCACTGACTGATCAGTAACCAGGCAAAGTAGGCAGGACCTGCTAGAAATTGGCACGTTATTTGCAGTGTAGAAAACATTATTGCTATTTTTCAGGTAAAACAAAATGACTTACTGTTTCAAATCAGATTGCCTATCAGTAAATCGACATTCCTGCATTATTTACATTTTAGTTTTAATAACTTCTTATGCTTGCTATTGTAGAAACCAGCAGTAGTCTACCGGTACATTGTTTTACATTATTTGCATATTGTAACTAATTTCCCATTTTGTTGCCTTGTGTGGTATTTCTGAGCTGGTCGTCTACACAAAATGCCATGTAGGTGATTCTGCTACAACTATTAAGAAGTGCTCGCTAATGCTTATTTAGGAAAGTATGCATTCTGCATAGAACAATAAATGGCTGCAGTAACAGTTGGTGGGCTGTCTTTAAAAAAAAAAAAAGTACTTTCGCTGAGTCAATTATTACACATAAGATACACAATCTACTCCAGTCAAGCCTGAGCTAGATGTTAAGCACACTGCATTCACTTCTGAACACATACTTGTTAGATGAAAAACTCACTATCTAATCCTTTGTACAGGTAGGCATTAGGAAACCTAATGTTCAGTTGCTGCCTGAAAACCTAGTCTATGCTGAAAAACTTATAAGTATAATTTATGTAGATGGGACTTGTTTAAACGATTTAATTTTTGTGATAGTTATTCATATTTATTTATTTATTTAAATAATATTCTGGTAATTATCTACATGCACATTACACAATGTATTATGTATGGTTACTAATATTTGTCATTCTTCAAAGGCTCCTTAAACTGCCCATGGCTCGAGTTCTTTCCCTGTTCCGGCCTCAGTCTCTCCTGGCCATAACTGCAGTGAGGCAAATTGTCTGTTGTAAAATGTCATTGGATTTGAGGGCACGTGAGGTGTTTGCTGCAGCGGTGGAAGCTGTGCAACCAGACATTGTGGTTCGCCAAAATATAGAGCGGAAAGAAGACTCAATCTTAATTGATGGCCGTTCCTTTCTGCTCCAAAAAAATGTGCACTTGGTAGGGTTTGGAAAAGCTGTGCTGGGAATGGCTGCTGAGACAGAGAGGATTCTGGGGGATCACCTAGTGAATGGAGTAATTAGTGTACCATATGGGATTCAAGAAACATTAAAGCAGCATGGGAAACGGTAAGCAAAAATCTTAAGATGTTAAATACTTCAATTATAGTCTCATACAGGTTTAGTATATTACAGTATGTTATTATATTCTTATGTATATATTTTGTCATTCACTTTTCAGCCAGATGCTTTTAAAAGATAAAAGTTGCATCAAAGTAATGGAAGGAGCTAAGCACAATTTGCCAGATGCTGATGCAGAGAAAGCGGCTGAATGCATCAAGCAGTTAGCTGGTAAACTGACAGAGAATGACTTGCTACTTGTGCTCATTTCAGGTACAGTAGATGATACAATGAAACCCACCATTTCTAAGGTACACTCCTTAAACCCAAACACTGTAGTCTAACTCAATGTTTGACAATGTGTGTAGGCGGGGGTTCGGCACTCTTGCCTGCACCCATTCCTCCAATCGCTCTAGAAGAAAAGAAGGATGTTACGCGTATACTGGCAGGGGCTGGTGCCACAATTCAGGAACTGAACACTGTGCGCCGTGCCCTTTCTGTATTAAAGGGTGGAGGGCTTGCACATTATGCTTATCCTGCCAAGGCAAGCTGAATATATTCAGTACAGTGGGATGCATACATCCGAATACATTAAGTGACTTCCACCAACAACAGCTAATATGTTTTTATTATTAAAATGTCACTTTTATGTTTTGACAGGTGGTTGCACTTATACTTTCTGATGTGATTGGGGATCCACTGGATATGATTGCTAGTGGACCCACTGTGTGGAGTGAGGTGTGGCCTGAAGAGATTATGGCAATCCTTGAACAGTACAAACTATGTTCCTCTCTCCCTGCCTCAGTGAAGGAAGTTCTTGGAAGAGAAAGACGGCAATCACAGAGGACAGGAGATGTTATTAATGCCGTTATTGGATCAAATAGCATTGCCCTAAAGTGTGCAGGTCAGCGCGCACAGGAGTTAGGTTTTCGACCCGTTGTGTTGACACCAACAGTGTGTGGCAACGTAAGGTCAGTCTCCCGCCTTTACGCTCTTCTAGCTCGTTTTGCATGTTCTCCAGAGGAGCCTCCACCGGAGCTAGCTGCAGAGGTGCTGGGGCTGGGGCCTGAGGTTGGCGTGGAAAGCTGGGACCTGTGTCGCTCCATGCAGGTTCTGGGGGAAGGGCGTACAGAGGGTTGGGGTGCTACATGCCTGCTAGCTGGGGGAGAGCCCACTGTTGAACTGACAGGCCAGGGACGTGGTGGGAGAAACCAGGAGCTAGCGCTGCGAGTGGGGCTAGAGCTCAAAGGCATGGAGCCCCCACCTCACGGCCCTGTCTTCCTGAGTGGAGGGACGGATGGCCAGGATGGGCCTACTGAGGCAGCAGGAGCGATCACTGATGGTGGCTTATGGGAGGAAGCGCAATCTCAAGGATTGGACATAAATACAACCCTTACAAATAATGATTCCTTCACTTTCTTTTTGCATCTTTCTGGTGGGCGGCGCCTCTTGTCACCTGGTCTAACTGGCACCAACGTGATGGATATACACGTGCTGCTTATCCCACCAATTCCAATTAAAATAAGTTAGATGACTCCCAAAGCACATAACATATTATAAACATAAATAAGCTCTTATGCTGTATGTTAAATCATAAGTTGTAAATCTTTAGTTACTTTAACGTGTACAATAAATTAAATAACATACAAATGTGTTGTGTTTACAGTATATAATTTTAATGTTTTAAATTAAATAAGTAACTTGGTGTCTTTATTAAACAATATTTTTCAAAAGTAATTGTGCATTTGAAAATGTACTTTCCAATAAAGCATTTGTAACTGAACATAATATACTTGCATAGGTCAGCTAATGTGTTAAAGGCTCAGCAAACAGACTGTCATGAGTCTAATAATATAAACCAGGCTTCTGACAACACTAACTTGGGCTATTGTGTCCAGCTATGTTTTTGACTGTTATTAACACCCGCTCAATATAAAACCCACATAAAAGGTCTCTCCGGTTTCGATTGTCCCACCATTTTCCCCTACAGCAACATGCACCTTTGTTCACATTGTTTCAAAACAATAACCTGCAATGAGGAAATTCAAGTTTCTGGAGGCATTATTGCAAATTATGTGTGTACCTTTAACTGAGAAGTGTAGGATGGTTCTATACTGTCAGTCATAACATATAGCCACTTTACTGAATGGACAAAAACATGTTTTAAAAAAATAATAGTTTAATACCCTCTATAAATGATACAGACCACTACACACACACACACACACACACACACACACACACGTCAAGACTACTAGTTACTTTGCCAGTAGGCTACTGCTTGATCACAAATGGTAAACCATGCACACCAGTCCCTCATTCCAATGCAATTTGATTAGATTTATAGTCTAAATATGCGTTTTTCTTTTTCCATTCTGACCTAGATAAAAATGCTCTACACACACACACACAACTATTTAAGGTTATCCTTGAATTAATTTAAAGTTATTGAATCAACATCAAATCAGCTTGTGATACAGGCATCCTAAAAGAGGGCAGCTCAAACACCGGCAGTGTTGTCAACAAACTAGGCAATTCTGGCAGGGTTTCTTCTTCAACTGTAGATATCGATTTAGTAAGGCCCAGCGCGTCTGTGGAATAGTCTGGTGAAGCTTTGTGTACAAAAAACATGCCCAATGGTACCGACACCACAGTGTCTTGACTTTTATTCGCGGTGCGTTTTCAGACCTCCTGCAGCACTTTCCCTAATGTAAAAGAAAAACGTCTCAGGTATTTTGAGAGGTATTTTGTAAATACGGTTATGCTTTGAGAACAGAAATTAAATTGACATTTTGTGAAGTTAACATTTTCACGGCTAGGATATTGTTACCGCAGCATAAAGTTTGTCATCACTGTAAAGAAACATTATTGAATCTAATTGGATGGACATTTGGCACTAGTATATATATACCATTCGCCTGGTTGAGGTGCAGCATCATGTGTCCCTCCGTTCTGTCCAGTCCCTGAAAGTAATAAATAGCACATCAACTACTAAACACTATTAGAAGCAATAAACACTTATATTCGTTTTGTAAGTGGCTGCCTATCAAATCAAAGGCCCCTGCAAAATTGAACTCACCTTGTCTGTAATACATATCATTAACTGTGTTTCCGTAGAATTTCCATGCTAAGTGAATTGCAACAAGACTTAAAAACAACCAGCTAAGTAAAATTTTAAATATTGAGACTCTCATATCATTGGCAAGCCAATCATCCACAAATTCAGAGAGAAATGATAAAAAACTGTCTCCAATACGGGACAAAAACTCAAAGTCCCAAGGTTCCTCCATTTGTTCGAAGTTTGCTAAACAGACTATAAATTACTGTTCATAACACGCCTTTTCTACACAATGTGTAAGACAGCTAACTAGCATAGCTAGTACTACGAGGCAGACATTCACGGTTGTAGGTTTGGAATCAGCTGGACAATGCAGTGCGCAGCTGCGCAGTGTTTTTGTCAACACACTTCCTTTATTATATTTGTTAATTATTTTAGCCTTATTGTATGGTGCTCAATAAATGATACTAAAGATGCCATGCGCACTTATACAGCCAACTAGATGTTATGTATTTGTGTCCACTGTAACGTACCGAGAGCGTGTGTTGCTGACGTGTATCTACTGAAATGTCTGATTGGTCAATAGAGCTCGTCATCAGGGATTCCGGATGTCTGTCAGAGCTAAATTACTATTCTGTCTCTGATATTGACAGTCCGGCGATTAAATTTGACGCAGTAAACTAAGTTATTCCGTGAACGTTTCAACGGTACCGTACAACAAGACGTAAGTTAACTCGCGCTTTCCCCCACATCACTTTAATTTCAAACCGCTGACTAGGCCACTAAGTGTTGCTCTGTCTGTATTGCTAGTTATGTAGCAATGCTAGCTTGATAGCTGCAGTCTTACTGTAATTAGTGAATATGGTAGTATTGGAATTCAGGTTACGGTAAAAGAGAAACCAAAGTACATGTTGACATCACGTTGAATGGTAAAAGCTATTTCACGTCATGGGATTTACAGAATTCTTACTACCCATTGTTTGGCTAACACGTTGCATGAATACTTTGACATAAAACAATGCATTTACTCTGGCTCCTCGTGGAATTTACGATGACAACCCCAAGATATATTGATGTAAGAAATGTGTAGTTTAACCTTTGCTGCTGTTAAAATTTTATTTTGTATTTTTTCTATTCAGTAACTGGGATGGTAACATGGAGAGAGGACTCAACCACCAAAAAGTAGAGGCAGATGGAGCAAATATTTGTGATCTGTTCTCTGACAGCTCCATTCCATCTGGTAATTAAAAAAAATATATACATACATACATACACAGACACACTGTACAGTGACTATATACTGCATATAAGTACTTATGATCTCACCAGTCTTTATTTTAATTTTCAATTCCAGTCGAGAATGTGGCAATGTCCCTGTCCCTGCTGGGCAATGATATGTTTCCTAGTCATGTTGAGCCAGTGGAGAGAGACCCCACTACCCCTGTTAGTGTGGAAGACCCTGCAGAGCTAGCACTGTCAGATGTTGCAGAAGGGGGGCAGCCTTTGCTGATACAACCAGAATCAAAACAGAGTACAGAGACAGGAGCCCTGCTGTGTCAAAACAGCCTCTGTTTTCAACCAGCCAACAGCGTCTCGGAGGGGGCTGACCAGGGTGAATCTGGGGAGTTTGTTATTCAGATGCTGGCTAGAAGTCAACTTCAAGAGCAAGTAAGCGTCAAGGGCACATCATCTCCATTCTCAGAGACCGGAACACCAGATCCTCCCCATTTTCTGTCCCACCGTGAGGAGGATGTGACTGCGGAGAGCTGGAGGCAGCACAGGAAGCATGTCTTTGTGCTTAGCGAAGCCGGCAAGCCCATCTACTCCCGCTATGGCAGCGAAGAGGCCCTTTCCTCCACCATGGGAGTCATGATGGCGTTGGTGTCATTTGTCCAGAGTGGAGACAACATAATTCGCTCAGTTTATTCAGGTGAGAACACTCTATATTGAATATGTTGAAGGTAGGTGCACTGTGGGAGGGACATGCACATGAGCATGTTTTAGACTTGAACAGAGACTGTAATGCTCTTTTAACCATGAAAGGTAACTCCAGAGACAAATTGTTGTATGTTTTTGGTGTGAAACCTTTTGCTGCAATGTTTGTAACATTGCCTTATGCTATTCGGTCTCCTGTGTGTCGTTTGTCCAGAGCATTGCCTTATACTATTCGGGCTCCTGTGTGTCGTTTGTCCAGAGCATTGCCTCATGCTATTCGGTCTCCTGTGTGTCGTTTGTCCAGAGCATTGTCTCATGCTATTCTGTCTCCTGTGTGTCGTTTGTCCAGAGCATTGCCTTATACTATTCGGTCTCCTGTGTGTCGTTTGTCCAGAGGAGCACACTGTGGTGTTCCTGCAGAAGGGCCCCCTGGTGCTGGTGTGTGTGTCCTGCAGCCGTCAGTCTGAGCAGCAGCTCCGCCAGGAGCTCCTCTACGTCTACTACCAGATCATCAGCATGCTCACCCAGGCCAGTGTCAACCGCATCTTCCAACACAAGAAGAACTACGACTTGCGGAGGTTGCTGACGGGCTCAGAGAAGATCCTGGACGGCCTCCTCAACATGTTGGACTCAGACCCCAGCTTCCTGCTGGCAGCGGTGCATTGCCTGCCCCTGGCTTCCTCTCTCAGGGATGCACTAAGCCAGATCCTACAGAAGGCAATAACCCCCAACCTGGTGTTCTCCATCCTCATTGCCAAGAAGCAGCTGCTCACCATTGTCCAGGAGAAGACTGTCATAGAGGACGCTAGGCTGGAGCCTGCTGATGTCCACCTGCTGCTCAACCTCATCGGGGCCTCCTCAGCCTTTCAGGCCGGTGAGATCTGGACTCCCATTTGCCTCCCCCTCTTTAACCCCGACTGTTACTTTTATGCCTACATTTCCTACCTGGATCCCCCAGAATGCACTGTTTGCTTGCTGCTGCTTTCCACGGATAAGGAGGCGTTCTATGCCGTGGCTGACTGCAAGAGGAGGATAGAGGAGGCCATGGTTTCTCAGAACTCGCTGAGCCTCATCGCTAAAGCCCAGTCTTACAGCGTTATCCAGGTGGGTGTTTCGGACCTCAGACACTTCATGTACAAGCCCTTCGATGTGCCAGACAACCACCGCCAGCTCACCCAGTTCACCAGGTGTGTCTTCCCAATGTTCTCACTTAGTTCTTCTCACAACTCCCTTATGCTGGAGTGCATGCAAACGTTCCAAAATCACAATTTAATTTAAATATTTTATAAATGTCAGGGAAGGGAAGGGGTTCACATTTATTCAGGAACATTTTTTGTAGTTCATTTATTTAGCCAGGGAAATCTATTTTGCTACAAAATGTGACTGCTTAATAATAAAAAATAAAAATAATCAATTTAGGCTGTCCCATGAAGGAATTGTCCTCTGTAACGTACAAAGCTATTTAAAAAATATAATGGACAGTAATTAAGTGAACGTTGATCGGAACACATGACAATGAATTGTCATGCAGAGTAAGGAAGCCCAAATGACTCTAAAGTGCATTGGAAACATTAGTTATCATATTACATTAGAGGGATAATGAGTACCTTCCATGCTGCACTTAATTACAATCGCATTACAGTATGTTGCTGAGAGCACTTGGGGCCCAATGCATCAAATGTTTTTTTAGATTTACTGTTGACAAATGTTGGTATTTTGTTTTGACTCTACATATATGACAACATACCTTTTTACAGGAAAGAAATTAACAGTAAATTCACACACTTTTACAATGACCAGTATTGCACAATTCTGTATGCCCATAATACAGTATGTAAGTGTATTAATGTTCTTAATGTAATGGTAACTAACTGATAAATGTATTCGTTCCTAAAATAGTAATTGATAATGTTTGAACTTCAGCCCAGAGATGGAGGCCCCATACAGTAGTGACAAGGAAAAAATGAGACTTCTGGATCTCTACCGTTACATGCACAGCCGCATTCACAGTTCCTCCCGACCCCTCAAACTCATCTACCATGTGGCTGAGAGGGAAACGCTTCTAGTCTGGGTACGTAGCTCTCTATTAAATGTACAGTGCCCTCCACAATTATTGGCACCCCTGTTAAATTTGAGTGAAAAAGCATTATACAAATTCAACTTTTGGTGAATTAGCTTGATGTCACATTGAAATACATGAGCAACATGCAACCTT
>JAODUK010000020.1:978188-989012 GCA_027564635.1 Typhlichthys eigenmanni
GGGGGGTAGGGGGCAACGACTTCCTCCTAGAGGTTTGCTTTGGCTAAGGCTCCTGTGGGAACTGAGGGAGTGGGGCTGGGTCGTTGGGTGGGCTGGGAGAAGGGGACCACAGAGGAGCACTGAACAGAAGGAATGCATACTTGAAGGCCAAGTACAGACACCCCCCCTTCCCCCCCCTCCAGCCTAGACTCCATTCAAGCATTGCCCTTTTCAACTGGCTATTGTATGATATTTCTTTGAGAAGCTATAATGAGGGAGCGTTTCAAAGAAAAGCTGTAGGCTAAACACAATCTAATAGCAACCTGGGCAAAAGCATACATACTTAATCTATTAACTGGTTCATATATAATGACATGTTAATACCAGGATATGTTTATGTCATACAGCAGATACATACAACAATGTTGCTGACATATCAATGTCATTTTTATCAAGGAGACAATCTGAATGTTTCCATTGTAAGATATAGGTAATGAACACTACCACCACTACCAATTTGCAATCAAGTCATGTTAAATCTTGTTATACGTATTTTAGAATATATGTTATGTGTAATTGTGTCCAGGTTATTAACAAAAACAGCATGAATGACATAATTCCAAATGTTTACTCTTAAATTTAAGAACTGTCATTTCTTGCAAACAAAACCTCTAGCACTAAAAGTGCAAATTAAATTATCTACAAACACAACATCTGACGGATCTCAGCTGGCGGAACCAAAATAGCTCATCCAGTTGAACTTGCTCAGGCAACACAATACCAAAGTAGGCTCCATGATAGCATGGCATTAAGAAAAGTGCACGGCAACAAGACACAACAGTTTCGTATTTCGGCCTCCTTTCCACTCCCAAACTCCTGACTGTAATCCCCAGCTCCACGCGTACTTAATAGAGCAGGGCACAGTCGTTGGCACAGCTCACACAGATAACCGCTTCAGCGGGAAGTGAGCAAGCAGCCGTACCAGCACTTTGATCTTCATGCATCGTTTGGGATGAATTGTCTCAGGGAAGCCTAGAGCTTCCAAATGATCTCACATAATTGTAGGTGTAAGGTCCATTAAGCCCAGTGGGTCACTTGCAAACAGTTGACTTACTGTTAGGTGTCTTCCTAGAATATCCCTGAAACAGCCTGTATACAGAGTGGCCACAATATCAGTATTGTGATTTATTGATAGATCTCAGTAGTACTATGGCAACATTTTAATATTGTGATAGATTTGCAATGCATCATGTATTGCATAAGTGTTTAGTCATGTCATGTATTGTACAGACTCTGAGTGCACTGTGAGGGCATGTTACCTTGATATTTGGAGCTGGCCTGTGACTAAACAAAATGTGTGATCTGCACTTGGCATATGAGTAGCACGACAGCAACGCTGATTGGATTGTCCTAATTGTGAAATTTGAAGATCTGAATCCTGAACAGACAGGTTGTGGAAGGCATCCATGCAGGTTTTTTACATTAAAAATGTACTGTACATGATAGAGAATGCAATGAGTCCCCTCCACGCAGATACAGTCAGACTCATGAACAACCCCATTCGTGAAAAGTCTTGGAAATAGATCATACAGGATATAATGCAAAATGTATTGTCAATGTATTACATTTCAACAGAGGATTAATTCCAAGGATGATGAGCATGGGATTGCTACTGCACATTCTGTATTCCAAGATGGTAACCTCAAGGAATAAGACCTGAAACAGATATCAGTGCAGATTAAGCAATATTAGCATGGGCATGTTTGGTATGGCTGTGAGTCAAGAGTTGTCTTTGTAAATGAACTGCGCGCTACAAGCAGTGTATTTATAGATAAATACCAATTTACATGACTGAGCCCTCTGTGCTGTCATTGGAACTGTAGAATTACACCACAAGAGCTCTTGGAAGGCTACGTACAGTATGTAGAACATACAGTAGCAGTAAGGGTAATACTATTTAGTATATTGAGTGAGCTGTTTATGGTTATTTATGCCTAATTTTCAACAGTCTTTTGCTAAATTACATTTTTATTGGTATCTCCACAACATACAATAAATTACTCATTGCCATGTTGATAAATAGATCTATACTTTAAGGATAAAATCCCTATATGAATATACTTTGTTGTATTTTATAATTTTGTTTTAGAAATAGGGTCAATATGGGTTATATATGTAATATTGAACATGTTATTAAAGCATTAGATTTGTTAAATGGATTGTAAAATATAATTTCATACAAAGTTAATTGAAATAAGCAATTTCATCAGAGGTGCTAACCATGCAGGCAGGCAGCCATTTTAAAAATGAGGTCAGGCTTACAAAATTAACATTATGGTATTAGACTGCATCAGGATGTAAATATACATGTCACTTAGGAACTGCATAAGAGAAAATGAAGGATACAGCTGTTTAAGGTTCTTTCCAAACCAATTAAAGGGGTTGTGACTCATAGGTCCTTATAGGTTAAATACTGTATATATTTGTATGCTTCCAATCACATATAGCACACAATGTAGGAGCAGATGTAGCGCATACCAACATGCTAAAGGGAATGAATGTTAATGAGAGGGAGAGATTATGTACTTTCCCCCCAATGCTTAGGGAAAAGTCCATTCTTATTTGAGACACAGTGACTTTACACTTTACAACCCATCATGAATCAAAGAACAGCATTGAGAATTTGAGAGAGAACCCACAATGCCACATAGCAAAACACTTGTGAGTTTTTAATAAGAGTTTCCAACAATAATGCTCCTCATAGTCAGCTGAGGTGTAGTTTGCCTGTCCTGGTAAGATAAGCCATAACCACATGCCTCTTAAATAGCCAGTATGGAGGAACGCAGGTGGAACATCTATTTAGAAAGATGAAAATGGGATCAATATAGGGAGAGGTTAGGATTTATGAGAAGAGGGTATAGGATGGTGGGAGGGGGCCATAAAACTGTGTGAGAGGGAGAGGTGAAGTTAGGGTCAGTCCTCACTCAGGGTTCCATGTGATGTCATTTCCCAGATTTATGTGTCCTGGGAACTGGTTACGAGGTAATTGAACCAAGGCTGACGCTTAAAAGTTGATGAATCGAATAATCACTTGGTGCCCCTTCAGTCAACTGAGAATTTTCAAGTCGATGAATCAAATAATCACTTGGTGCCCCTTCAGTCGACTGAGGATGTTCACGTCGAGTGGTCGTTTTTTTGTATTTGCTTACTGCCCCCCAATGCCAATGGGCATTACAATAACAGAACACAGATATAACTTTACAAAACTGCACAACACAGTGATAACATTACAATGAGGAATTATAAATAAGATGTGAAAATAATAAATTTTATCAATAGGAATTTATTACTTGTTGAGCTACCGTAAAAGGGAGATCATTGACATTTGGCTAAACTAAGACAGTCTTCCTCATGTGCCACTGCCTTGGCTATAATGCGAAGTAAGTAGATTTAATAGAATCCACGTTTGAAACTATTCATTTAAATGAGAAACTGGAATTAACACGCCTTGTCCACTGTCCAAAAGCCACAGGATTAATCATCACTCAAATTGTTGCTTGTGTGTTATTGTAAACACAATGTTAACATGGACCTAAGTTAATATAGTGTTTTTTGCAAACAAAAAGTTATGCACAGAGTAAGAGCATGCTGTCTTCTTTCACTTGTCAAGTGAGCCCTGGTGAGTGAACCAGCGTGAACGCATAGTGTATCTCTCTAGCATCCTGGCTGCAGCACTAGTCAATACATGTCAAGTAGTTCTCTCACAAAAATGGCATACTGTATATTGACACCTACTGTACCGGTGTAGATGCAGCTGAGACTATGTTAACCTCCATATTGATGTGCCCCCTATGGGATGGACACCAAATAAGCCCATTCTGTGTACATGAGTGTGCATGAATTAAAACATGTTTTAAATACCTTTTTGTACATTTCTGATCTAAAACATACAAAAATACAGTAATATTGCTATCAGGTTCAGGTCATGAGCTTGGCAGGCTTAGCCTAGTTTTAGAGGTGTTTCTTTGGTTGGAGAGCACATGCTGAGAGCTATTTAGGTGTGCTAATGGCTCCATTCTGAACAGCAGGAAACATTAAGAATTAGGAACGCCAAGACATGCAGATGAATTGCGTAACACTGCGAGGGAAATAAAATACAAAAAAGCCAGCAGGTTTGTTAAGTGTTCTACCAAGTAACTGCTGATCCATTTTCTAAAACACATTAGGGTTTACAGTCTCCGCATTTATTCTGCTCTTCCCCTGTTTAAGACATATGAAGTGTACTGTATGTGTATACAGTAGCAATTGACAGAGATCAAATAGCAGTTCACTTGTTTCCACTTGTTTGAGGAATGGAAATAGGGGATAAAACACCCACAACATCCGTTACTTAGCTAACACATTCCATCCTTAAACATCAGTTCTGCCTTACTCCTTTATTCAGAAAGAAAAACAGATCTGCTTACAGGGAAAATTGGGTGAGAGGGCCCAGGTCTTGTAAACCTGCATAAAATGAATTCAAGCTATTTAAAATGGGAGACAGAGGGGCGGGTGAACCGCAGCACGTCTTGAATGTGCTTCAATTTGACATCTGTTTTTTGACCCTGAAAATTCTTGGAAATTTCTTTTTCCTTGATGATTTTATTGCACTCCTCTGAAGTTGGGCCGGGGCCTGTGTTTTTCTCCATAGCAACCGCATAACAGTGGAGCCCAACTAAGCTCTGACTCAACAAACAGAACTCCACAAAATATCCATTTGGGAGGCAGGGTTTTCCCCTCACCCTGCGCTCTCCGAACCCCTGCCCAAAAGGCTTTCTATCTGAGCCTGTCCCACTGCACTGACCACAAATTAATATACACGATGAATACAGGAGAAATGGCGGCACATGCAATATTGGTCTTGGTACATAGAATATGTGAATATCACTCTTTCTGTAGGTGCAGGGTATAGGTTACATCACGGCAGATTCAAGTCATTTTTAAGATTCAAATAATTTCACCCTGTTCAATTAATGGATTTGTTCACCAAATTGTTGTGTGATATTTCCGGTTAACAAAAACACCAAGTCACACACAGATGTGAACCCTTTTCTCGTTCATTAAACGTTACATACATTCTTCCATGACATTCAGACAAGAGTATTCTTTCAGTCAGTACTCAAGTGAATGGGCTAGTTTTTCCAACCAATGACATGACCATAGATACTGTGGGAGGTGCTGCAGGAGTATGGGGTGAGGGGGTCCCTTTTAAGGGCAATCCAATCCCTGTACGCCCAAAGCATGAGCTGTGTACGAATTCTCGGCAGTAAGTCGGACTCGTTTCAGGTGGAGGTTGGTCTCCGCAAGGGCTGCGCTTTATCACCAATCCTGTTTGTGATATTCATGGACAGGATAGCCAGTTACACAGAATACTGTATGCCCATGTAGAAGGCACACGCAAACACACAATCAAGCAGAACGATGCTATGTTGGTTGTATGTAAGGTCATTGTAAGAGGGCAAGTTGACGCTGTCTCCCTCCTAACAGTGAGTACAGAGAACTATGCCACAGGGAGGGGAGGCCCTACACAGGAACTCAATAATAACTTTCAGCAGTCTAGCCAGGAGGCTGGAAGCCCAGACTGCGGCTGTTCCCTCATGCCACCGGCCCTCCCGCTGCATGGCCCCACGCTCCTCCCTTAGTTCCACCTCCTCCCCCTCGCCTGTGTCTGCTCCACAGGACTGATGCATTCTGCAGACAGGCCAGCACTCTTAAAGAGACACAGGCCCACATATTTATCCCCTTAATCACTGCAGTGGATAGAAGCACATAGGAGCGAGCAGACCCTGTTTCCAGCCTGTCTCACTCAACGACTCTCACTATTCTCCACTTCATCTTACAACTGGAGAGACTTTGACCTGACACAAAATGTGACGGAACAAACAGACCAAACTATGTTAAGAGGCACTCTAGTAAATCTCGGGGTGACATTCTTTCACGAATGCAGGCTGCAAGGGGGGCTTTTGGTGCTTTCTTCAAAAATCAGGAGCAGGGGCTTGTCAAGTGCAATCAGTGGTCTTGGCCATGAAAACTGTTTGATGCTGTTATCATGATAATAATTGAGGACACTCCAACAGCCTCACAACTTGCATCACTGTGCATAGGTCTTTGAGTGTGACTGTTGTTATTTTGTACAGTCCAGGGTAGGTGTCTTCCATAGGGGCCTATGGTAAACTGTAGCACAGCAATGGTGCAATGATATTGAATGTAATTGCATCAGAGAAAATATGATAAATGTTTTAGTTTACGTTATTGAATTGTAGCACACAAAATGAGCTATGTATTGATTTAGCGGACTTAGTGTTGATTTAACCAGTTGTTTTAACAGTGTGTGTGACAGAACGGAGCCATGCAGAGCTCTATACCACAACCAGGAAATGATTCAACATTTAATAGGGTTGAGTGACATAGAAACCTACAAGGGCGTGGCTGCCTAACACACTCTCATTCTTAGGCTGTCAGCAAATTTCTTCTCTGGTTAATACAGTGTGTGAAAAGGCAAGGGTCTGGAACCCAAGACAAAGAACAGAAAGAGGTCAACCAGACTAATTCCTTTCAAAAATAAAAGTCACGTTATATTGGATTTGACCTTTAACAGATATCTGGATATAAAACACGCTATCAATATGAATTCAACTGAAATGAAGGGCTCCACAGCACTGTAATATTTTGAAGTAGCTAAGGGGTTAACATATTTCAGCTGCAGCATTACAAAAGATTAGCTTTCTATGGGAGGTATCACTGCCAGAATAAGCAAAGCAGTACACAGTCCTCTGCAACACTAACCCAATTCTGGAAACCCAATAAACGTAGCAATCAGCTTGATAGAGCACTGGCTTCCAATTTAGGCCCTTAAAGCTTGAGAAGAGACATCCAAGGAGCCATCATCTCCATCCTACTGGCCTATATCTGCACAGTACAGCAGTTCTGTTATTTCACTTAAGTCAGGTGCATGGGGTCAAAATGAAGACAGAATTGACAGAATTGTGTAATTGGTCACATAAAACCAGTCAGTGGTGTGCAGAATGCTTTCAGAGGGTGATGCATATCCAAACAACACCAAACCAACCACTGAATCAGCAGTGTTTACGCAGCCACATCATTCTGCACCATCTGTGGAACTAATGTACTGCATGGCATAACAAGCTAATGGCGATGGCAAAACCACTCATATAGTAAATACATACACAATCACAAACTATGCTTTCTATAACGTTTCATTCTACACAATACACAATTCACAATTCAATCCAAACAAAAACTTGTGTTTTCCATTTTTGATGGTAACAAGGTAATTGATGGGAAACAACATTTTATGATGTGGGTTAGTGTTACAAAGTGAGCCTATCCTCACAAACAAACTATGGTTTGTTAAATCAATAGAAAATCTTCCAGCCAGAGCCAGCCTTTTTTTGGCAAACAACATTGACAGGTAACATCAATGTCACCTCCCCATGGCTTTACCACATACTGAATACAGGACAGAAGGCAATGAACTTTTGACCTGTCATTCAGACTGGGGGTTGGGGATTACCCCAACCCCCAGTCTATGGAGAGGCTCTGGAACATACAGTAGGGGCAACCAGAGTCCACCATCTTCTCTGTCTCTCTTCCCTTCCACGTCTCACCCAAACGTCTCATAAAACGCTGGTAAAATCCTTTTGCTCCCCTCTGTTTTATAGCTGCCAGATGGCTGGGAGGCCTGCTTGGCTCTGGACTTGCCTCTCCTGTCTTGTAAAACCAGTTGACCTCAGTATACAGAAAAACCAGCATTTATGAAAAGGCTTGGAACAAAACACACAAACACCCCGCCACCGAATCAATCAGCACCATTCCATCTATTAAAGAGCCAGTTATATGTTTTTGATGGTAATTAATTTAAGGGAGATTACACAAATGCAATAAGAAAACAGTGGTCCTGGACACAGCAGAAACCCAATTAAGCTCAAGACCAAATCCTCACAAGATGAGAGACACAGAAAGACAGAGACTTGAAACTATGTAACACATGCTATAACCAAGCAATGCAGTGGTACGATCCAGATGTAGCAATGTCTACGCCCAGGTACAAAAGGTTTTAGTTGCATGCCTTTGGTTTGAGCACCGGTCTCACTTCCCCTGAGAAACCAATAAACAAAACAAACCGGGCTGTCTGCATTCATGTTGAAGCTGAACCACAGTCTGAGCTGCGGTTCACAGCATTATGTTCCAGGACTGACTTCACCTAAAGTAAAAATTCTCAAACCTAGTCCACAGTTTAGATTTGAACTCCATTAACATATCCCAAATTAATCCCGTGCGTAAATGTTGCTTTAAGTCACTCTCAGTTCGGTATGCACAGTTCAGCGTAGCCTGGCAGGGTTAAAAGGGCACAATAGTCTTCATAACAGCAAAAGGTCTAATCAATCGCTTCATTTACTGCAAATCAATGTAAATGATTATTTGCCCTTCCAATAACAAAGGTCTCCCCTCTGTTCACCTCAGATTGCCTGCTTTTATTTGTTCTTCCGGCTGGAAACTCACATTTATGTCTTGCAATTTAACATGACCTCCAGGCAACCCCTGGCATGGCTGCCTAAGCCATTAGTGGATCTGTGACTCTTAGGTTATTAGTGTGATAAAAGTTTACTGTCCCTGCATCCACTCTGCAAGACTGCTGCTCATCGTCTGTTAAGGAATCAGTCTATGGGTCCATGTAACAGATTGGCTTAACAAAAGGCATTTGGTCAATGGGTCAATACACAAACAGACCTACTGTAGCGCTTTATGTTTTTTGAGAGTCAGAAATTAACATTACTTCAAACTGTGTGTAAAATGACAGAGAACAAGATAGTACACGTAAAAGAGGCCCACAGGCGAGTCTTTGATGAATTCAAGTGGAGCATCCCTGTGAGTTGGCTCCAGAGCTGTGCAGAGAGAGGGCTGGGCTGGGTGGTTCTCTATGCCATGTATTCTCCTGTGCGGCAGGCAGGCAGGCAGGCAGGCAGGCTAACTGCCGCCTCAGCACTTCTCAAGATACTTTCCTCTTTCAGGCCAAGAGCGAGAACAAAGGCAGAGAGTTACAGTAGGCTATGCAGCAGAGTAATGAGGACAGAGGAGGGTGTATGCCCTCAATAACCAGCAAATGCTGCATTCTACCACGGACAAGCTTTTGGACAGCGGCAAAAGAATCCATGCAGTTGTTTCGTCTGGTCTATGCAGCATAGCGGGGAGAAGTGCTCCGCTGTGAGTGCAGCCCACCCCATTTTACACTACAGCGCCGTATACCACAAAATGGAAACCACAGCGCGCCTGGAGTTTGCTGAGAAAGTCATCTGGATACTAAATACTGCAACCAAATACTAAATCTACAGAGAAGGTATTAAAATAAACACAGCAGAGCAAGGGGGTGGTCACATACTGTACATGCTATTATGTAGGGTTTACACATTATATGTTTTTGTTGGTAATTAATTTAAAAGGAGATTATACAAATGCAATAAGAAAACAGTGGTACTGGACACAGCAGAAACCCAATTAAGGTCAAGACCAAATCCACACCACTGCAAGCCTGTCAACATCTACCCAGGCTCAACATTTGGACTCAATTAGAGCGATTAACAAGGAAGGAAATACTTATTTACAAATAAATTTGTATTACAAATACTGTAAGCGCACATACATTTGGGATTACATTTCAATGTTACTATTGTTTTTCATTGTACAGCAAATAATGCTTGTGGTGTTACTGTACTGCTAGTGTGAATAGAATGTTTTAGAACCATGTATCACCATAAAATATCCTAATCAAAATCTTATGTATTTGGAAAATGTGTATGAACACAAATTGGTATTACACTTTTAAGTTGGCAGGAACAATGCATTTAATATTAAATATGTTTTATAGATAATGGTCCTTGTTGCATCTAATAGACAATAGTTTAATCTAAAACTGAGAGCAAAGCAACAATTTGTCTAGAAGCAGTTTTTCTCAAATGAGAAAGTACAGTATAATATATCATATTTTAAAAGTGATTACAGAGTATCTTAACAGGTAATAGAGGTCATTTGAAACATTATTTACAAACATTCTACCCTGAATGTCTTTCATTTGGATGAGGAGTGCATTCCATAGAAAGTCTGTTTTGGCAGTATGCACTGTTAAACTATGTCAACGCTGGCCGTGCCAGCCCCACCCCATTACGGCTGAGCTGCACATCATGTGTTTCCACTTTACCGATAGGGTGGAAATGACCTCAACGCAGTAAAAGATGACAGGGGTGCGAGCACTGTTCACCAGATGCGAGCGGAGAGAAAGAAGAGGAAGAAAGAGAGAGAAAGCCATTTGCCTGAAGAATGTACTGCAAACCCCCAAGGAGCCCTGTGATTAAGGGTTCACATCCACGTCCAGAGGATGGTGAATCTCAGCAGTGCTTGGTTCAGGGAAACCCAACCCCTACTAGCCTGGGTGGATACCACAGAGGCTTCCAAGTTTGTTGAGCACAAAAAGAATGGTGGATATGAACCACTTTCTTTAAAGGTCCCTTCCTGGATTGCATTTTAGTGCCCCCAGATCCCTGTTGTTGAAAGGTTTTGGCACAAAGAAGAAGGATTCAACAACAACAACAACAACAACAACATCATTATGGACACCAATACAGCAGTGGACCTTAAATAGCATAACAATCTATAAACAACTAGGGCTGTCGCGATAACCGCAAAAATGGAATACCGCGGTGTTGCTAACCCAAACCGCAGGCCGTGGAAAGCAACCGCCGGTACCGCAAACCGCAATGTTTACATTTTATTTTTTTCATGAGGCTAGCC
>JAODUK010000020.1:1014692-1034018 GCA_027564635.1 Typhlichthys eigenmanni
CTCCCTCTCTCGCTCTCTCTCTCTGTCTCTCTCTGTCTCCCTCTCTCTCTCTCTCTCTCTCTCTCTCTCTCTCTCTCTCTCTCTCTCTGTCTCTCTCCCTCTGTCTCTCTCTCTCTCTCTCCCTCTCTCTCTCTCTCTCTCTGTCTCTCTCCCTCTGTCTCTCTCTCCATCAGCGGGGTCCTGATTTGTGACCCCAGCAGCAAACACTTCATCTGGGTGTGGGTAATGGGGCTCCGGCAGGTGTCAACATTAGCAACACAATCGTCCCGGCCTGCCTGTGCCCAGCGTGTCTCCCCAGCTAAACTATGTGAGGGCTGCTGAATAGGAGGGGGGAGGGGGAGGAGGGGAGATTAGACTCTTAGACGGCGATTAGACGAGTGGGCTTTAAACCAACAAACACCACAGATCAATACTGCGCTAGTTACCAGCGGCAGTGTTATTTTCTGCTCCAAGCGTTTCTTAAGCGTCGTTCTGTGTGTGTGTGTGTGTGTGTTTGTTGCGGTGTGGGGGGGTCAATCAGCGAGCTGTCCGGACCCTGTGGGAATACATCCCGTCCTTCATTAGGCCCCAGTGTCTGCAGGAGAGCAGGCTGACAGCAGTGCTCTTCGATGTGACTTGACGTGAGGCCCTGGCTGCTTCAAAAGCCATTTATTTCCCTGGGAGCTACCGGCCGTACAGACAAGTTTCCTCACCGGGGCAGATTAGCTCTCAAGCACTTAATGGGAAAAATATATAGTGCTTGTTATTGGGAGAGGAAGAAACCATCTCAGGTAATTAGTTTGAAACCCCCCTGGGCATCAGAACCTGTGATGTTTAAATGGGTTCTGGGTTCAATTCCTGCAAGACCTCCTGTATAGACACTTGCTTTCTACCCAGAGAGGAGTGGAAATTCACAAACTTCATAAATACTGTAACATGGACTTTAACACTAATGGATGTCTAAATAGAATGCACCTCCTACAACAACATGAGACATTAGTGCTTCATCAAACCAAGGAATAAACATACTCTTTACTACAACATCCACTTTAACAGATATCCTCATCACATATTTCTTTATTGGGGATGTTATCGTTTCTTTACAGAACCAATAAAAATGTCAGAAATAAAAATAAATCTTGTTCTATTACAGCAAACATCAAAACACAACTTCTTTCAACGTGATTTAACACAAGAAGGATTATTGACATATAACATACATTTCCCAGAATTATGTGAACATTTTAGTTGTCTTGTAGTCTGGTTATATTGTCTTGTTGTAGAATTTATGTTTTATGAGCAACTTAATATTCAGGCTTTCCTCTGCTGCTTGTTGTCAGTGACACTAAATTCCACGGCTTTCTCATGTAATTTTTACAAACATCAAGATGGACACAATAATAAATGTAATGCTTGACAAGACTAAATCTTTTCCTCTGTGATAAAGTCCTTGTTATTCTGACAAACAGTCAAATTGTGAAAGCTTTCTAAAAGCCCTCTCACATATTATTAATATTCATAATGGAGAAACACGTCAGTGTCACATAAATTGTTGAAAAACTTTGTTTCTTCCAATTCGCCTTGCCAACGAGTGTTGTCAATTATATTATAGATTTACAGCCTGGTTACCATGGCGCTGCATTGTATAACAATGCAGGAATATCACGTTATGTGCATAAGTAGCATAATAATGTTTAGCAATGTCTGTATTTGTGTATATGGCTGCTGCTAGCATGCCACAGCATTAGCACATGCTACATAGGGCAACAACATTAGCCCATGCTACCTAGAGTAACAACATTAACCTATGCTACTTACGGCAACAACATTAGCATATGCTACATAGGACCACAACATTAGCCTATGCTACATAGGACCACAACATTAGCCTATGCTACTTACAGCAACAACATTAGCACATGCTACTTAGGACAACGACATTAGCCTATGCTACTTAGGACAACAACATTAGCACATGCTACATAGGGCAACAACATTAGCACATGCTACTTAGGGCAACAACATTAGCCTATGCTACATAGGACCACAACATTAGCCTATGTTACTTATGGCAACAACATTAGCACATGCTACTTAGGGCAACAACATTAGCCTATGCTTCATAGGGCAACAACATTAGCCCATGCTACTTAGGGCAACAACATTAGCCTATGCTACATAGGACCACAACATTAGCCTATGCTACTTACGGCAACAACATTAGCACATGCTACTTAGGACATCAACATTAGCACATGCTACATAGCGCAACAACATTAGCACATGCTACTTAGGGCAACAACATTAGCCCATTCTATACAGGGAAACAACATTAGCCTATGCTTCATAGGGCAACAACATTAGCCCATGCTACTTAGGGCAACAACATTAGCATATGCACATCAAACACATGCCTAACATCAGAACATTTGACATGTTATGCTCTTAATGTGCATCACCACTGAAATCTCAATTTGGCCACATTGTGAATTGAATATTTACACCCATAGCAAACATGGCTCCTGAATGCTGCATATCAGAAAGGTTTTACATAAGAAAACTGTTGCACTGAATTTGTATGCTAATGCCAGCTAAATAAATCCTAACTGTTGTATTGAGTTATATATATATATATATATATATTATAGTACATAGTGGATTTATGTTGTTAGATACGACCTTGTTTGGCAAACATACTAAAGGGTGACTTGTAGTTATGCACACATACATGTGTACATAGGCTTTGTGTCTGTTATGAAATAACATCATAGTTTACTGATATGAAGCTAAACTATTAAGTAAACTGTGTAGCTATAATACACTGTTACAGTACTGTAACAATGTAATAATTTCAGTCTTTTACAGATCTGAAAAAAGATGTACTGTATTCATAATACAGTCACCAAATCCCAGGTGTGCAGTAATGAAGTTATAATGAATAACGAGTCTCTGTAACAGGACTAATGATGGACAGCTGTTGTCTAATACAAGCTTTGGAAATGTTATGGATTCTCTTTATTTCACTATTCTCGTGTGAACTTTCTCAACTGTGTCTTCTGTGCGTGTGTTTGTGTGTGTGTTTGTGTGTTTGTTTGTGTGTGTGTGTGTTTGTGTGTGTGCGTGCGCGTGTGTGTGTGTGTTTGTGTGTGTGTTTGTGTTTGTTTGTGTGCATGTGTGTTTGTGTGTGTGTGTGCGTGCGCGTGTGTGTGTGTGTGCGCGTGTGTGTGTGCGTGTGTGTGTGTGTGTGTTTGTGTGTGTTTGTGCGTGTGTGTGTGTGTGAAGCACAAGGTACACAGTGCTTGGTGCCGATGCCCACCACATTAGGAGCCTGCCCCCGGGGCGCATGAAAACGTCCGCTGTGCATTCCTCCGCTCTGCTCGGTAATCTCTCCTTGGCTTTGTGCTGAGAATGATTTGTTCCTCCAGGAGAGCTCAGAGCACTGAGACGCAACCGCTTGATTTCCTGTGAAGGTTTTAGCTGTTTCGCTGGGGAACGGCGGTTCTGGTGCCAGCTGGCAAGCGGCCGTGATGCCAGCAGCTCATGCTCCCTGACTGGGTTAGAGGGTTAGATGCCCCCTGACTGCTAATGTCATTATTTTGCCTTTGACCTCAATTAGTGGAGACTCCAGCCCAGAGGATGCCTGCAGTGCCTCAGCTCTGACGTGCTGCTATGACACTATGAGACTAGTGAGGCTAGTGACTAGTAGTCTCATAGTGACCAGTAGTCCCATAGTGACTAGTAGTCTCACCAGTAGTCCCATAGTGACTAGTAGTCTCATAGTCTCATAGTGACCAGTAGTCTCATAGTCTCATAGTGGTCTTATAGTTGTATAGTAGTCTCATAGTGGTTTTATAGTTATATCATAGTCCTATAGTTGTATAGTAGTCTCATAGTTGTATAGTAGTATCATAGTGGTCTTATAGTTGTATAGTAGTCTCATAGTGGTTTTAAAGTTGTATAGTACTCATAGTTGTATCATAGTCTCATAATCTCATAGTCTGATAGTTGTCTCAAAGTTCCCTAATAGTCTCAAAGTTGTATGGAGTAAACATCCTTATTGTTCCAACTAGGGCTGTCCCGAATAACATTTTACAGGTTTCGAATACTTGATTGTATTTCCGACAGAGTATTCATTTACTTGTTCTCAAAAACAATAAAAACACAAATATAATTTATGTTTCATAACTTGTTAAAAATCACAGCAGGACCATTTGCGGGTTTTCAATAGCACATGAATGTACATCAGCAAGTAATTCATGTTTTTTAACTTTCACACATATGAAGACTGATATTATCCACCAGACCACAAATAACAGTGTGCATTGTCCACCAATAATCAAAACGATCTTGTTACATTGGCAAGGGTCCAGACAATCCAGTAAAATATTTAGTCCAAAACACATGAATAATTACTACTGGCCGGCTGATGCATTCATTTTATATTAGCTTCCATTCCTAGCTTCAGTGAGCACATAAGTAAACATTTGGGGTGTTTCTCAATGTCAAGGAAGGATGCTTAGAGGCTGGATTTCAAGGATGCCACGTCATCAAATCTCGACAAAGTACCGTTCCAATGTCTAGGATACTTTAGAATTCTACCAAGGACTCAGTCCTTCATCAGAGGATTTTGAAGGATGCATGCATGCTTCGCGGCCTAAAAATACCCACAAACCTGTGCGAACGTCAGAAGAGGAGATTTAAAAATGGTGCAAAACGAAAGAAACAGCAAAACAGCACGATCCATTATTTTTTCAACTGTTATTTAAAAACGAAACGCGCGGTTTAATTAATCATAATGATTTTGAAGGCGAGACTTTCTTTGAATGACGTCATCTCACACACTAGCTAGGCCGTTCCATTACGTGTTCTTCAAATGTCTTTCCTAGCCTCGGAAGGACCCGACTAGGAAGGCACTTGGAAGGATCCGTCCTACCAAGGAAGCATCCTTGACATTGAGAAACACCCATAGTCATGTGCCCAATATGGCTACTTTGATTGACACATCAATTGACCCAATCAGAGCTGTCCAATAACATATATTAGCCACTAAGAGTGTGTGTTGAATTAATAGCCCCGCTCTCTTTTTACAGACAGAGCCAATTGTGATAGATTGTGTTGATGACACAGTGTAATGCAGGAAATTACATTTCAACATGTGGGTTTCTATGGAGACAGTAGGGATTAATACAAAACATGTATGCATATTGTGAAAAAACAAACAAATACTAAAATCCCAATATTTAAAATGGAATACATACCCAACGAATGAATACCTGAATAATCTTAAGAGACTGCAGAGACAGAGGTTCTCTACCAGGGTCTGTTCTCCACTGCCTTCCTTCCTGGGGAGTCAATATGTCAGCGCTGCACTGGCCTGTCAAGGCTCTATTCATGGCCAACGGCCCCCCGAGGAGCACCCCCACCCCCCCCGCCTGCTCGCCTGAAAGGCCCACGGACGGAGGGGAGCGCGTCCTTGCTGACGCGCCTGTGACACCCCCATAAAGAGCATCGCTTTCCCTCTCTGTCTCTTTCTCTGTCTGCCCGCCCCACCTCTTCCCAGCGGACACAAAAGGGGGCTAATTGTTTGTTGTGAGAGATTATACAGCCTCCCATCTTTCTTTCAAGCAGCACTGTGGGCTTCTAAAGAGCTTCTAGCCAGAGACAAGAGAAGTGGAATGTGGATGTGAAAGAGCCTTTGACCCTGGTGAGGGGCCGCGCTGTGTTGGGCAACTTACCTCGGCTGTCTTCTCTGCTTCAGATAGTTCTTATCTGCTTCCACCAGAGAGTTCTTCTCTTCTTCAGAGAGTTCTTCTCTGCTTCCATCAGATAGTTCTTCTCTGCTTCCACCAGAGAGTTCTTCTCTGCTTCCACCAGAGAGTTCTTCTCTCTTTCCACCAGATAGTTCTCTCACTAGAACTATTTTCTTCTTCTTTTTGTCACAAAGAGTTTTTCTTGACATCTGATTGACTTTGAGACACCTGGTGTAATTAAATGACAACTGTCTAAAATGGTGAATTATAAATCCTAATCTCATTTTATTCCGATAGCCAGTCGACCTTCACATTCAGATTCAATTTCAGATAAATGTCAAATCATGACGCAGAGAAGGTCAGTGACAAAACACCATAAGAGGTTAATACTGGTTGCTGGTTCGAGCAACAAAAAAACAAACAATATGTTTTGTGATAACCTGATAATTTTGCATTCACTGAGTCTGAAATGTGAGCTATAACAGGTCCAACAACATGAACAGATTTGTTTCATAGTTTGCCTGGGCGGCGCATGAACGTCACAAGCTGAAAACATATTCACACATTATCAAAAATAAAAATGATAGATTAGAAACGATAAAAAAAAGTCAAATTGCGGCAGATTATATTTGATATATTCTTTTATGTTTGTGCCGCCCTGCGTCTCTCCGGGGGTCCCGGCCCACGCGCTGAATGCTGCTGCTTTAACGCCATGGCAACCCCCGTGGCAGGCCCAATCAGGGACATCGCCGCGCCCACAAAGATGCTAATTGGGAATTTGAAGAGCTATTTGATGTTCACCGCACGATCCCCCGCCCCCGGAAGAGGCCGGCGATGGTGTCTGCGCTGGCCAACCTGGGCCCGGCCGGCTGATGATATGCGGGCCCAGAGCCCCAGGACCGGCAGAGCGACAGATGCATGTCAGCGATAGCAGATCCCATCTCTGTCACCGCGCCTGCTGCATAAGCAGGCCTTTTGATATTCACCCCTCAAAGAGACAAAGAGCTGAATTTCAATACAGGCAGCGCCACAAAAGGTGTGTACGAGATACTCAGGCAGACACAAGTAGGGAGACTTAATGTGCTACATGTGTCCCGTGGGGGAAAGTGAGGGTGGAAAACACGACAAATACTAAATCTGCTGTCAGTCACAGGCAGCCTTAACCTGACATGCCACATGGATGGTTGACACATCTGGGGAGCCGTAC
Source organism: Typhlichthys eigenmanni (assembly GCA_027564635.1). Taxonomy (NCBI): domain Eukaryota; kingdom Metazoa; phylum Chordata; class Actinopteri; order Percopsiformes; family Amblyopsidae; genus Typhlichthys; species Typhlichthys eigenmanni. The sequence continues at coordinate 1,021,629 of JAODUK010000020.1, forward strand.
GTTGAAACTGTTTGTAAAGGGCAGGTACTTTCAAAAAAATACTTAGCAGTTGATTGGATGAACCATCTGGTCGTTTTCGCTGTCGGCAAACCTAAACCAGGCCCGTATAGCTATAAACACGATGCTGATTGGAAAGTTCAGATACATTACACTAATACACTAATACGCTACATTATGAGCTAGTAAGCTACATTATGAGTTAGTAAGCTACATTATGAGCTATTAGGTTACATTATGAGCTAATACGCTACATTATGAGCTAGTAAGCTACATTATGAGCTATTAGGTTACATTATGAGCTAATACGCTACATTATGAGCTAATACGCTACATTATGAGTTAGTAAGCTACATTATGAGCTATTAGGTTACATTATGAGCTAATACGCTAAATTATGAGCTAGTAAGCTACATTATGAGCTTGTATGTTACATTATGAGCTAATACCCTACATTATGAGCTTGTATGTTACATTATGAACTAATATGCTACATTATGAGCTGGTAAGCTACATTAAGAGCTACTAGGTTACATTATTAGCTAATACGCTACATTATGAGCTAATAACTAGCTGTCCCTTTATCCCAGTGCTTCCCAAACTTTTTTGTTTTATCTACTACCTCTTGAGTCATTTGTAAGCCCCCAATCTTTCCACATACCCCGTGCAAACTGCACAAGTACCGCTAGGGGTACACCTGCTCTAACCCACCAGCCTCCCGCTGTGCTCTACAGTAAAGCCTGGTTCCTTGCAGCAGCCCAGTGTCTCCTCCCCCTGTGTGCAGCACGGCTACAGCAGCTACCGTTTAGCTAGCAGTAGCCGTTAGCGTCTGGCTAGCAGTATCCATTAGCATCTAGCTAGCAGTAGCAGCTAGCGTCTGGCTAGCAGTAACCGTTAGCGTCTAGCTAGCAGTAGCAGCTAGCATCTAGCTAGCAATAGCATTTAGCATCTGGCTAGCAGAAGCAACTAGCGTCTGGCTAGCAGTAGCAGTTAGAATCTAGCTAGCAGTAGCAGCTAGCATCTGGTAGCAGTCTGAGGAGGAGGCACTAATTATTTAATGAATAATGGCTCGCAACAGTTTTGCCCAGCAAACATTTGGCAGCGGATGCTCGTCTTGGGCCTCAATAGAGCACCTGCTGCCGCTGCACACCTGATTAAGCCGCTCCCGTCACCGGAGCCCTGCAGGGACGCCTCATAATGAGGTTGTAATTGGAGGATAAGTGACAATATATCAGCAGCCCTGCCACCTTCACTACCTGGTCCCAGCGGCCTGCAGCGATGCTGATGCTATCGCCTCATCTAGCTAGCTTAGAGCTAGCTTTACGTTAGCATGGAGCTAGCTTGGCATTAGCTTGGCGTTAGCCTGCACGCGCTAATGACTGGGGTGCCTTGGTTGTTATGGTCTGCATGACACTAAGGCTTGCTGGGTAAGAGGAGCTACTGGAACACCGCTGTGCCTGGGAGGCGTGGAGTGGCCAGCAGGTGGCAGCAGAGGACATGTGCAACACTAACCAGCTCCTGGGAGCCACAAAGAAAACCCGCCGTGACGGAAAACTGGAGGAACAGAAAATAGTTTGAGGAGAATTCTTTGGCATCTGGCTCACAGAGCCCCTGGAGTGCCCCTATTGCCCCCCCTCCTAACCCCCCACCCCCCTCTCTGGAGAGCGCAGGGGTGACTTTGCACAGCGATCTGCAGACTGCGGTGCAGCTATCAAGTGTTGTCATGGCGAGTTACTGGCCAAATGGAAACACAATGTTCTCATGAAAACCAACAGAGGGCTATGGGGCATATGTACATATTCAAGCGTGTGTGTTCAAGGGGCCTGAGCATGCAGCGGTCCGCCTGCGCCGCAACAATCAATCTTTATTAGAAAGGATAAGAGTGGAGAATTGCAGTAATGAATGCGCCCTCGTGTCCCGCGGTCACATGTAATCCATGGAGAATCGCCGTGCGCTCAGGGGGACAAAAAGATGTTGGTGGAGACTAGTGGAGTGGCCTGTAATGATAGTCTCCACATAATCCCATAATTCCTTGTGTAATTAAACTCGGGAGCTGGCCTTGACACTGAGCCAGTTCTGTTGTTCTTTTGTTCTGACGCCTGTGGTCGTAATGTTGTGTGTGTGTGTATGTGTATGTGCGTGTTTGTGTTGTGTGTGTGTGTGTTGTGTGAGCCGGCGCTGGTGATCTCCATATTTAGGTGACGGACGCAGCGTTCCGTCAAGATCCACGGCAGTCGTCTTTCTCTCTGCTCCCACTCAGGACGGCATGTGATGCAAAGCGCCTCTGGTCTTGTCAGGGTCTCAGAAGGAAAAGAGTGAAATATGATGTGATTACGACGTGAAAGGGGTCCGGTTGGCCTGAGTCGATGTGAGAGGCGGGAGTGATGCAATGTTCTGAATGTGCAGCTTGTCTGCCTGCTGTTTAGCGCTGCTGGCCTGCTGGAGACCAGATGATCAGATGATGGAGCTTGTGTGTGTGTGTGTGTGTGTGTGTGTGTTTGAGTGGTTAAGAGGCACAAAGTAGCTGAGGCGGACTAGTCACATTTGAACCCATACCGGTAGGAATACCTGGAATTTGGTGCCAATAGTCAAAACGTTTTTGTCTTTACTTTGTCTAACAAATGTGATTTTAGTTGTAGATCAAGATAAAGCCCATATGGCAGAGAGATTTGGAATAAGTGGAATCCTATACTTCTATAGTAAACCTTCGCCGTTGACCATAGACACATTAACCAAGCTGCAGGGTGGATGCTCTCGTTTTCTCACTTTCGTAGACGCTCTCTTAAATAATTGCTGAAAATATGTGGTCCAGCTACAGTTTCTCTTGTTAAAATCTGGCCCACCTGAATTTGTAATTGAATAGCCCTGGATTAGGATCATATTCGCTGGAGAGGGGGCGTCATTAGGAGCCCCTCCACGGCCCATCAGCCCTTCTGGAGCCACACGCCTGCTGCCCATAATTCCCCTACACCCCATAATACCCCTACACCCCATAATGCCCCTACACCCCATAATACCCCATACACCCCATAATACCAGGCAGCAGGACAGACGAGGGGTCAGATGTGGACTCGGAGCCCGACCTGCCCTTGAAGCGTAAGCAGCGGCGGAGCAGGACCACCTTCACAGCGGAGCAGCTGGAGGAGCTGGAGAAGGCCTTCGAGAGGACGCACTACCCAGACATCTACACCCGGGAGGAGCTGGCTCAGAGGACCAAGCTAACGGAGGCCCGGGTGCAGGTGGGCACGCACACACACACACATGAACACATGAACGCACACACACTGGTTCCATAAATAGAAACATAAACAAAGTGGTGAACACTGCTCACAACAACCGTAGTGCTACTCTTTGCCTCACAGTGTGTTACGATGTGTGAGGCTACCCTGCGGGGCGATATTGTTTTGATTTGAGTTTGAAGTTAGCAAGCATTCTGGAGAATGACTGACCTGCCTTTAACCTTGTCTGTCCCTAACCTAGTCTGTGCTAGTCTGTCCTAACCTAGTCGAATAATTCCATGGTGGGAAAACAGAGCTGGAGGGGTTAAAAAGACCTTGAATTTAGTAGCAGCAGCTCAGCAAAATAATATTTCAGAGGAGATTAAATGGGGTTAATCAACATCGAAGGAAAGGCGAGATGATGAAGGGTAAGTATACGGTTGGTGACGGAGGGATATTAGAATCCTCTGGCGTAAGCGTAAGTTTGCGGGAGATGTCCAGTGAGTAGTGCCGAATCAATCAGAAGCAAGTAGAAACAGGTGCAATATGTCCCAGTCAACAACACAGGCACTCTGGTTTTGATGTCGCCAGGATGGGTGATGGAATGTTGTAGCGATGCAAGACAGATCTGGTAGTAGCTCAGCCGCTGGTCAAAAGGACGTGGTATTTTCGTAGCTTGAGTTGTTGTTGAGCAGTCGAGGAAAGAAAATATCTGATGTAAATCTAAAAAAAATAGCAAATTTAACGTCATAAAACAAAAGTTAAATACCATGGACGATTCATATTCTTAAAATAACACAAAAGGAGAAGCGGCTGCCAAGGTGCGCCGGCGTCCTCTCCCGTTGTACACAAGGTCTAAGACATATGTTCACACGTGTTCTATTCTTCAGTCTGCATAGACCACTGTATCTAGACGAGTGAGCTTCATCCAGCAGTGTTTTTAATAAGCTGGCATGGGAACTGCTTCTATAGAGATTTGATGAGGTAATGAACATTGTTCTGATTATGTTATTATATTGTTATATTATCAGTCCGCTGGCAGACCCGAACCCAACAGGCAACTGCGTTCCCGCTAGTGTGGTTTCATGTCTAATAAAGGAATAAATGGGATTTATGCAGATTGAAGGCGAGAAACTGGTGCAAAGCATCAGTGTGAATGTTTCTTATTATTAAATGACTTTGGTACAGTGCCTATGTATGATGCTTATCAAAATAATCCCACTCTCCCCTGTAATCCACACTCCTAGCTACGTAATTAGCATAGTGACGGGGGGGGGGGATGAGGATGTTGTATGTTGGTGTTGGTTGCATCACTCCGCTGTTATTCAGCCTGCTGTGGCCGTGGCCACCTATAGAGCCTGCATGGTGCTATAGCTGACTGCAACTCCATCAGACCCACGCAGGACGTGTCTGAGCCGGACCCCCTAAAGCACCAGCTACCCTCCAGAAGAGACGCGCACCGCTTCTACCCCACCTAGAGACCTTCTAACCCACATAGAGACCCTCTAACCCACCTAGAGACCTCCTAACCCACCTATAGACCTTCTAACCCACCTGGACACCTTCTAACCGACCTAGAGACCTTCTAACCCACCTGGAGACCATCTAACCCACCTAGAGACCGTCTAACCCACCTGGAGACCCTCTAACCTACCTAGAGACCCTCTTACCTAGCTAGAGACCTTCTAACCCACCTAGAGACCCTCTAACCCACCTGGAGACCTTCTAACCCACCTGGAGATCCTCTAACTCACCTGGAGACCTTCTAACCCACCTAGAGACCTTCTAACCCACCTGGAGACCATCTAACCCACCTAGAGACCTTCTAACCCACCTGGCGACCCTCTAACCTACCCAGAGACCCTCTTACCTAGCTAGAGACCTTCTAACCCACCTAAAGACCCTCTAACCCACCTAGAGACCCTCTAACCCACCTGGAGACCTTCTAACCCACATAGAGACCTTCTAACCCACCTAGAGACCCTGTAACCACATGCAGACCCTCTAACCCACCTAGAGACCTTCTAACCCACCTGGAGACCCTCAAACCCACCTAGAGACCCTCTAACCCAGCTGGAGACCCTCTAACCTACCTGGAGACCTTCTAACCCACCTAGAGACCCTCTAACCACATGCAGACCTTCTAATCACCTAGAGACCAGCTAACCACCTAGAGACTGGTGATGGTGGATGGTTGTCCATGACAACCACATGGCCACAGGACAGCAGAGTGTGGTAGAGACAAACTCCTGTGTTGTTGGGGGAGGGGGTGGGGGGCTCCTTTCTCTTCAAGTATCCATGACGAGCAGGGCCAGAGGTCACAGGACATGGGGGAGGGGCAGCGTGTGTGTGTGTGTGTGTGCACAGGGGCTAACAGCACTTGTGTCTCTGTAGGGGCCTTCAAAGCATCCCTCCTAAAGCCTGTTTAAGAGGGACGCCCTCTTTGTGCCCAGTGTTGTGTGTGGCGTATTAACAATGGAGACACCCCACACTAGATGAACTGTGCAGACAGTGTATTAAGGCTGATGAATGGCCTGTAGGCGCTGCCCAGCCCCTTCAGCAAGACACACAGTGTTGTGGGGCTGGAGCAGATTGCCGCCCGACAACGCCTCATTAGATGCTTTGTTGCAGCAGAGCTCTGTTGCAGCGCTGCAGCTGAACACACCACCGTGTGGCTGTGGTAGAGCACAGAGCATCAGGCCCGGGTGCTATCACCCTTCCTCTAGTCTGGCAGAGCCAGTCTTTACATACATTAACTCTGGACACAGCGCTGGCTAACTGCATCAATACCCGCCTACTTGACAAGCAAGGTATTTTGATTGACATGCAGGACAACTATGTAACTCAATGACCAAGTCGGATGTTAAACTTGCAATGTGGAATTCGTTGGAAAATTAAACACTGGACTCTGGATGTTTACAGGTCTTGCAAATCTGTAAAATTAGTATGCTGTTACTGCTTCAAATATAAATTATTACATTTTAATTAGTAAATACAGCAGTGCACTAGCGTAGCATCGGATATTACGGAGACATACTTGTGAGTGACAATGCTGACAGCCAATGGAAACCAACAGTATTACTTCCTGAAAGTCAGAGTCCCGTGTTGTGCTTACAGGGGTACGTATCAGATGTATCAGACGTTAGTTTACAGGGGTACGTATCAGATGCATCAAAAGTTAGCTTACAGGGGTATGTATAAGATGTACCAGACGTTAGCTTACAGGGGTACGTATCAGATATACCAGACGTTCAGCACAGAGTTGTCTATGTGACGTAGTGCTGATGAATGGAAGAGGATGAGACTAGCCTTCCTTTGTTTGTGTGTCAGTGTGCGTCTGGGGCACCAGCCTCACCGAGGTCCCCTGCTGACACCTTAAGGACATAGCAACATGCTCCACATGGAACCATAAATGTTTTTTAAATGTGCTAACATGCTAATGTGCTAATGTTCTAACGTGCTAATGTGCTAACATGTTAATGTTCTAACGTGCTAATGTGCTAACGTGCTAATGTTCTAACGTGCTAACTTGTTAATGTGCTAATGTGATATTGCGATAATGTGCTAACATGCTAATGTTCTAACGTGCTAACGTGCAAACAGGCATATGTGCTAATGTGCTAATGTGCTAACGGGCAAACCATTTTATTAAGTGCAGCATACACATACATACAAGTATAAACAAGTTGAAACCATGAATGTGTATTACACTTTTCATTACTTTGATGAGTTACATACTAAATGAGGATGCTGTGGCTGACAGACCCTCCCTATCCCACTCCAGGTGTGGTTCAGCAATCGAAGAGCCAGGTGGCGCAAGCAGGCCGGAGCCAATCAGCTGGCAGCCTTCAACCACCTGCTGCCTGGAGGGTTCCCGCCCACAGGGATGACCAGCCTGCCCACCTACCAGCTGCCAGAGTCCAGTTACTCCAGCGGTCCACTGTCTCAGGGTGGGCAGCCATTACTATGGTTACTGTCCCGGGGGGGGCAGCCGTTACTATGCTTACACTGTCCCAGTGTGGGCAGCCGTTACTATGGTTACTGTCCCGGGGGGGCAGCCATTGCTATGGTTACACTGTCCCAAAGGGGCAGCCGCGATGTACATTACTGTTCTGTTACAGTGTTACATTAGTATTGTGCTACATTGTTAAATTGTGACATTAATAAAGTATAGTGTTACAGTATTATTTTGTTACACTCTTAGTGTTAGTGTTATGTTGTTACATTGTTACAATGTTAGTGTTACATTGTTACAGTGTTACAGTGTTACATTATGACATTGTTACATTGTTAGTGTTACATTGTAACACTAACATTGTTACATTGTTACATTATGATATTGTTACATATTTACAGTGTTACAGTGTTACATTGTTATGTTGTTACATTGTTACAGTGTTACAGTTACATTGTGACATTGTTACATTGTTACATAGTTAGTGTTACATTGTTATGTTGTTACATTGTTACAGTGTTACAGTTACATTGTGACATTGTTACAGTGTTACAGTGTTACATTGTTACATTGTTAGTGTTACATTATGACATTGTTACATTGTTACATTGTTACATAGTTAGTGTTACATTGTGACATTGTTACAGTGTTACAGTGTTACATTATGACATTGTTACATTGTTACATTGTGACATAGTTAGTGTTACATTGTGACAGTGTTACAGTGTTACAGTGTTACATTGTTACGTTGTTACAGTGTTACATTATGACATTGTTACATTGTTACATTGTGACATAGTTAGTGTTACATTGTGACATTGTTACAGTGTTACAGTTACATTGTGACATTGTTACATTGTTACAGTGTTACATTATGACATTGTTACATTGTGACATAGTGTTACATTGTGACATTGTTACAGTGTTACAGTGTTACAGTATAAAGTGTTAAAGTGTAATGCTACTGTTATAGATGGATTCATGTGGAGATGTTAAATAGTTCTGTGTGTGTGTGTGTGTGTGTGTGGTCAGACGGCAGCAGCACACTACACAGACCCCAGCCCCTGCCCCCATCCTCCATGCACCAGGGGGCACTGACAGCAGACGGCAGCAGTGCCTATGGCCTCTCCTCCAACCGCCACGGCTTCTCCACCTACTCAGAGAGCTTCATGAGCCCCTCGGGCTCTAACCATATGAACACAGTGGGCAACGGGCTGTCCCCCCAGGTCAGTGGCCTTCATCGCTGTGTGCTGCCTGTGTCATGAAGCATGCTCAATGCCTCATGAGCATGCTTCATGAGGCATGAAGCATGCTGTCTGCGTCATGAAGCATGATCCATGCGTCATGAAGCATTCTCCATGCTTCATGAAGCATGCTGCCTGTGTCATGAAGCATGCTCCATGCGTCATGAAGCATGCTCCATGCGTCATGAAGCATGGAGCATGCGTCATGAAGCATGTTTCATGACAAATGGAGCATGCTCCATGCGTCAGGAAGCATGTTTGCCAGTGGGTGGGTCCCCGCGGATCCAAAAAGAGTCTTAAAATATCTTAACATGTTAAAAAAAAAACATATAAAAATGTCTTATTTTTACTGGACGTGCCGATGTGGTATTACATTTTTAACTGTATCAACAAGTCCTGCAATTAATTTTTGTCCGTAATACAAGAAAGCCTACACATAACGTTTGTTTATCATTGCTGTGGCAACCACATGAACTCTGAACTTAGCTTCAGGCTTCACTTCCTGCTACCAGAAGTTAAGGATAACAAAGCCCACCCATTTAGAGGGATGATATGATTGATCAATTTTAAATATGTTTCTCATTAAGAAGTCCTCTGTAAAAGTGTAGAGGGCATCACCAATCACAGAGCTGCATGTTTCATTTAACCCTTCACATTCCAACACAGACTGAATTGACAGGTTTGAAGAAAACATTTAGTCAGAAACATTGTATTTAGATGTTAATTTTGAAATTATGAATTGATTAAATTAAAATATATTTCTTAGTAAATAGGATATGACATATAACTTGTAACATAATATAGTTGTAACATAAGATTTATAACATTTAACATAATGTAGCTGTAATATATGATACACACACACACACACACACACACACACACACACACACACACTAGGCTACAGTTGTAAATGACAGAAATTGATATTATTAAAAAAATAATAAACATCTATCATTGTGGGCTTTCGTGTTTCTTTTTAAAGCCCTGGATTTATTTTAGCTTGTGTAAATCACTACATTTTCAAAACAATTGGATTATCATCAACAAATTAAAATTCATCTAGATATACTGCAGCGGTTTGACTTGATCCAGTGGCTCAGTGCTAACATGTGAAGATGAAATAAATAGCTACAGCTTATAAATGTAGACCCTTAATCCCCTTCAAGTAATTGTCTGTGGCTGGGAGATTCCATTACTCTGTGTAGAATATGAGGCAGACTCTCTAGCTGACCTGCATATACTGTATATGCTATCTGGATGCTCATGCCATCATGTGATAATAATCACATTATGCAGTCATTTTTATTACATGATTTAACAATTATGGCATATTGTCAATCATCAGTATGCTGTCAATATGTATATTTACAGCCATTTAATTTTTTACTTATTATGTACCGTCTTATTTACTTAACTTTAAAGAATGTAGTCGTCTCTTAATTTTTCCCATTATTATACTGTGTGTGTGTGTGCGTGTGCGTGTGCGTGTGTGTGAAACATTATAGGCTACTTATTATTCTGTAGATGTACTCACTATGCTGCATATTTCCAGCAATGTTTTCAATATATTCAATACAGCTGACCAGTATTTGTTGTTATTGTGGCATAGTGTTTGTGGAGGTTTGTATAATGGTTTCTTTTTGGAAAGCTGGGATATTCACGCGATCATCTATAGGCCATCCATTAAAGTGTTTAAAGACCCCTCAGCCTAGCAGCACAGAATGACAAATTATTTGTATTGATGCAAATTGTGTGTGCCGAGTAAATTATATACAATTATCCATCAATACTGGCCAGAGCTGCCCACCCTCACCGACAAGATGTGGTTAACAGGCAGAAAATAAGATTGGAATGGTGTTTAAAGAGTCGAAAATGAATTTCAATGCTGCATTTGTCCACAATTACCCCCTCGTTCACAGACGTTGTGTGGGATTTTTTTCTTCTTCGAATATTTCTCAAAGCAGATTGGAAATATTCTTGGTATTACCCTCTTTCTTCTGAGGAAAGAATTAAGGACTTTATGACAAAAAAGAGATTTTCTCTGGTTCTGGAGTGAGGCGGATAACATCCCGCCGCACAGCGTGTTCGTTGCTAATCGTCTTGAGCTAGCGGACCTGCGGCACCACACCAGACGCGTTGCGGTGCGTCTCTAATGCTGTCTGCGACCCTAACAACGCGTGCTCCTTGTTGAGTGCATGCGCGGGTTAGAAAGGCGGTGTGTATGGGAAGCCCCACGTGTGTTTAACGCGTCCACTGCGTGCTTAGCTTTTATTTGTGTTGGGCAAACCGAGGGTCACATGATTATAGAGCTAAAATGTTGTAATAATATTGTAATCAGGCCTATACAGTATTTAATATTTATAGTTTTTATATTGTTTCTAATTGTGTTTGATATCCTTTGCAGGCCTGCTGTTTAATAGCAGGTCTATGTTATAGCCTATAACTGAAATTCGTTTATCATCCGTGTGGGGGTTGCAAGATGAAAAACATATTTTTGTGGGTCATGACTGTCAATGCTTTAACACCACTGTCTGGCTCGCCCATACGTGAAACATACATCATACGATTATAAAAGGTCTAGCCAGGTGTTTAACAAAACCTCAATATAACTCAACCTATTGCTAAACAGCCTAAAATGTCATGTAGGTCTACTTTTTTCCCGTTGGTTGAATTATACAAATGACATTTGATTTAGTTTTACAACAAGATCAAGTAATCTAATAAACCAAACGAATTTAAAGTTTAATCCCTAAAGTCGGTTTCCATGGCAGCTCAGTCTCCGGTTTTATGTAGGCCGATGTTAACATGGTTCTGCAACGTTTTTTGTGCTATTTTATAGTCGGTGCCATAACGGAAAAGCAATACAAAACACTATCAGTGGAAAAGCAGAGTTCGTATTGTTGTTTTCAGACGGCGCCTGTTTGCAGCAGATATGCTCGTGTCACTTACATGCGGTAACTGGTAAAGATTGACAAAAAATCTCCAATTCCCAGTAAATGGGTTGTGGTGGCATGGTGCCAGTCTCTGTAATGGAATCCTGCAGCGCTCGGCATTCCCGACAAGTGCCCGCGTGCGTCCCCATCCCTTAACCTGACAGCTCACATCGCCTATTACGGTTGGCGGTGGAAAAAAACCATTCACGGCTGGTGTTAGTAGCTGTGCCCGGGTTCATCTGCGCCCGGTGGTGCAGGCAGGGGCTGGTGGTAGCTCTTGTTTCATTTGTGGCACAGAGGGCGGGACGGAATGCCAAGGTCACAGTTTCCCGTCTTCACTAGATCTTCCTTTCTTTAATTAAAACGTTGTGAAGACAAATCGACCCACCGTACATCTCTTAGCGCCGCACTGTCGATAGGCCTGAGTTGAGCCAATTTGTGATTAGATATTAAAATAATCAGTCACAAATTATATGTCAAATATTTTATTTGTTATTTTCTCAGATTATATATTTCCAACAGCAGACCGATTCGGCTACAGCCTACAACACCCAAAAGAAATTCCTGAAAATCTTATTTCGAGGTCATTTTCTTCGAAGTCCTGTAGTTTCAGATGAAGACAGTTGCTTCTTAGCGTGACGGAGACCCCTGCTGGTAGAGCAGAGAACTACTCAGAACCAGGTTTTAAATCTGTGATGAAGTATACGCAGATCAATTCTCGTTAGTTGTATGTAGTCTACACATAAATAATGCAAACGGCTATGAGAGGGATGAGGAGAGGGATGCGTTGGTGTTATATAGAGCTACGTTATGGCCGACACATTCAACCGTCATGTGATCAGAACTCTCATGAACTGGATTTTGTTCTGATTCAGTTTTCAGTCTTGTGTGTTTCGGAATGACAAAGATGCACATGCATGTGTGTGTGTGTGTGTGTGTGTGTGTGTGTGTGTGTGTGTGTGTGAGAGAGAGAGAGGGGGAGAGAGAGAGAGAGAGAGAGAGAGAGAGAGAGAGAGCATGAGTCATTTTCTATTATAACC
>JAODUK010000020.1:1060161-1080811 GCA_027564635.1 Typhlichthys eigenmanni
ACACACACACACACATACACACACACTTTGAATGTGCATAATGTACATTTTCTACTACTGTATAGGCCATAAGAAGAACCATTTAATCTTGTGGGTGTTGGGGTGTGTGAGACACTGTGAGACAGCGTAAGAATGAGTACAATACATTTGGCTCCCTTTAACTGGGCCTCAAATTGTAGGAGGGGAGTGAAGCTGCAGGAAGGGTGGAACGCACGCACACACACACACACGCGCACTCAGAGATTTGAAGTCCGGGGAAAATAATTGCTGTCTGCTGAACTGTTGGCCAGCCCACATCATAACAGGCCCCACCAAAGTAGCAAACTGGGCTGTCATTTACAAGTTACAGACTCAGAGAGATTGTGTTAAACGTTTATCCCTGTCTCCTTCTCCTTTTTAAATGATAATTGAATATGATGTTCCACGTTAAAATCACATTTTGGATAGAGAACTAAGGTCGCTTGAAGTGGGGGCATATCAGAGAACGGGAACTTTTAATATAAAGGTTATACAATCCAACTCCTGTAGTAGCAGTATTAGGATTTCTAATGTTAAACCCTTTGGCCATGTACTATGACGTGGACTTTGACCATTCTTTTTACTGTAACAGGCTAGAATTCCTGGCATCACCAAACATTTCCAAGTTTTCGTCCAGCAACAGGCAGGCTGATTTGAAGTTGATTTATTGTGGCGAGGAAACCGCCTTACAGCAGTAAAACAGCCACTCTGTGCCTAGATCAGTACAGTACACTGTCCACGCTGGATAGGTAGTGCACCTCTTACAAGTGATGCATAGTGGCTGATGCACTAGGCCCCATAGTGTTTCACATACAAGAACATACTTTCCTTTGTCCCCTCTCTCTCTCTCTCTCTCTCTCTCTCTCTCTCTCTCTCTCTCTCTCTACTGCATTATAACAGCTCTAGAACTCTTCACCTGTGTCATACCTGCGTTCCCCTCTGTCTTCATCCAGGAAGTCTAACGGGGAATATCGCAGCCCCACCAAGGACCGAAGCCGGAGCCCCTTGGAGCGCGTGGTGGCACCCAGCGCCCTCGGTGTCCACGGCAACCACCTCTACAGCCACGCCGCCCACCACCAACTGCACCACCACCACCACCACCACATTGCCAGCCTGGCCGGCATGGAGCAGCCACTGGCGCTCACCAAGAACAGCATGGTGGAGTCTGCGCGCAGCAGCTCTGTGAGCATGGCCCCGGTGTCCCACGCCATCAGCAGTGCGGAACGCCAGCAGGTACTGTAACGCGCGCGCGCACACACTGTTTTAATCACACATTTAGAGTTCTGTTAGGCTCTCCGTTAGCTACGTTAGCACTGCTCATCCTATATGTTCACACGAGCGTTCTCTCACAGCTCTGACTGGCTCAATTGACGTGTCAGTCAAAGTGGCCATTTTGAGCGCATGGCTATGTTTACATGTGTGCTCACTGAAGCTAGGAATCGAAGATTTACTTCTGTTATACTTATTAATTATAGTTGAGTGTTTTTAATGGTGTTTTTGAGAGAGTATTCGAATACTTGTTCGGAAATACCATCAAGTATTCGAAAGCTGTAAAATGGTGTTTGGGACAGCCCTAATTACATCACATACTCTCATGAAGGTAGGCCAGTATCCTGGGGGGGGGCTGTAATGGTTGAGGATTGGTCTCTAGCCTACATCTTTGTTTTGTCTTGTGTTGTAGAATCGTCCGTCAGTGATCACATGTGCCCCCGCCAACAACAGGAACTGTAACCTGTCTCACTGTCCTGTCTCCCACAACGGCTGCTCAGGTCTCCCCAACAACTTCAGGAGGGCAAACAGTGAGTATGCAACGCGTGTGTGTGTGTGTGTGTGTGTCAAGATCAAGCTGAATACATACATTACACAGTACAGTTTGTGTGTGTATATGAAAGAAAAGACATTCATGATAATTTGTAGACTAGCTTGTTTTTCCAACTCCTTCCTTGACATATCTACTAATCGGGTGTTGTACATGGAGAGTTAATTTCAGCTTTAACTACAAAAGTTCTACAGTAAACTGCTGAATGTGTATGATAATAGCATGTTTATAGACTTGGATCATGTCTATTTCTGATAATGATTTTATGATCAGCTATTTGTGATAAACTCTCCTTGTATTATCCAACATGTCCCCAGGAGTACAAGTAATGTGCCAGATAAACACTGTTAATAAACCCCAGATTGGGAATGATTTAGCCCCCGTCATATTTTATTTACTGTTGTTCTCAGTCTGTTTTAGTGACGTTCATATTTCCCTTTTAAATGTAAATATTTTGCAAAAACACACCTGAAAAAAGGACATTTAGCAATAGTATTATTATAGTAGTAGTAGTAGTATAGTATTTTGCTTAATTGTTGTTCTGTTTTATTTTTATTTTATTATTTATTTTATTTATAGTATTATTATAATATAATCACATACATTTTCAGTTTGTTTATCGTTGCCATGGTGGTTGTCTTTTCCACAGACATAATTCTGGTGGCCTGTTTTTCCATTCATTGTAGGTCATGGAAATTAAGATTTTTAGTCAGGGAAAAGCCAGTGAATCTGACATTTGACTGGGAAACCTGTACTGTTCAAGACACTGTGCTACACAAAACAAGACTAGACGTGTAGTTCACAAGTGATGTGAGCGTACTCAAAGTACCTCATCCTAACTGGCATCAAAGATTTATAGACCCTTATTGTGTTCTTCCATTCCTTTCCTCGCTCTCTACCTACCCCCCACCCACGTGTCTCTATTCCAACACCAGCCAACACAGCCTGTGACCCTGTGATCGAAGAGCACTTCCGTCGCAGTCTGGGGAAGAACTATAAGGAGCCGGAGCCCGAGCCGGCCAACTCGGTGTCCACCACGGGCACCGTGGACGACCACTTCGCCAAGGCGCTGGGCGAGACCTGGCTCCAGATCAAGAACAAGGGCAGTCCCTCGTCGTCCAGCAGCAGCCCCAACTCCTCCCCCAACAGCCGCATGGTCAACCACAACCACACCCCTTCGGTGGTCTCTTAAAGGGGGAGGGGCTTAGAGTTGACCCAGCCCCCCGTCCTGCCCTACCATTTGAGCCCCGCCCCCTTCTCACCTGCCCTGTTCCTGCTTCCAGAACTCTGAAGCCCTGCTCTCTATGCACTTAATAGAGGATCGATCCAGCATTTATAGCAAGATGTGTAGAAGGTCAATAATACAGGACGTTTGTTTTGTTCATGTTCGCTATCTCTGTACCTTCCAGTCGTGTTGAGGCTGGGTACTGATGTGAAGTGTCGGGGTTGTTAGGCTTCGGGACTGAAACAATGCCAAACTAGGAGTTGAGCTAGTGTTTATAGCCATGTACATATAACAAGAGATGAAAAGAGGCGTTTATAATTTGTTTAAACTTTTATCCATTTCGTTTTCTTATTGTTTTTCTTTTGGAAGTAGCTCTGTGTACAGTTTTTGCATCACGATACGCCCGGCATTTGAAAGGAATGCAAAGTAAAAACATGAATATTTGGCAGGATATATTGTCATAATCCACCTGATTACTACCAAAGAAACAATGCAGATTTAATCTATGGCCCCATTAACCTCCACTCATTAATTCAACTCTCTCTCTCTCTCTCTCTCTCTCTCTCTCTCTGTGCCACAGTGGTTGTGTTATTGTTTGTGTAAAGTCAATGGCCTGGACTTATTTGCATTACATTCATGTATGAAATGAATGAATAATGTGCTTTGATGTGTTTTAAGCAGGCTTATCTGATGAGTGACGGCAAGACAGGTGAGGCAAAATGTTCCCTTGAGGTTGACCGCAGGTCTGGCTTCGTCACTGTGGAGATTACTGGGATCTCTTTTCTTCAAACACTCCTTTGTTACATGTCACTCTTTGAACACAAGTGTTGCAATTATATTAGGCTTGTACCCCGCCAACCCCTTCACCACCCCATTGGCTCGTACACACTGTTGCTTGGTAACGTTCAACAAGGTCTGTAGAGTAAATGAGTGCTTTTACAGACGCATTTTTAGTTTTGTTTGTTTGATAGCTGGTATCTATTCATATTTGTTTTTGTTTTAGGCTTTTCAATCATACTACTTATTATTAGCCTTTTCATTCAAATATTTTTTGTTGTCAGTCATCCACATTATACACTCACTGCTGGGTCAGTTGTACTCCATATTATTATTGTTATTAATGATTATTTTGTATTGCTATTCTTCAATAATACCAGTAGGGTTACAAGCATCTGTAGTGGAACAGCCTCTGGAAAGGCTCTGTTAAAATCTGTGTTGTCATGGGGATTTTCAGTACAGTAGATCAATAGATAGACAAGTGATCAGCTAGGAAATAGCCCAGTTGGCTTGCTAAAGATGTCAGTGGTACAGGATGCTACAGTACATGCTTCTGAATGACTGCAGAGACACCGGGTAGACACAATTGCAGTCTGTGGAGATGCATAAGCACCCCCGAATTTGGCCAGAAATGGTGATTATTGTGCACAAATCTTGTGGAGCAGTTTGGCTCCTATTTCATTGCAACAAAGCACTCCACTATGTGTACAAATTTAACTTTTTGTTGTTGAGAGAAACATTTCTTACATTTGTTATCTTGGTACTTGGGGTGGGGGGAGACTGATGATTTTGTTTTCTAAATCTTATGTTAAAATGGCGTATGTCTAAATTCTAATTTATAAAAAGGCTTACTTGACCTCTAGCAACTGACTTGTGTTCTCTCTTGGTGTCCAGACGTATACATTGCTTTCTCTGAACATTGTGCTTTAGCTGTAGATAAGATAGTCTACTGCAGCTATAGGAACTCAATTTTAACACAACTCCCTGTAAAAGAGGTGGTACACATTCCAATAGTCAACTTTTAACAGGCTTGATCTAGTCAACAGACAGCTGGCAGGTGTTCTTTCTGCTTATCCTGTCTTGAATTTTGTCTTTCTGTCATTGAGACATGCATAACAACAAAAAACACGTTTTTAAACACTGCACAAAAAGTTTTGTGCAGTGTTTCTTGCCACAGGTCCAATGAACATGTCTACTGCAGCATTCAACAAATGAGTGCCACATTCATGTTTTACTTATTAGCACTGCAGCGGTCACACTAGTAATCCTGGAAATGCTGTTTCTTTATTAATGAGAAAAATAAGCAGCTGTGCTAGTTACAGTATCTGAACAGGCTAAGGTCAGCCACGGTCTGTCCACACATTCCATCTTCCCCCATCTAATAAGATGTTATGGACATGGCATAGCCAGACTCTAGAGGGTCAGACAACTAATAGATTAGTACCTTAATTTGCTGCCATTTAGAGATTGAAATGACAAATGAGTACTTGAGTCAACTATGCTAGTTTGTGTTTTATGTAATCGTTTCATTTCACATGTAGTGAGGGGATGTTTCAGTTGAAAGGTGAAAGACCCTCTTAGGAGCCGCGCTTCTACAACTGAGCCCGATGACAAGGGATGTTTTAGCTACCCCCGAAAGTATATACTGTAATAAGTCATAATAAGTATGGCTTTCCCATTTCCCAGACTCAATGGACCTTGGTTCAGATTAGAGTGATAAGTAACATAGTTGGAAATAGAAGAAAAGGTCCTGGGGTCTTTGTCTCATAATCATTTCACTACCGTAGGTAGGTAGAATGCTCTATCTGCTTCAGCATACATTTTCCTAAAAAATAAAACACTTTTTATAATGGGTAACTATAAGACCATCATTACGCTGTGCGTAACGAATGTACAGAGAAAAATAATTGTAGGTATTTTTTGAGGAACAATTAATTTGTTAATGATATGTAGCTATTTAATTGTCTTTTCCCTGTCCTTGTATTGTAATCATGCATTTTCATTTGTGAAAAAGTTGATCTTTTTTTGTTTGTAGTTTGTCATGTTAGAACAAGGTTTAAAGTGCAGGAATACAGTAAAATATGAAACTGCATTAAGCCACTGGGCGCCTCTACAGTTGTCATTGTTCTGTGTAGACGATATGTCTGTTCAACACTTTGACTTCTGAACAGTTGAGTGGTCAACCTTCTGGGACCTGCTAAGATGATTTTCATGCATTTCTTTCTAAACAGTGATAGAATGACAGGATTTTGGTTAATGTTGTTAGCCTGCCATCTATAAACCATTTAAAAAAGCTATACAATCAGGAACCAGATAGCTTGTAGGCTGGTATTTAATAGATAATCTCACCCCCCATCATGAAACATGGATCTCCCGCTCGCACAGATCAGTAGATGATAAAATGTATGCTTTTGTTTGTTTTCTTTTTGACAATTAGAATTAACTTGGTGGTTGTAGTTTTCAACGCTGTAAAATGGTATCAAAAACAATGGTCAATATGTGGCACTGTCTCCTACTTAAAAGGTTTTGGCAGGCCACCTTTTTTGTATGTCAAGTAGCCTTCATGAACAATAAAGTGCTCTTAAATCACTGTGTGTGTGATATTTCTGAATGTATGTTAAGGTGGCTAATATATACTAAAGTATTTTCAAACTACATAAAATAAATCTAAACTTTTGAGGGAAAAAACACATTGTATTCCACTTGAATATCCATTTACACAGAAGATACTAGTTAACATTTACATGTATAGTAGACCTGATGTGGAGAAAAGGTTAACTTTCATTGCATGCATTCATAGTTATCCCCCTCCCCCCCACCATAAATCACAGGCCAGTTCAAAGACTGTCACTTCCAACTGTTTTGTGCAGGAAATAATTTTTACATACAATAATACAGTCACAGCCTTTTTTCTCTGTAACATGGTTGAAGACAGCAGGTTTACATATGCCTATGTTATCATAGAGACTGGACAACAAAGCACAAGTTAATTATGGTACTGATTGGTATTGCAACAATATCCCAGGAAAAAGACTTATGTTATTAAGACGAAACTTATGGAGTACCATGCAATACATTGGAGTGCCAATGATAGTGTTAAATAGTAACTAGGTAGAGATACCAGTAACCATTAAGTAAAAGGAAGGTCTCAATATTTTGACACCTAGCTGTCGAAAAAAGAAACTGACCCTTAGATAAAGCTGAATATTTTTATATATCTGGACTGAAGACACATCTGTTGGGAGTTTGACAGATACACCATTTAACATTCATAGGTATACTCTATGCTTAGTTCTCTAAACTGAAACAAATATTCCGAATTGTCATTCTGTTGTATCTTGGATGTCTTTGGTTGAGCTCATGCAGAGCTAGAAATCATAAGATTTAGCCTTTACACAGATATATTTGTATTTCAGGACATCAATGAATCTTATACTCTTGAAAAAGCCCTGTTGAAGTGTGAACTGTAGTCATCATTTCAGTTACTTCTTGTGTGGATCATTTGTTGACAGAAAATGGGGCTTGCAGAATCATGTGAGTGTTACAGCTCTTGCTATGCTTTACACTGAACACTATTTGCGTTTCATTCAATTTTATATTAATTCATTTAATTAATCTTGATCACATAAAAAACATGTTTGGCATCCCAGTTCAGTTTGCCCTAGTATATATAGTACATCCACGCTATGCCTTCGCTTCCATTCTGCTTCCATTAACTTTAAGTCGAACTGAAAAGAAAAAGCATTCATAAAAATGTCTGTGGAGGATGGCCTTTTAGTCTAAATCTAGTATGCAGAAGGCATGTATCTATGTAGTCAGATAATTACTGCCTAAACATTACTACTGTATAGGTCCTAAAAATAGCACTCTGCTACGCCAGTCATACTGGTATACTGGTCTGCTACAGTATCTTACATCAGAATACACTTTCTAGCTGGTCTCATGATCAGCCCTTCCAGTTCACTCTGCATAATAATGCAACTGATATATTTGGGTATCTTGAAGCAGCGCTACCTGACATTCTAATGACTGGCAGCTGCTAGCCGGGCAACTAATCAGTAAGGCACCATTCTCCAGAAGTGTCACAGGAACACCTCCTCAGACGCTTAACTCCTCAAACAGTAGCTGCTATTTTCACATACATTTACAAAATAATGCTTTATAAAGAAGTGGTGGCACAATCGCCTAAATAGTGTTTGGATTTAATACTTTTACACTGAAGATGAGGCAATTTTAAGTTTCAGTTCGACTTTAAGATGTTGTAAGCAACCTCCCTTCCGGGTCCAATGCCCACCTACAAGCGATGTGACCATGGGACGCGGCGTCATCCCACACACTGAGTGCCGGAGACAGGCTGGTGTCCGGGTTCAGGGCCCTGTGGTCCCTGACAGAGCTTCTCCAATCGTCTGCTCAAATGCTGTCATCGTCACTCATATCCCAGATCTGAGAATCGACAACAACAAAAAAAAATATGTTGAATGTTTGAACATACAGCTTGTGCGATAAATATTTCTCACAAGATCGCAGGACACACTGGCACGCGCGCACACACACACACACACGTGGTAGACTGCAGTACTGTGTCAGTAAACAACAATGTCATTCTCCTGCCAGCAGATTCCTTACATTTCATCTTTCTCTAAGACGCAATTCACAAACTTCTAAGACAGTCTGGAATGTTACATGCACATGTAACTTGTGCACACACACAATTCTAACAGCTACGCGTTGCATTCCTACGCACGTAATGCTGTTCAAGAGCCAACATATTTGCATGTTGTTTGCAGTGTACAGTATACGCCTTGGGCCTAGGGTTAGGGTGTGCTGTTTGCAGTGCAGGTGTGTACTTATCATTTGGATATTGTTTTGGTCTAAATTTAAAAAGCTAATTATTCTTTAGAGGATTTATATGAAAAAAAAACAATACAACTAAAGGAGAACAGACTACCGTGTCTATGCAATATGTGACCTGGTCTGGCAGCATTCTAGTTCCTAGGGCCCCTTCTCTGAGTTCGGACAAGAAAATAGAGAATGCACAGTAAATGAGAAACTGTATAGTGACAGTAGTTTGTTCACATAAATACTCTACATTTCTGTCAAATATATCTCTCCCACTAACATTGTAGTACATGTCTTTAAAAAGCTTTATTTTCACTGCGTATATTACATTTCTAAATAACATTTATTTTCCTTCACTAGGGTTCAGACCTCGTCCTCTCCAACACAGCCATACACCTCCTTGGTACTGTAGGCTGGAGAATCAGGGACAAATTCATATCAAAGCCTGACATTCAGCTATTATGTTCCATTGCTGCTGGATGGAGAGCTTCAAAAGGACAGCAAGAAAAGAGTGCTTTGAACTAGAGCGACACCGGAGCCCCTCTCTGGACAGGCGCCATGCCTTTCTTATGGTCAGTAATCGAGTGTGCGCGTGTGTGCGTGCGTGCGTGCGTGCGTGCGCATATGAGTGATCCTTTGTACAAAATGACAGAGAAAGATGGAAAGAAATGAGGCGAACAGTAGGGGGTAACAGATCTTACATAACATGGACAGCTCCAGCCAACATGCCAATCATTGTACTACTACATGTTGCAGTGCTGGTGAATATGCTCTATAAGCCAAGTATACATCCATTTATGTCTGTCTGTCTACTCTTTCCATTTATCCATCCAATATACAGCTATACTGAAAGTATACTACTAACCGCTATTTATACTGGATATATACTGGGAAAAATATTGTATTTTTTGGGGAAGTTGCTCAAACTACTGGCCTCAACTGTTTATCCAGAAATGTTATTTCTGTTAAGAAATCAGGCACAAAGATACAAATAAAGTTAAAGCCATACACACAAACAAGAATGTATCTCCAAGGTCAATGTGGTCTTGATATAGAACCCATGTTATCTCAATTATCTTATCGAACCACTCCAGGATGAAAGTGGATGTTGTGAATCTTGTTCAGGCCAATCTTAAGCTCCATGTAATTGGGCCTGTGCTGGTGTGTGTCTGCCCATGGATGTTTATGTGGCTGTATGTGTGGGAGTAATGCGCTGTGCTCACGGTGATAGGAAAGAATAATAGTCAGGGCTAGCTGTTGAAACAGGGCTGGGGTGTTATCAGATAAGGCAGATTGGAGTTGGAACCCCATGGCCAGACAATTCTCTGCTGATTATTATTTTACGCACACACGCACAAACACACACGCACACAACTCCACTTGAAAAACGTAGTAATCTCCTCACCCCTCGCAATTTAAAAATAGGAATAATTAAATCTATATATACAGTAAAGTTTTACAATATATATATATATAGATAAATTAATGACTATTTTGTGTCAGGTGAAAGAACTGCATTGGCTGTATGGCACTCAGGAGGTTCTAAAGAACATGTTCCATTTACATAGATTAGGCACCACCTAAATGGAAAGAAAAGCAATGGGAAGGGATTTTTGATATGGGTGGTCCCAGTGGGAATCAAACCTCAATCAAACCTATAAAGCGTCCCCCTGCTAGCGTTAACAGCCGTCACCCATTTAGTTATACAGCACTGCACTACCACTGATGGGCTATGCTATTAAACAAACATCTGCTTTACATATCAGCACCAACACCAAAGCGCAAGTCAAGCTTTCATCATGGCGACTGGCTCCATCCGATGTACAACTACTGGACCACACAGTGTGGCGTGGTTAATAGTGGTTGGATGCACAAGAGTGACTTTACTGCATGCTGCAAGACCTTGTGGGTGATACATGTGAACATCCACTGGAAAGTGGAATTTATATTTCACCATTATCTGATGTAGTCTACTTGACAGGCTCCTCCAAATGTACTGTGAAACGGAGGATATCTTTTTGTGCAGAGGTACATGGTGAAAAGACCTTCAGGCCAGTAAGTGACATCACGTTCAACAACAATTACATGGATTTGGTACTAAAGGCTTTTAACGTAAAGTGCACAATGTAAACATGGACATTCCTGTGTGCAATTCAATCCATGTAGTTAATCTAAGGTGTGTCGTGATGCTTAAGCGACATGTAACTTTTGTTTAAACCCTCAACTGTAGGTTCTTCTTACTGCAATATGAAGTCCTACCGATACTGTATACAACAAGTATGTTTGTCCCATCCTTAAATATTGAGGCAAGAACACTAAAGATGTGAAGGTTTAGAAGAAGTTTAATTGTTTTTAGCGTGAGCTTAGCCTGACGAGCCCATTACAATACAATATCATGATTATAATGGGGTGACAATAGGTCCCTGTGTAATAATATTCGATCTGTGCATGTGCTCACAATCAAGCCTTCACATGCAGAAGAAAAAGGACTCTTACTCTCCTGCTGTGCTCTGTGGCTTGCCTCTCTTTCCATCTTCTAATTTGCTTCCTATAGCTTACCCCCCCCCCCCGTCTCATTTCCCTCTTTCCTGTCCTTCGCTCCACTCCCCCTCTAACCACACTCATCATGGAAAAACACACGACACCCAGCAGACGCAGCGAGCTGGAGATGACCCAAACAAGGAAAACAACAATGGCAGGTGTGCTACAGGGAGACAGGGTTTCAACAACAACAAAAAGTTGTGAAACCCTGTCTAACCGTGTGTCCACAAACACACCACCTCCTTACACACGCAGCGCGAGAAAGCGGCTTGCGGGCATACGGGATCATGCGATGTACACCGCCAGTCAAAATCTGGATTGTATTGAAACACTGGCTGGTCTCGTGGTCACTGTGAAAGCGATAACAGTTTAATAAGAACAAACACATAATATAAGAAAGGAAGATGCATGTGAATTAAACTGTATGTGTGAATATTTGTGACTATGTTATTAGAAATATTTTAGATCATAGTACTACTACTACTATTATCTGCTACTACACTAATATTGTCTAATATAGACACCGGACTAAGAAAAGCATAAGAAACAACATTTGACTGGCAATGTATGGTCATGGTGAAATGTATGTCAGCACGTGATGGAAGCCATAATAATATTGTACAAACTAAATCATGCACACACAAAGCACTATGGGTTCATGACAGGTTAACCTGATGTAAATAAATAATAGAGTTTAGGTGTGGAGTTTCTGAGGTTTCAGCTATACAAAGCAAAGGACTACTCACAGCTGTGAAATGGCAGCACAACACCAGCGATATGCTCTACAATCACTTGTGGGGCCGGCGAGGGAACACAGATCATTTTACATTGATCAGGATACAATTTCATTTGGCTCTGTGTTCCTTAAACTGTTGTTTTTCTTATTTTTTTTAAGCAAAAAACAAACCTCTAATGAAATGTACAGTAATACAAGCATATGACATTGAAGCAGCAATAATTCTCATGTACCACTGTATTCATCCTAGTCTGGGAGTTTAAGAATAAAAATAAAATAAAACGATAAACTAGGATTGACATGAAAAATGTTTAGTAAGCAATTGTAAACTAATACAGTCTGTCAAATTCACCTTGCTCCGTAAATAAGAACAGAAACAAAGTGGTAGAGTGTGGGGCAGATTCTGAGGGAGCACCCCTATGGCATTGAAGGGAGAGGTGTTTTTGTTTTGAATTTAGAAAGAGTTCTCAAGAATGACTCACTATAACTGTAGAAAACATGTCGGCCTTCTTTTACAGTAACAAACCAACCACATGCACACACTTTTACAACAGTTTACAAGCAAGGAGAGGGATTACTGGCTCTGGAAAACAAGAAAAGAAACATTATAAAATAGGGAAAATAAGCAAAATGATCGGCCAAAAGAACAGGAAAACTTCACTTAAGATTTTTGAAAACAATTAAAAATAAAAACTTCTGAAAAGCATTTAATGCCTTAATTTAAGATGTATCATTTTATTGAAGATTGATCATCTTATTAAGTATTCATTTTTTGCAGATATATTGCCATCATGCCGCCCCCCCCCCGCAGGGAAAGACTGCTTCTCTCTCAGGCTACAATGTCAACCCTCCCCTCTGTATTGAGAGTGTTCACTGCGTGTTCTCTACCGCTCTCCCAAGCCACACTCTGTTCTCCCAAACCTCCACCTTGTTCCAGTCCACCTCTCCAAGGGGAACACCAAGAGTAGTGCATTAGATCACAGTGTGTGATCTAATGTGTGTGTGGTTTAGGAAGGAAGAAGAAGGGTGGTGTCCTATAGAAACTCTACAGAGCAACGGATGCAGGTCAGGTCCGCCAGGACAGACGTCACGTAACAAGTTGACACATTAACACACCTTAATGGCAGCAGAGCTGCAGCTGATAATGGGGAAAGCCTACACCATACAGTACATTAAAAGGCACAGCAAGTGATTGCATGCTGCTGTTATATTAGCCAAATATCTCCTCGCGGGACTCTAGCCTAGCTTAGCGTTCTCTGTGTGTGCTGAAAATACAATACGGTAGTACTACACAGCCCTGGCTCCGTAAACAGGAACATAAACAAAGTGGTGCGGACCGCACACAAAAACAACAACACCACCCTAGCCCTCGCAATGCATTTCCAATGTATGGGGCAAAGCTTGTGAGGGAGAAGGCTATGGCTTTGAAGGGAGAGGTGTTCTTGTTTTGATCGAGTTCAAATACGAACAAAGCAGAGGAGAGGGGAAGACAGCTACAGACGCAGAAGGAGGCAAGGAGCAGAGCAGGAGTGACAGACCAGTGTGGTTGGGGTTTCCACTATGGGAACAGAGCAAGTGTGCAGGTCCCAGCTGAGGTTGTGTCCCTGCTCTTGCTTTGATAAACCCCTGATTCTCCGGGTAACTAAACAATCAGGCATGTACTCAAAACAACGCACGGTCCTGATAGCAAAGCACACAGAACCCTGAAGAGCTTGCCGTGCATTTTGCCATCACATTAACTCTCCCCCCCAGCTCCGTTCATTAGCCTGCAGTTAAAAGGCAGGGTTAGTCACTCTCGAGGACGCTTGCTAATTTTGAGCTCAAATCAAAACACTGCGTCGCCGCCTCACACATTGAAATGCATCGTGATGCAAAGCGCAGTACTCTGGTAGCTCTACGGATTTGTAGTTGTGGCCAGTGTTCACCACTTTGTTTGTGTTCCTACATACGGATCCAGGGCGATGTAGAAGTATCGGCCATTTTAACACTCTCAAAGAACGGTAAGATAGAGCAATGCGAGGAGATATTTGTTGAATATGACAAAACGTGCATTATCTTACAATTAGCTTGCAATAGCTGACTACACCTTTCATAATGACATGGGCCACATCACACTATTAAACAACACTGTTCCGCTTATAGGCGTGCCAAGCTCATGTGACACTGGCACACGTATATTGTTAGCATTCTCATCGTTATTCTGACTATTTGGCAAATAACGTATACTGAAAATACTCAGGTGTTAGGACCGTATAGCACCTTCCGGAATAATGGTTACTGCCGCGTGTCTCTGTCACTCCACCTTTAACTCCGTCTATTCCATCTGATTTTCAACCTTAAGTCAGTTTGGGGAAAGTAGAGTATATGCTTTCTCTGAACCCCCCAGCCCCTCCCTCCCTCCCTCCCTGAGTCATAAAAGCCAGCTAGAACAACACAGTGTCTCTCGGCTGGGTGTGGTGGCCTACAGGGGAGCAGCTGTTGTTCCTCCAGGGATGGCCTATATGCTGGCTCTCTTCCCTGGAACAGCTTCCCCTGGCCCGACTCCCTCCCCTTATCTGGTTCCTGAACGATTAGCCCGTCGCCCTCAGCTCTCTCTCTGACTTCTTCTCTCTCTCTCTCTCCCTCTCCCTCCCTCCCTCCCCCTTATTGGCCATATCAAGGAAGCTGCTGAAGCCTCTATAATACAGATTGTTTTCACATTAAAGTGTGTTTGTGTGTTGGTCACATGCGGGTCGAGTGACTGCATCATATGTTCCCGTAAACACATGTACACACATGGAAGTGTCACATGTGTGGTATTTTATGGCAAAACAACTGTTCTGCTCAGATACTATATGTGTACAGTATACAGAACACATTGTATGCAGTGTAAACATGTAAAGTATACACTACATATGGAAATACCCTGATCAAAACGTGAAGTTTGAAAAAAGTATAATGAAAACACATAATGTTAATATTTCATACACTTTAACTGCCAGGAATATACTTTATACAAGACTACATATTTATACAATACATTACTATATAATATAAATATCAAACTTTAAAACTTGTTTTAATAGTTTGACAAACTAGTGTAATGCACACAAAAAGAAGCTTCAATTAAAATAAAATCATTTCTCATAAGGTGTGTGTGAGCGTGCGTGTGTGCACAGTACCGGCATTAACTGTACTTAATGAAGTGTTGTGAGCATGAAATTACCAAATGGCAATAACAGATCAACTTCAGCTGAAGTGTGTGTGCATGTGTGCGAGTGTGTGTGTGCGTGCGTGCGTACACGTTGCCAGTGGTGACTACATTTTATTAGATCTGTGAGTCAAAGCCAACTTTAGTGTGGTCAGAGGAGCAATCAAGCCATAGTGGCGCACATATACACACACGCACGCACCCTTCAAGAGACAGGAGAAGAAAGAAAAACAGTCATTATGGAGAAACAGCCCCATCCTGCTACTTCATACGCTTCAGTTCAAAAGACAAGCCCTAGTTTTCAAGTTTCGAGTTCAAACTATGCCGCACACACACACAGTCAGGCTTAGTGTCAGTGTCTACTGTAGCAAACCACAGACAAGGCAATCATTTGATCTACTGTCAGTGTTAAGACCATCAATCACTCTTTCATAAACTAAAAAACAATATTCACTCAGTGAAATCTATTTTTTACAAGTGTAAGGAAGATCGTATGTCCCTCTCGGGGAATCGAACCCCGACCTCCCACGCCAGCCGCTCTACAAGGCAGGCTAAAACCCATGGGCTCTAGCCTGTTTCGCCAGAGCGTCCTATGAGGTGTCAGGTAGTGAGGATTAATTTCAATGCACAGCTACCTGCTGGCCAACGTTACAGTTGCAGTGTAAGTGGCAACCTTCTGACATACAGTACTCTTTCCATTTTGCCAACGACACTGTAATAAATAATTCCACCTTATTATTAAAATGAACAAAATGGTAATTTATTGTGAATCACGTGCTCACACACACACACGCACGCAGCCGGCCATGTAAACAAAGGAGCTCATATTACAACACACAGAGGGAGCGTGATGTCATTCTCTGCTCAGGACATAATTACTCCACCATATCTTTATCCATCCATCCTTCCATCCTCACCCGCTTATCCGTAGTCAGCTAGCGGTGGCAGCAGCTCCAGCAGGGGACCCCAAACTTCTCTTTCCCGAGCCACATTAACCAGCTCTGACTGGGGGATCCCGAGGCGTTCTCAGGCCAGTGTGGAGATATAATCTCTCTACCTTGTCCTGGGTCTTCCTCGAGGCCTCCGCCCAGCTGGACGTCCCTGAAATACCTCCCTAGGTAGGCGCCCAGGGGGCATCCATACCAGATGCCCGTACCACCTCAACTGGCTCCTTTCAACGCAAAGGAGCAGCGTCTCTACTCAGAGTTCCTCACGGATAGCCAAGCTTCTCAACCTATCTCTAAGGGAGATGCACGCCACCCTCTTGAGAAAACCCATTTGGGCCGTTTGTACCTGTGATATCAATCTTTCGGTCATGACCCACCTTTCATGACCATAGGTGAGGGTAGGAATGAAAATTTCCCAATAGATCGAGAGCTTTGCCATCCGGCTCAGCTCTCTTTTCATGCATTGGATGGTTCCCCGTTTTCTCCTCCTGATGGTTTTCCAGAAACACTTTGGTGCAGACCAAACGACCTTCTCCATGTCTTCTCCGATCTTCTTCCACATCCGCTGTTTTGCCTCTGCAGAGGCTGCAGCTATTCGGGCCCGCTGGTACCCTGCAACCGCCTCTGGAGTCCTCTGGGATATCATATCCTGGAAGGCCTCCTCCTTCAGTCGGACAGCTTCCCTGACCACCGGTGTCCACCACAATGATCGAGGGTTACCGCTCCTTGAAGCACCCAAGACCTTGAGACCACAGCTCTCCACTGCAGCTTCAGCAATGGAAGCTTAGAACATTGCCCACTCAGGTTCAATGTCCCCAACCTCCAAAGGGATGCCAGAGAAGCTCTGCCGGAGGTGTGAGTTGAAGATCTCACAAGTAGGGGGCTTCTCCAGACGTTCCCAGTTCACCCGCACTACCCGTTTGGGCATACCATGTCCAAAGTTTTCTTCCGCCCTGTGACAACAGTCAGTTTTCCCCAGCACAACCCGTAAATGCAGGGAGCCTCCCGTCTACCAGGAAAAACTCCTATGTAGCGGCGCTCAGCCAGGAACTTGTGAGTATCCCCACACCCTGGGCAACTCCAGAATATAATAAAGTCCATCCCCAATCCAGAAGTACAGTTCCAGAACCAAGACTGTCCGTAGAGGTATGTCTTCCAGAGTCCTGTCACCCATATAGTAGCACACCCAACCCCCACGGTTCCTCCCACAAGTGATGGGCCCATAGGATGAAGAAGAGGATAGTGCCACGTTGCTTGTTCGGGCTGTGCCCGACTGGGCTCCGTAGCAAACCCAGCCACCAGGCGCTCATCCTGAAATCCTACTTGTCGGCCCTAAAGCAAAACGGGAAATGTTGGCTAATAATTTAGGAAAACTAACACTATGGCTAAAATCTGAGGTTTTCCAGTCTTGGAGTTGTGTTGGACTCTTATCTAAGCTTTAGGCCCCACATCAACAGGGTAGTGAAAATATCACTTTAATCTGAAAAATATAGCTAAAGTTAGATCATTTTTAAATCAAAAAGATGCCGAAAAACATATTCATGCTTTTGTCTCGCTGACTCGACCACTGTAATTCGCTTTTCACCGGCCTCTCAAAGAAATATATTGAGAGACTACAGCTCATTCAAAATCTGCAGCTAGGCTTTTAACAAGAACTAAGAGGAGAGAACATATTACTCCAGTCTTGGCCGACCTGCACTGGCTACCAGTAGCATGCAGAATTTATTTTAAGGTCCTTCTCCTTACATATAAGGCGCTACATGGACTAGGAGCAAACTATATTGCTCAAGCAATGGTCAATTACATACCCCCCAGAACACTAAGGTTGTGTGACAGTGGATTACTGAAGGTTTCTAGTAAGAGCAATAATAAAATCAGCAATGCAGGGTTCATTAACTATGCCCCCAAGCTATGGAACTCCCTACCTATAGCTGTCAGGGAATCCAGCTCAGTAAATATATATAAAAAAAAACAACTAAAAACTAATATATTCAAATTAGCTTTTAGCTATCTTGTAACTGCAATACTCTGCACTGCTAAACTGCTACAGAAAATGGTGCACGTGCAACGTTGTTGTCTATCTTACTCTGCTGTCATCTTATTTCTTACTTTATTTTAGTTATGTTATTTCAGTATCATATTATGTAAAAATCTCATTGAAGGCCCGGTCACCATACCGGTGTTGTTGTGGTGGGAAAAAGACCTGTGGCAAGCCTGTTTGGAACAGTGATCAGAGACAAATTGTCTGTGTATCAATCCCAACCGAACAAGCATTTTCTAATAGTCTGTAGTTGTTTTGGTGAATATACAAGCTGGGTCTGTATATCTGAGGCTATACAGCACCCTCGTATGCATACGAGGGAGTCTTGGTAATTCCTACACTGAGGTTAGTGGTGCAAGGGGATATAACCATCCAAAAAAGACATGTACTTATAACTAAACTGCTACTGGAATATGCACTTCTTCCACCAGATTACCATGGTGCTATACGCATGGTGCTGATGTTCTGATATAGTAACAAAAAGGATAAGGTTTTAATGTATCTTATTTTTCTATTATCTGATTCCTTCAACCATTTTTATTAAAGTGTCATTTCAATATAATGTTTTGTATATTTATTGTATTCCTTTATGCACCTGTTTTAAAAATGTCTGGTTTTTTAATCTGATTCCACAAACCATTTTTATAAATGTTTTTCTCTGTATTTCCGTATTTGTTTATGGGAAGCACAACTAGTGTACAGTATTACCTCTCTGTAAAGCATTTTGAACTGCAATTCTGTATGAAAAGTGCTGTATAAATAAAGATTATTATAATGATAATATAGTACACCTTTAACAGTACTGAAATAAAAAGACATGTGAAACAGCAGTATGTAAACATCTTCACAATCACACGTATATTCACTGAACTAGTGAATCAAACAGGAGAAACAAAACGTGAATCAAACTAAACTTCATATGAAACTAAACTTCATAAACAGCAATGGTTGTGAGCTCTGAGTAATAAAATGTGACTGTTCTTTGAGGGAGAAACAGGATGGAACACAGCCACAGGCTTTAGCACTGCACACTAGTTATTTGTAAAACCCTGAGGGGTACTGATACACATACAGTATATGTTTGTGAAACATTGTGGGACCAGCATCACTCACAAACAATACAACTTAACCATTCTCAATTAGGAGGTGAAATGATGGAAATAGTTTGGGAAATACCCCGTCACATTCTTGTTACATGTGGTCCTTTTGATTTAAACAAAGCTAACTCTAGGACTAACCCACGTTGCTTTTAATGGGAAAAGTACGTCAGAGGATATGCCTACTTGCCTGTGCGTAAGTGTGTGTGTGCGCGCACACGTGCGTGCGTGTCTATGCACATGTTTGTTCCAGCTTGTCTGTACTTGCATGCTTTCTTGTATGTTTCAGAAAGAAAGACAAAGAGGGAAACTGGATTCCAACCCTAAGGCAAATGCAAACTGTGTGTGTGTATTTGAGGCTTTATGCTATCTCTCTACTCCATGTGCAAGGCAGGACAGTATCAGGGAATAGATAAGAACTGGAACTGTGGTCAGATGTACAATATTTGCGCGCGTGCGTGCCTGCGTGCGTGCGCGCGCGCGCGCCCGTGCGTGCCTGCGTGCGTGCGTGCCTGCGTGCGTGCGTGCGTGCCTGCGTGCCTGCGTGCGTGCGTGCCTGCGTGCGTGCGTGCGCGCGTGCGTGCGCGCCTGCCTGCGTGCGTGCGTGCGTGCCTGCCTGCCTGCCTGCCTGCGTGCGTGCGTGCGTGCGTGCGTGCGTGCGTGCGTGCGTGCGTGCGTGCCTGCGTGCGTGCCTGCGTGCGTGCCCGCCCCTTAGGCCAACAGGCAGCTTACCTTCCACCAAGCACGCCAGTATTCCGCTATGGCAGATTAAAATCATGCACAGCACGCACACCAACATAGAGATACACTGTGTGTGAATGAGCAGACCCACAAGCTCTTATCCTTCTTGGCAAAGCAAGGAGCAGTGCAATAGTTCTTTGTATCAAATATTAGCCTAAAACAGGCAAAGTGTCAACACAATCGACTTAAAAACATGTTGGAATTGTGTAAATACATTGGCTTTCAACCCAGAATTATGCCAATACCTGCAAAAGGTGTGCGTGTGTATGCTGTGTTAGGTATGTATGTTATATGTATACATGCATGCACAGAACATGTTCTAAAAATGTCATTCTGGAATAGGTGACCTTTAACGCTACATTAAGGAGGGGGGAGGGGGCCGGTTTGATCTATCTAAGTCTGTCTGTCTGTCCATCCATACCTAATACCAGCTGGCAGAACGTAAGAGTGCATCTGGACTAGCTGGCGCCGGGGAATATAGGACACGTTCAGAAGCAGCCCGTGTACACTGTGAAGCTAACGCTAACTACTGTACTGTATGTGAGCCCTACTTACATGTCCCATCTCATAGAATTCATGTTTGCTACGGCTGTGTTGTCAGTTACATCCATCCATCCATCCATCTTCTCCCGCTTATCCGGCTAGTCGGGTCGCGGGGGCAGCAGCTCCAGCAAGGGAC
>JAODUK010000020.1:1080911-1097921 GCA_027564635.1 Typhlichthys eigenmanni
TCAGTGATTAGTACTCCGGGGAGCGGGAGCGTGCAAGAGAGGCCGGTACCGCCCCGCCCCGGGACGTGGGCGTGACAAATCCAATCCCTCTATGCCCAAAGCGTGAGCTGTGTACGGATTCTCGGCAGTAAGTCAGACTCGTTTCAGGTGGGAGTTGTTCTCCGCCAGGGCTGTGCTTTGTCACCAATCCTGTTTGTGATATTCATAGACAGGATATATCATTATAAAAATATATCATTCAAAATTCAGGCGTAGGCTACTACAATTAGGACACATTATAACCAACAATATAAATAATAACCCCAATTTGTGAACGTATGGTAGTGTGTGTGTGTGTGTGTGTTTTATCCCTAAGCTTCCCATGTCATTCGCAAAGTTTGCAAAACTAGCATCATACAAATACACACGCACACGCACACAGATAAATACACTAAACACAAAACACAAGCACTTGTCTAAATCAATACATAAACTAAAAAACTGCATTATAAAATAGATATATAACCTCCACCAGTGTTGGCTGATTGTAAAGGACTACCTATTGTGGGCTTCAAATGGGCTAAAGGGAAGCAGCAGGGCTCAACTTGGGGCCCAGTAAAGGTCTATTCTTCCTGGAAATCAGCCCTCGCTCATGGATCTGAATGCAGCCGGCACTAATCTGCCAGAGCTGTGGGAGCCCGCTCAATATTCACGTGCTGTGCCATCCAAGGCCCGGCACGAATGCTAATGCTATTACACATGCTACCAGACCTGTAGTACAGTATGCCAAAGCTAACACGGTGCTAATGCTAACAGGTTGCTGCCGTATATACTCTTCCTCACATAATTTGGTCACTCAAGCGGTTTTCGTGCCTGTTTTCTTGTCTGTCGCATGATCCCTGTCTCTAGTGTAGCTTTCTCTGCTAACAGAGATACAGTACCACTCCCCCCCGCTGTCCATTTAAAGTTTACAATCAATGACAATCAATGTCTAGCCTACATTGAACTGATAGAAGTTCAATGTAGGCTGTATTTCAGCTGTATTTCATCATTTTGATATATATTGTACCATACACAGATATACACACTTCCCATCAGCATTATTGTAATAGGTATGTTGTGACCATGCTATTTTAAGGCAGGCCTAACCATAACCTTAATTTAACCCATTTAACATAATGTTTGTTGTTATTCATACTTATTATTATTATCATCTTCATTATTATTGCTGTATTGATGAAATAGAGCAGAGGGATACCTATGGATTATAAAGTATACATCCAGTAGGCCTACAGTACAGTACCTACTGTAACATAAGTTACAAGCAAATTCAAAGTTAACATAGAATGGCATATTGGCATAATAACAGCCTATCATAATAAAGAGCACAACCTTGGCATGGCTGTTTTCACAGACCAGTCAGTTTGATAACTGACTGGACTCAGGGTTTTAAAAGAAAATACACTATAACACATAATATTGAGCTGTAAACTAAATAATAGTACTGAACTGTGATGAGACAACAATGACGGTGCACACAATTCATTTTAATTCACTTTTATTTCTGTTTAAAAACACCGAAGGTCCTTGCTAACATACTGTACTATAAGAACGCTGGTACATCATGAAATGTATTAGTTAATGTACTTGTTACTGTAATGGTATTCTCAGCCTCTTCCATTCTTTAGCCTTTCGTCACATAAGCAACTCTGTGTTGAACGTCTGATACATATAACGTTGTAGGCTCAACCGACTTTTCGGAAGTGAGGATGTCGATATTTATTGGCTTGTTACCATTGTCACTCAAGAAGTCTGTATTTGTAATTCCAACAATAGTGCAAACAGTGCAGTGCTTTATTTACTAATTTCAGTAATAGTAGTCTATACTTATATATACGGGGGGCAGGGTGGTCGTGTTGGTAAGTTTCTCAAAGCATTCCTCTGTATAAATGTAATGTCCGACTTTGTCATTGAGATGGTCAATGACAGAATCCAGTGGGTGTTGTTTACCCCTTCTCAGCAGGTGTACTGCCCTTAACCACAGATGGCCTTGACCTCTAAAGTCCTATTATTAATTGAAGTTCTAATAAGCTATTTAGTTAATGCACATTTTGTCACATTCACCAAATATATGTGCTGAAAAAAAAAAAAGAATTCAGCTATGTAAATTAAAACTGTAGTATACGTATCATAGCCTTCTCAATGAGTTTCCAATATGTGTGGCTGAGCTTCAAAGGGAGCACATTTTGGCATTAAGAGTATTTTGAGTTTGAATTGTTCTCAAGAATGACGTAACTACTGTATATACCTTTACAGTAAATGGAAATTATATAACGGTTCCAGTGCAGAATAATATAATGTTACAATTACTGAGGAGACTATACTGGCATTTTCCTTAAGCTGTCTCTATGATGAAGAAAATCAAATTGTAGAGGCAGAACTTGCTAAAACAATGATTTTAACCAGGTTATCATTAACATAGAGATCTATTTAACTAGTGAAATACTGCCCTCCGGTGGAGTAACATAACCACAGAAAACGCCAACTTATTAAAGGTAAATACTGTTTCAGGCCATGCATGGTAGATTTAGCTCTATGTGTGCCTGTGTCAGCCTCCACAGCAATATGCCGTTGCTGATATGCCCACTTAAGAGACCAAATCATTTCTGCTTCCATTTAAATCAATACAATGATCTTTCTATCATTATAAAATGTTTGATTGTGACTTGCCCAACATGTTAAAACCAAGCTGGAGAAATAGGGTAACTTAGCAACAGCCCGGCCTTTGCAACATGCCTGCAGTCTGCCAGTGGAAATAGAAACATGCAGGGCTATGAAGCAGAACCCTACAGTATTAAAGGTCATTGTGTAATAGTGCCCCGAGAACCCCAAATGACTTATCCAATGCACTTGGTAAATGTAGCTTTTTATAAAAAGGGTCAGAGAATGTAATACCAATGATACCTGTAGGGGGCATGGAGAAGAGGCCTAGGAGCATGCAAGGCCTACGAGTTGCATGTTGGTGGAGTGAAGAAAGAGAACACAGTTATTGAAGTATAGAGTACACACAACTTGTACAGGGAGCAGAGCCAATCATGATAGGACACGTTACATGGGCTACAGCATGCCCATTCTGGGTCATGCTGCTTTGGGCCATTTATTAATTGCTTTATTATTTTTATGTTTTATTGTGTTTTTCACTTACGCTCCTGTCAGGAGTGTGGTAAATGGGACAGTCAAGCAGCAAGATTACATCATCATCATCATCATCATCACATTCATCACTACTGTGAAAAATCTTCTTCCTCGTATTATCACCATAATCATAGCCTTCATATCCATCATTTTTCCTCAAGCAAATAGTTTACATCACATTGTTTTTACTGACTTTTTGAGACCACAAACATTCTGTCAACAGCTCAAGGGTACGGGAAGGTTAACAATCAGAGAAGCTTGACGTTTTGCATAGTAGTAAATGAACAATGACATTGGACTTCTTTATTTACAATTATTGTATAGATAAAAAATAAAATATATTAAAACAAAGATGAATAAACACTTAATCACTTACCCATAATTGGCTAAGAATGCCGTTATGTGGCATTTTTGCTTTTTCTTTGATCCAAAAAAAGGCATGCTGCTAAATACAGTACATCGAGGCAGGTGAGATTATATTGCAAGAAATATTATTGATATCATTAATCCAGTATCGCAATCATCATCATCATCTTCCTCCTCCTCTCTTCCCCTCCTCATTATTATAGTTATTATTATTATTATTATTATTATTACTATTACCACCGGTATCGCCTTTGTGGTCACTAACCTCAAGATACCTATTGGTCATTAGAACACATGTTGCCATTTGGATGTGATGGAGTTTGATGGTGCATCTGACAGGAGCTGCTGCGGTGGGTTTTTGTAGACAACTGTCTTAGCTGCCTGACCAGGGGTACATGATGACTGGTTAAGAAGAGTTCCTGCATCAGAGCACCCCACCGGTGTTCCTGTCCTGGCCGCTATGGACTCGAAGCTCTACATGTACAAAGACCACTGTGCAACTCTTCTTAAAGCTGAACGTTCCCCAATGTAAAAATGGTTTTAGAGTAACTATTTTTTCCACTTTTCCTTTTCCCTTTTTTAAGAGAAAGAAAATACAAACATAAAAAAAGACCTTAAAATGCAGACCATATTTCAAATGAAATAAAATATTTTATTAATATGGTCCGTGTGTCTGTTTCAACAGGCCTGAGCTGACTGATAAAGCTTGTTCACCCACTCTGGATGGACAGAATCACTGGCAAATGACAGCAGGGGGAGTCTATAAGAACAGATGGAATTTCTTGGATAATTGATTGTATATATATTACTGTGTTTAGTTTAGTAGTATATATGATTTCTTAAAAGTAGACAAATCCTTAATTGGATAATGTTCCTATCATATATGCTTGCCAATATATCCAAATAAATATAGAAGTAACAACCAAAGGACAGGGTTATTTAGGGCAGTGGCCCTGATATAGAAGACAGGATTCCCTGCGTGACCACAAGATAAATATTTGGGGTCATGAGTTAATTTCAACAATTATAAATAAGATTTTTATAACGTGTTTGTTTTCTTTTTTTATATATAATTTATCTGGTTTTATTGTCATAATTACAATGTGCATATATTTAAAGGTGTTAATGATTGTTTATATTTGTTGTATGTACTTTTATAATTGTTATACTATTAAAAAGAGGCTTCATAGAACCACTTACGTTGTTTTTCTTGTTTTTTTTAAAGGTGTGTGTGTGTGTGGGGGGCTGGGGGAAACTGGTTTAGGAGCCATGTCTTTCGGGGTGTACAGGTTTAACAAATGTTCACGCTTTAGATACGTCTTTCTGGTAACATCTGGTTGGCCAAAGCACAATAAATAGTTTACTAGTGAGTACAGCGGAGATGCTAGAGTACTGTATATTCTGTGACGGCAGGAAGACAAGCTTTGTTAAAAACACATAGCACATCTACAATTACACCACATAGTTTTTCATTCATAACCAGATAGTGCAGAAAAGGATCATCTTTTTTTTTATATGTAGAAAAATGTCAAAGCAACATTCCTTTTATGTTGTTGTCATTTTTTACTATTTTTTCAGTTTTTTGTATTTTTTTTTTTAGATGTTCAAAATGCTGACAGTTTTTTGGGGCTGTGTGTTTCCCTCTTTTAGAGGAAGAAAAAAAAAAAAGTACAACCCAAAATATAATAATAATTAACACAATATATCACAAAATGTTAGATTTTCATACAGATAAGCCAATATAACTTATTTTGTAAATTTCTAAAATGACTTGATCGCAGCCTGATGGTCACACAACTTAAAATAGCAAGTCTGTTGAACAACCAATGTATCTAGGATTGTTCACATGAAGTTCCTGATATCTGCCCTTGACTCAAGCTCTGACCTCAGCCCATACATAAAGCAAAAAATAAAAACCATACAAATATATAGCAATATAGTGGATGATAAAAAAAAAAGGAAAATACCCACCACTATCTTGATAAGAAGGCCCCCATTTGGAAAACCAAAGGTAGGGCACTCTGAATTGATCTCAATTGTAAAGAATAATACTAAGATGCCATGTTAACTAAGCCTTGATACCATACTGCTCTCGCAGGCTCCAGTTTGACTCTGCCATGAGGTATCAGTCTGGAATCCCTCCATTCACAAGCCTTTGTAGTAACAGCGACTTTAATACATTTCAATCAAACTTCCTTACAAACGATTGGACTGTTTCATAGCCTACCTATATCTCACCTAATCAGAATGTGTAATATCAGCAAACAGGTTTTAGTAATGTAAACAAATAGAATTTATTAACAGATTTTAGGCCAAATGTCTGTTGATAACACTTGTCATCTTTTGTAAGAGAGATATTTGTGTAAAGGGTACTTTCTCTAACACATAGCTTATATTTAGATGGGTAGAAACTGTAAGGAAATGTCTCCCAAATGAAGTGCAGCCACTTCTCCACAGAGAAAAGCTAATGCTGATGTCTGTTCTTCTTTTAATTGCTGGCTACAAACATTTTTTAACTAGATACTCGTGGCACTGTCAATCTGGAGCTTGTGAGATCAGGATGATATCACGTGGCTACCTTTATGTATCACGTTATATTTTTGTTTCTTTTGGTTTGTTAATTCTCTAAAAAGATCTACAATAATTTGACAAAATAGCAGGCAATTTCCAGCACATATTTTGCAGTAAAAGAACACCAATGGAGCTCTAGTCAAACTTAATGTGAGCTTTCACCTCCTTTCTACAACCAGGAAGCATGTCTCTACGGGGGTTGTAAACAAATTACATTCTCTTTAAGACATAAATAAGTATTTTAAACCTTTGAAGCAGGAACAAGGCAACATGCCAACAAACAAGATAAACTCTTTCTAAATATATTTGTATTATATATATATATATATATATATATATATATATATATATATATATATATATTTGTATTATATATAATGTTTTTTTTTCCATAAATCCTATCATCATCATAATTTTAACAGGTTCCTCACTTCTGACAGGTGCAAAGCCACTGTGCAAGTTGAAGCCTACATCCTCAATAGACACTTCCTTTATGGATGAAACAAATCTTTACACTTGGATACATGAACATGCCACACAGAAGGACCTCATGGGCCAGGAACTGTCCTTGAAATAGCAGTCCAACATAGCGCCTAGTCCGGCCAAATCAAATAATTCCAATGAAATAAAAACCCTTTCAAATTAAATCTTGGGTAATGTACATTCATGCAGGAGCAATAATAACCATAATCATAATAATCATAATCATAATAATAATGTTGTTAATCTATTATTAATATAGTCAAGAGTTATTGTTGGAGGAGGGGGAGTTTAAAAGTCTGTCCTGCTTTTCGTTTAACTCCTCAGGAACTCCTTCCTCCTTTCATTCTCCTCGACATAGTTCAAAAACATGTCCATTCGGTGGCGCGCGGACGCACGCACGCACACACACAAGCATACTCATACTTGTATCGCCCACCACCTTCATCTCACCTACAGTACATGCACACACACACACACACACAGACAGACACACGCACACACACACACACAACCACATGCACCAAATGTGCTTTGTGGCTTGGCTCTGCGCTCTACTGATTGTATACAGTATTTTTTTCACCTTGTCACATTTCTTCTGATTCTCTACAGCAAGAGGAGTGTGGTCCTTGAACGTCACGGTTAGGGGAGTTGGGGTGACATCTGCACTCTTGCCGCAGAGCCCCTCGTCGCTCGGTGGATGGGATGTCTGAAAGATGTCGACGGGAAAGTAGTCGACGCAAAACAAGGTTCGCGGCTTTCAAAGAGAGGAGTCTGGCGTTCCAGTTATATAGGTTGGCGGGAGAGAGGTAACCACCCCAGACGCCCCACCTCAAGCTCAGAGGGACACGGTAATGGGGAAGGGGTTGGAGACCATGGGGCTGTGGTTAGAGGCTGGTCTCCAAGCTGTGCAGAGGGCTGGCGGGGCTGGAGGAGGAGGCAGATTTACTGGTGTCGATGGTCAGGTTGATGCCCATGTCGATGGCGTTGTTGTTCTTGTTGGGAGACGTGGGCTGGCTCGAGAGCTTCCTCCTCCGCCGGGCCGACTCCTCGCCCATGTCGTCGATGAGGGGGATGTTGGGGGTGGAATCTTCTATCCTAAATTCGGGGTGCGTCATAAAGTTGTGGATGGACGTTCTGGAGTCGGGTTTTTCCAGGCCTTCGTAGAGGGAGCTGCGGAATGCGTTCACAACACGTATCTGCATTTACAGGGGAGAGAGGGCAGATACAACGGTAAAAGGGGATGTCGGAGGTGACATGGAAGGGCAGGAGTGACCCTTGGAAGGAGGAATATGGGGAGGGGGGAGAGAGAGAAGCAGGGGGGAGAGGGAGAGAGAGAAAGAGAGAGAGACTTGGGTAGGGAAGGGAGGAACCTCACAGTGAGGAGAGCAACAGGGTTTGAGAAAAGAGGAGATTCAGTAGAGACTCAGTAGGAGAGAAAGAAACCGCAGTCTGCGTTCTGCTTTTCACAAGAACACCCACAGTTCACTCAAAGTGCGTGCATCGAGAAAGACCCACACTTCAAAACAGGATGAAAAGGTCAAAATCAAACATTTCAAGGAAATGAATATCAAAGCAACACAAACGCTCGTTGTAAGTATACGCTTTATGTCCAATGTGCTGTATACCTA
This sequence comes from Typhlichthys eigenmanni, assembly GCA_027564635.1. Lineage (NCBI taxonomy): Eukaryota > Metazoa > Chordata > Actinopteri > Percopsiformes > Amblyopsidae > Typhlichthys > Typhlichthys eigenmanni. Next base: position 1,089,134 of record JAODUK010000020.1, read on the forward strand.
GAAACAAGCCCTGTTAATAAATGAAATGCTCACAAATCAATATAAGGAGATTAACACATGCATTTGAAAAGGTCTGGTGGAGAGGGTCAGTAAAAAAAAAAAATTAATTAATAAATAAATAACAAATAATAAAAAAGGTTAGATCTGAGCGATCCAATCAGGTGGTGTGTATTTCAGCAGATATTAGAGCACTGTCTGGGATAATTCACACAGACTCACACACTCACACACACACACACACACACACACACAGAAAGCACAAGGTGGGCAAAACATGGTTCCTAACATACAAACCCAAACAAAGATGTTGCTGGTGTGTGGCAGTTAAACCCCGATGTTACACAGCAGATGGGACATAACACAGAGACTAAACAGGAGGAACATGCAACACGGCAACACAACAGTGGAAGAGATGAAAACACACAGACTGCTGACACAATAGGAACGGTTTTATTGTCAGAGTTCTGACAGTCAAAGCAAATCCTCAACTCCATGCATCTACTGTAGGTAAACACTCAAGTACAGGGACACAAGACGTTTGGCGCTTCTCAGTGGAATAATACAGAACATTTTAGGTGTTCAATATTATAATAACAACAGTTATTAGATTGGGTTGGAAATCTATTCTTCTATTCGTTTTTAGGATTGTGTTACCTTTAGCGCATGCATGTCTGGCTAAAAACATAGGCTGGGAAAGGCATTTTCTTTATTATTGTAACCCGTGTAAAGGCTTTGAGATAACGTGCATGGAACCGTAATGCACGTGCCTAAATGATAACCCATAGAATACTGTAAAGTCGTCATAAAAAAAACTAATCCAACAGAAGTAGTACAAATATAGTGTTGGAGGCATATTATTATATGACTATATGTTTTTATGACTGTACTGACCTCCCAACACAGCTACAGTACACACTCACCTTCAGGGCTTGTTCAGGTGGGAAAGATGAGAAGCAAGGTGCAGCTGAAAACTGCTTGGTTTGGATTCACATATCACAATACTACACTGTTAAAGTGGTTATATGTTCTGTTAACATTACTTGTGTATACCATTTCTGTTTCTGCCCGTAACTTTAGATAGATAGATAGATAGATAGATAGATAGATAGATAGATAGATAGATAGATAGATAGATGTATTAGATAGATTAGATACTGTAGATAGTGGTGCGGTCTGCTTGATACATTGTAATATAACCCATTGCAACGCAAATAATGAAAAATAAACACTGTGAAATAAGCGATGAGCCCTATACTTGAATGTTTACCCAGGCCTTTGATGAGTTGGCTAAAATTAGTTCACGTCAATCTCAAGACATAAACACGATGAGAGAGATGGATGGGTGGGGTGAAAAGAGGGAGACAAACTCACAACCTGAAATGTCACGCCGTGGGTATCACCCTTTGTCCCGCGCTTCTAGCACTCTGGGAAAACAAACACATTGACCAATGAGAGGACAGCACAGCCAAGGCAAATGATTTTGAAATACAGTATGAACAGCAAAAAGACAATTAGAAGGAAGAAAAATATTGAAGTGAAAAATCTGAAAGCAAGTCTTCAGAGATGCCATGGTACCGCAGATTTAAGGAAGATGTGATAATGTGTGGTGAGAAAATTTACAATTTATGTTTAAATGCAAATATTATGTGTATACAGTATCTTTGTGTATTTGCAATTTACTTAGATTATCCATATGGTTGATTGTATATTTATATTCATTCTGTATGTGTGGGCAAGTGTGCTTTACTGACAACATCAATGTATAAATATAATGTGTACAGTATTCCTACACTATAACAAGATCCATTGTAACTGATTATAAAAAGTTTGCATTTAATTTGTATTAGGATTTTTATTATTATGAATCCCAAATCACTACACCTACATTGAGAGATGTTTGTCCCTTTGTTTATGTTGATATTTACAGAGCCAGCCTGTGTAGAAGTACCGAATTCTTTCTTCAGCGCACACAGAGAATGGTAAGATAGCGAAATACGAGGAGATATTTGTATTATCTTACATTTATTTTACAATAGCTGACTGTATCTTTAATTTAAAAACTAAACTGTCTAAACTAAAGCAACTAACACAATACCTTGACATACACGTGAGTCTAAAAATATATTTCCCTTACTATATTCACCTATCACTTTAAAGTTTTACTTTTGTAACCATAAAAGACCTACCAAACACATCCACTTCTAATCTGATGATGTAATCATTGTAACTTGCTTTAGCTCAATGACCTAAATGTATTTTGTACTACAATAAACCTAAGCTGTCACATGACAGACGGCAACCCAGAAGAGGAGAGGGCAGACAGACAGACAGACAGACAGGCAGACAGGCAGACAGAGAGCTAGACAGAAAGACAGACAGACAGGTCTGACTCACGGCCAGTAGTGGAAGCAGCAGTAGTAGCAGTAGTGCTTGTAGGAGAGGAAAGGGCATTGGACAAGGACATGTGACTAGGACTAGAAACATTGGTTACATCCTGGTTCTGGCTTGTGCTGGATGACTGGCGTCTCAGAGCCCCCGCCCCCTGAAATGAGGTGCCACTCTTGAAGGTGTTGACCACCTCGATCTGTGGGAGGAGAGTGGGAGAGAACAGGACACGTGGCTGCTCACACAGAGACACAGACTCAAAGGACACACAGTGGAGAGTGTTAGCCCAGGGTGTAGCTTCTCCCTAACAACATACTGTACTGTACTAAGCTAGATTTACAGAGTCTTCCTATGTGACATAGTGTACAGTAGTTCACTCTGTACTTGACCATGCAGACATAAATACGGCACTGTGTGGTTGTGGTGTTTATCCAATTCCATCCCTTTACTTTATTGTATTAGGTTCTGTTGGGTTCATTGTAAAAGTGGAGGGGAGGAGTGGAGTCAGAAACGAATTCTGGTTGCTGTTGCTTAAAAAAAAAAACATTCTCAGATTCTCTTACAGGTGTCAATCTCACTTAATATAATGCTAGTTTACAGTATGTACCGGAATGAGGAAAAGGATTTGTGTTACACAGATCCAGCCATTTATTAAAGCATCTGCGATATTTCACAAACGGCAGCATCGTGTCTCAAAACTACTGTCTCACAGGAACCCGTCTTAGCCAGCTAGCAGTTAGCCTGAACTGTAATACAATCTACTGCTGTTGCACCCGGGACTATATTTCTCTGTGTAGTGCTGCGTTGTACTTTGACATGGGATAGCTTCACCCTGAACCAATGATGACGCATTGGTGAGATGAAGTCATTAGACACCAAAAACCCAGCAATCTCAGAGTTAGACAGGCGAGGCTCTCTGGTATATCACAGTGACACAGGTCTGGACAGTTATGGAGAGTGCACTCATCATGACTCCAACAAAACGCAGAGATACAGTGTATTGTATGTAGTGATGCAATGGATGGAGGTCTTCCACAGGTCCACACAGATGTTCACATCTCTTCCACATGCAGGATGTGCATCTTCGTGCACATGGTCACCTTGAGGTAAAATAACTTCAAGACTGTTAGGGGCTACAATGACACCTTTACATCAAGGTACCGTTCCATAGCATCGTCTGGGGTGCAGTTACTATGGCAACATATGATGCGGTAGTACTTGGAAATGGAAATGGATCTACTGACAGAGATACAGGCATTGGAAATAAATAAATAATAAATAAATGCAGAATTATGTAAACCTTTATATGCCATCAGTATCAATAAACCAGGGAGGTGGTCATAGCTGTTACTGAACTGCCAACTTCAACACCAGTTGTGGCTACTTAAAAGGCTGCCCCTAACCACCTGGTTCCATTCATAATTAATAATTTATTGATATGGCCTTGTGAGATTTAAAACTTTAATTCATAAGTGAAAACTTTGTGTTCATCTGATGCGGGATTCTCTGAAACAGTGCTCCTAAAATTATTTGATACATGTATGACCCTTAAAACAATAACCTGACATGCCAGATGGAGTGTTAGTCACAAGTCCACCTGGGGAGCCGTGCATCAAAACTGTTTGTAAAGGGCAGGCACTTTCAAGAAATACTTGGCAGTTGATTGGATGATCCATCTGGCTGTTTTCACTGTCAGCACACCTAAACCACGCCCGTATAGCTATCAATACAACGCTGATTGGTATGTTCTACTCTGACCAATTCAGCAGTGATTCCTAGGCTTTCCAGATATATTCTGATTCTCAGGGCAAAATTTAACTGAGGCGACCAATTTATTTTATCTGAAAATCATTTCATGACCATGCTAAAATCATATTGCAACCCCACGGTGGGTCACAACAACACACCGTCAGAGAACCAGAAATCAGCTCTAAACAGAACCATCTCACTAGTCCACCCTCTCCTCCCCTGTTCCCACCTGAGTCTGGATGCGATTGAGTCCTCTGAACCAGAGAATCTGCCCCCTCCTCAGCTCCCTCTCCGCGTGGTCGATCTCCTCATTGTCTTCGTTTACGCCCTCCTCCGGCAGCTCATCTTTGTGGCTGAGCTGACCCGCCCCTCGCAGGAAGCGCAGCCTGCTATTGGGTATGGTGGCTATCACCTGATGCACGGACAAAAAGCCACGGCAGGTCAAATCACAGTTGTAAGTTGAGCTCATGTTTGACGTTATACTGTAAATACTGCATTTGACTTGAACCTGCTTAGCGTGTCAACGGAAAATTAAGAAAACAGTACAGAAAGCGAGGCATAATGAGATTAGATAGGGCATTAAAAATAAGCCAAGATAACTTTAGAAACAATTAAATGGATGAATGGATATGAATTACCTGTCCCCAGAGTAGCTCTCCTATGCCCAAAAACACACACCACATCCACTTTTCTGCATCCAGGGGTTGACAGCTGAAAGGCTTTCCTCCAAATTGCACAATAATAACCTACACAATGTAGATGCAAGTCAGACTCACACACAATGTTGGCAATGTTACATTATACATAAATGTACATTATACATTTACTTTTTTCCTATGTAAGGAAAAAAGTAAATGTATAATAAATAACTAAAAAAATTAAATAAATAAAACTATTTCTCACATATACAGTAAGCAATTACTACATGAAATGCATTACATTGTATTGTGTATTATATTGACATTGTACATTTAAAATACGACCATACATACACAAAACACATAAAAAGCCTTCCATCTATGACACTAAATTAACTAAAGAGTGTTCAAGTAAATAAAGCAGTTGATGTCTATCTCACCTGAACGGCAAAGGTACCAAATACGATGGAGCAGAAGATTGGATTCCTGAAGATGCTATCGAAGACATTCCTCTCTCCGTGGATTTTACGTGCGTTGATCTCATTGAAGAGCTGCATCAAGACAAAGGTGTTGAAGATGATGGTGTAGTGCTCGGACGGGGGTGCGTGAAGCGGGGCATTCCGGCCACTGTCGATGTTGAAGATCTTCTCTCCTATAGGGTGGCATTTACAGGAGATGTCAAACTATATGAATGAGCCGTCAACCTGTTTCTCCATATTGTGTGGTTGTACTTTAACATTCCTAATACATGTGTTACAGCAGACTGATTGACAAAGTATAAAGACGTGATGGGTAGATTAACAAGAAATTAATTACTAACTAACTAACTAACTAACTAACTAACTAACTAACTAACTAACTAACTAACTAACTAGTTAAGACATTAATGTAATGTGTGTGTGTGTATTATACTTTTTTAAAATTTTTTATGGTGGATCGTACAAGTTAGTTAGTAATTAATTACTAACTAACTAACTAACTAACTAGCTAGCTAGCTAACTAACTAACTTAATATAACATTAAATATAACATTAAATATTAACAGCCCAATGATATTATCTGGAACAGGGCAAAACACAAACAAGTCCTCACGTACCGACAAAGAGCAGAGTGAAGATGATTACGAGCTGGTAGACTCCGTGGCCCAATATGTTCTTCATCATGGTGCTAGAGATGAGAGGCTTGTTTCGACCGTATGGCTTTCTCTTTAACAGGGACTCAGTAGGAGGCTCTGTAGCCAGAGCCAGGGAGGCAAATGTGTCCATGATCAGGTTGACCCAGAGCATCTGGACAGCCTTCAGAGGAGAGTCCTGGAGGAACAAATATCCCATCAGGGTCACTGGGCCATATCTTTCACTCAGCACAAAGTGTCTTTGCTGGTTTCAGACCGACGCAGTTGCCATTTTCCCGCCCAGCGCCCACGCTGTTAGCAAATGCACTTGCGCCCATTCGACTGCCCATGGGTGTGTCGGTCTAAACATGAGGTGTGTTGTGGCACATTGTTGGCACATTGCTATCTTGAGGCAGCGCAACTTATTGCATGATTGATCTAAATTACAGTGGTCTGAAGTCAATGGTGCAGCACATTATCAAGATAGTATCGGCTATGGCAGGTGCACAAACGCGCGTACACGCTTGTTACACATACAAAGGGACGGGCAGCAGCGCAAAAACATGAAAAGGATAAAAAATTGAAAGAGTACAATGTGAAATATTTTCATTTGACATTTTATGTCGCCTACATCAACATATTTTCAAGATCTTAGTGGAATCTCGCTATTGCCATAGATCAGTTGTCCCCAACCCTGGTCCTAGAGGGCGCTGCCCTGCATGTTTAAGATGTCTCCCTGCTCCAACACACCTGATTCAAATGAATAGCTCGTTATTAGGGCCCATTCATCTGAAACAGGTGTGTTGGAGCAGGGAGACTATGCAGAATATGCAGGGCAGCGGCCCTCTACGACCAGGATTGGAGACCCCTGCCATAGATGGTCCGCCCGCATGCTTTCACAACCCACCGGCATAATAGCAATCATCCAAGGTCCAAGATGACACTTATGTTTTATTGTATGTTAAGCCCAAAACACAGCCATAAATAATGAAGAGAATAAGTACAGCACTTTGAACCATGCGCCTGGTGCAATGTCCGTTCATCCACCATTAAAATAGCAAAATGCCCTACAGTTGCCTTGCGCTTTGGACAGGGCCCCCTGTATCACACATCAGCAACCTTAGGCGCAGATCACACAGAAACGCATCATAATAGGTGTGGGCGCTTCGAAAAAGACCCCCCGATCACACAGAGATTGGCTGCCTGGGCCAAGTGTGACATTGACGAGCATTGCGATCTAAAAAACACAACGCGCGGGGCCAGAGAAGAGCACATGCAACCGTAAGTAAACAATGGTTATGTTGGCGAGATGTCGCTGTGTGATCGGGGCCTTATACGCGTACGCGTGTGTACGTCTCCCTTCCTCTCCTGACCTGGGTGATGCAAGCTCCCGTGAAGGCGACTATAACAGCCACAATGTTGACCGTGAGCTGGAACTGCAGGAACTTGGAGATGCTGTCGTAGACGTTCCTCCCCCACATCACGGCCTTGACAATGCTGCTAAAGTTATCGTCTGTCAGGATTATGTCTGATGCCTCCTTGGCCACATCTGTACCAGCGATGCCCTTGAGGAGATGAAGCAGCGTTTCACAGATAATCCAATCACAGAATCACAGCCCAATCACAGAAACGTCTGTACTCGTATTATCCATTGTACATTAAAAGCATGCACAATGTGAGATATCCACTGGGGAAATGACTCAAGGCACTTCTAGACATCTAATATGTAGCTCTATATGGAACAGAAGTCAAAGAAGTGTTACTGTGTACACTCGTTTACTAAAAATGACTATATGTTTGAATGTCATGTTACCTGTGCCCTGAGTGTGGCATTTACTGTGGACATCAATAATCAATTAGAATGCAAGCCATAGGGTTGGTGTAGTGTGATTCGCCACACAATCACCCACATGCTCTCTCTCTCTCTCTCTCTGGTTCTAACATGCTGATCCACTGAGGACCAATATCCTCTACTGCACACTCAAAGATGCATCTCTATGACAAGCCACTAGGAGGAGCTCCTGTTCTACCCAGGCGCAGAAGTAATCAGTAAACAAAATAGAGCTTGCGCTAGGGGTGTTGAAGTCTATGCCAAAATATAATGGGTTCAAACCCGTATGCATTACATGCATAGGGACCCTTGAACAACAAACATTATCTAACCCTACTTACTCCTTAATACATGTAATTGTACTCCCTGTAAGGAATCCTTAGTGACCTGACTGTAATTAGTACTTTTAAAGAGAGAAGCTCCGGTTACTTACCATGGCAAAGCCCACATCAGCCTTCTTTAGAGCAGGTCCGTCATTGGTTCCATCACCTGTCACAGCAACAACCTGCCTCTGGTCTACTAGGGTGCTGTCAATGATACCTGCAATAAACACACAATATAAAGTAAGTTAACTCAAGCTTGATTCTCATTTGATCATGTAACAACTAATGACATTATACATTTGGTATACAGTTTGCTGGTAAGTTGCGAAATGTTAAACTTGGTTGTTGCCTTTACTTGTATTTTGCTCGTGTGTAGCATGAGTGCAATCCAGTGGGTTTCACGATAAGCCCTACAGCATAATAGGGTAATAGGCAGAGCGACCGGCTTACCTTTGACAAGAGTGTGTTTGTCTGTTGGGGAGGACCTAGCCAGCACCCTGAGCTTAGGCCAGACTTTATCAATGCGCTCCTGTTCTACCTGAAATGACAAGTTTGAGAACTGCAGCGTTAACCTGCAGCATTAACCTCCCACAGTAGATATTATACCTTTACTTCATCATGAACCTTCTGCTTGCTCGTTCTCTCTCTCTCTCTCTCTCTCTCTCTCTCTCTCTCTCTCTCTCTCTCTCTCTCTCTCTCTCTCTCTCTCAACCACACACGAGAGCACCAATACACACATAGCGAGAGCACA
>JAODUK010000020.1:1098021-1124520 GCA_027564635.1 Typhlichthys eigenmanni
CTCTCTCTCTCTCTCTCTCTCTCTCTCTCTCTCTCTCTCTCTCTCTCTCTCTCTCTCTCTCTCTCTCTCTCATTAATCTTTAGATTTACAATTTCTCATAATAGCCATTATTGGAGTGGATGATTTTGTTTGGACAAAGATTTCAATGCACATATTATTTACAGTATATACTATATAACTATACAGTACATACTGTATGTAGTATACAGTATACTGCCTGTATATACATATGTATCCCCCACTCACAGTATATGCACAGTATACAGTATGCTGTATTTATTTGTGTGTAAAAAGACATACTCACTGGTTAAAGACTGCGCATGTTTAGCTATGTACGTTAACAAACACACATACATACATCACAAACATACATACTTGTGTTAATTCCTTGGTTTTTAAAAACTCTACATTCAGTAGAGTGAGACTTCCTCCTGACAAATCCCAACCTTGGCACCAGTCAGCCCAGCTCAAGAGCCGAGATAGAAAATTAGAGTGGACTTTGTCATCAAAACAAAAAAGAAAAAAAAAGAAATCAAGCATTGAATAGATTTGTCCTATCTTTGTATGAAGCTGTCCGTCTTGCTGAGCTACTCAGTCAGTCAAATGTACTCAGCCTGCCGCCGTGAGAAAACAGGCCACACTTCCCATGTCCAGGTGGTCGGGGAACTTGGACGCCATCGGCACCTACCCTTCGGTAGCTCTTCGGACAGGGCCGAGAAAAAGCTTTAGCATTCCACTTCGCACATTCCCTTTCCTCCTTGTAACCTGTCACTTAAGACCGTCTCTCTCCCTCCACTCCGTGGGCAAGGCTCTCACACCAAAGAAGCGCCACCCACCGGAGACTAAAACATTCATTAAAACCGGCCGCGTTTCCCTCCGGTGTATATAGCCAACATTAACCATGGCGACAACACCACCTCGAAAACCGGTCTCACCGGCACTCATGTGGACTCCAGCGTGTCCAACTGAAACACGTTGTGATTGGTCGGCGTGGTGAAGAAGAGCTGGTCGTGTGGCGGCGGCGGCGGTGACGATGATGAGGAAGAGGAGCGGTTGTCGCAGGGGCTGCTGAGGCCCAGCGTCCGCTCAAAGTCCAGCAGCTGGCCCATGAAGTTGAAGTTGGGAGATATGTTGGACTTCTTTCGTTTGACGAAGTCGTAGGCGTCGTTCAGCGACAGGTTGAGCTTCTGCATCAGGTAGGCCACGGTGACCGTCACCGAGCGGCTGATGCCCGCCAGGCAGTGCACAAGGATGCCACACTTCTTAGAGCGCGCCTCGTCTGGTTGCCACGGCAAAACAAGGAGGAGGAAAAGCATTACTTATTCAATCTAATTAATATTAATAAAAAGGATTTGAACATCTGTTTACCTGCATGCATTTAAACTACTGAGAGGAATTCATGGTACCGTCCGTCATGTCACAACATTTAGTTTTTTTACTATTAAATAACATTTCCTGTTTTTGATGTTAAAATGTATTGCATTTTTATTATGCATTTATTATTTATATTAGCCAATAAGCTAAACAACACAAACACTTTCTATATGGATAGGCCTTAACCTGGCTAAAACCATTTTACATTATTAACAGGCAGATTCTCTTCTCTTCTACTACTTTCAAACCTTGTAATATTACTACGGGCCATTAGAGGAATAGTTAAGTGCTTCTTTCCTTCCACTCGCTTATCTAGCCGTATCTCATGGATAGGGGTCAGTTGGCTCACAAGCAGCTCAGGGAATGCCAAATTAAATGTACATGTGATGTGCAAGCCTGCCAAGATAAACGGCAAGAATGAAGGGCTTCTCATTCAAGACAGAGTAATATATAACATATGTAACCATAGGCAATAAAATCCTAAACTAACTTTCTTTCATTCATTCAATCCATTTGATAAACATGGTAAAACTATATTGTCACATTACATGTGTATCTCCTTTAAAGCCTCCATGGGTAACCAAAGGCTGTAATATAAGAGAAACAGAACCATAGAACTGCAACTTGACCTAACTATGCCTTGACCTCTCGCTGCGAGACATATTTCCTTCCACCTAAACTGTGACATTAGACTGGAAAAACAACCAAACAAAACATTCCAAAAGTTGAGGACATTCCAAAAGATAAATAAAGACTTTGGGGTTCTCATGGACCCATTAGTGAGAGGTAATTGCATCTTTTCCTGAGAAGTTTGACTTGTAGGAATTTTAGGAATTCTACAAATTACTAAAACGGGATCTGAGCTGAATTTTCACTGAAAACATCAGAAGGCTTTACATGGTCAAACCTTTACTTAAACATTAGTAATAACCCCATTCGTAAAGAATGCACAAACTCAAAACATTTTAAGCTCAAACATTTAAATGTACCTATGTTTTTCACTTACAAAATAATTATGGCACTATACTGTATCTTATAAATTCAAGAGCGTTAAAATAAACATTGTTGGGGAAGATGAATATACACAATTTTAACGGAAACGCACAGTAAAACACATGTATACTTAAGCACTCTCTAGACCAGCTTACCTATGAAAGAGATTGCCTCAGGGAAAAACTGAGACAGGTTCTGGCTCCAGTGGTCTGAAATGGGAATCTGTTTGTACTTGAAGTCCCCATCGTGCTCAAACATGTTGGGTAAGTTGGGCGTGACGTTGAGGATGTACGTGATGTTATACTTCCCCAACACATCGAGGTTGGCAGAGTCTTTGGCACAGCCCAGGAACAGGTACGGCAAGATCTGAACCGGGAAAGCCGGCTGGTTGCTGGGGAGTGGACTACCCTCGGACTCTGTGGCACTGCCGGGCTCCCGATCAGATTCCCCGTCAGAGCAATCCGAGCTAATGCGGAGCCCCCCCAGCCCAAGGACGGAGGCTGGAGGGGAACTGCTGGGGCAGGAACCATCTAGGTTGGTCTCGCAGTGCTCAGGGTACTCTGACTGGAACTTATTGTATCCTCCTATAAACAAAGGAAAAGGCTGTTAAAGGATATCCATTGTAAAATAGCAGAATTTGCATTAGATTTGGCCATATGTATAACATGATAAAATTTTGTGAAAGTCATGTTCTTTAATTTATTTTCAATTGACTAATGGTGTTTCTATGTTAAATAGGCTGTGAAAATTAAATGCAATAAACATATGATACAAATTGGGCCAAAATGTGGTAAAAATTAATTACTGTGTGTAAAATAGATCATAACCAGACGACATATACTTTAAAACGCTGCAAATGTCCCTGACAGATATCCCCATTGAGAAATTACAGACACAAGAGTTCACCTCTGCCAGCCAGGAAGCTACAACACTACTTAGTGGACTTTTTGTGAATGGCAGCTGAACTTGCTACTGTAGCCAATACAATCGTACGACGTTGCGTTTAAATAAAAACGGTACGTCAACGTTACAAATACATTGTAACATTATTATTATTTGCTACAGTACATTGTAGCAATTCTTGTACCCGTCTTTCGTGGTAAAAACTGAACTCTATCTCCTCTCCACTGCATGTTCATTCATGAAAAAAATAATGCACGTCTTTTCCTGAAGGAGCACAACATGGCGGGGCCATTGTGCAGCAATAATTGAAAACATAGTAGGCTATTTAAACGCATTTATTTGGGACATATTCCACAGTTAATCACTTTCACTATTCGAAAATATATGTATTGGGATTAATATCATTAGTGTGTTTCCGTTATATGTTCTCACTTTCCCAAAGCGCAAATAAATCAATATAAATAATAGCCTATAGCCTATATATAGCCTATATTGCTATATTGTTATTATGTTAGGCGTTGATTCCATTATACACAGTAGGTCCATTTTAAATATAAAAAGGATAAAATGCAATCGCATTTAAAGATGCCCGTTGCATATGATCCAGCATTTAGTTTAGCCTATAATTTCACACTGCGACATATTAATACTTAGTGTTTAGACCTATAGCCTACTAACAATTTAATGTTTTAAAAGTCCAGCTATTGCAACGCAGTTAAACTTTACAGTGAAACATATGTAAGGTGTTTTGATGTCTATTGGTTGGGTCGAGTGGCGCCACACCGTGACACTTGAAATTATAATCGCTTCAACAATCATTCAATAAAATTATTGTGTACACAATGTCCTCATATTTATTGGAATAATCCATGGCTATTTATTTGACATTGTATTTATTTAATCAATTAGCCTGTAGCTTATAGGCAAGCCCGCTGCTCTGTTTTCGACTTATATGTATGCATATTATATAAAATACCGCTAGACATAACATATAAACAAAATGTATTTAACTTACCCTCCAGGTAATAAGCCTTGCAGCCGTCGTCCCGTAGTTTCTGTAGGAGCAGCCCGATAACGGAGCTCCCTATCCCGCTCTCCTGCCACTCCGAGGTCGCCTCATCGTACAGAACCACCATATCCGTCTTGCAGCGCTTGACAAATTTCTCCTTGTCCTCGTTATTTGGGATGATGGAGCGTATGGGCAGGTTGCCCTTCTTCAACCTGCGGAGCATCAGGCCGGGGATGGCCAGGTTGATGGCCGACTCGATGTGAGAAGACTCGTACAGCTCGTGCGGTCGGCAGTCCAGGAGCAGGAGCGAGGTCGCGCCGGTTTCCAGTTCCTCCTGCAGCCATTCCACACTCTTACTCGACATCATCGTAGTCACGATCATAGACCCGCTCCAAAGATTAATTTTCATCAGGGAAATGTTCGGGTTGTTTCTTGAGGTGACGTGAAAAGACAAGGGGTGTGAGGAAATCACGGCTTCTTTCCTGACAAGCGCTGATGTCCGAAGAGGGGACTTGAACATGCAGAGGTTTCCCTTCACCCCCTTCAGTCCTCGATAAGTGGAGGTTTCATTCTATTCCGCAGACGTCCATTTGGCAACCAAGTCTAATTTACCACCGGAGAAAATGAAAAACACCCACTGATCGAGTGTTAATTTGTCACCCTATGTTGTTTCATAATGGTTGTTGCTGTAGTAGCCCAATGCTTGTTATTTTTAATGTTCGCTGATGTGCGCCTCTGGTTTGTCACTTCAACTGGACGCGGTGACAGCCGCGGTCTAAAAAGAGGCTCTGCGGGCATGTCATTGAGAAGGAGGAGCTGGGTGAGTTTTAAAGACGCAGAGCTTAAAAAGCTTCCAGTGAGGCAGTGTGAACGCTGCTTTTCTCACGCAATGTTCCCATTCACTAATAACTAACTGGATGCCAAATTAGGCAGAACATGTCTAATTAGAGTAGCCTATTCCTATAGGACATATAGACCCACCACATCTAATGTAAAATGACCAAGGTAATTACAATGATTAATAATGACATCATAAAAAGCAATTCGTCTTTAGGGAAGTTTGCTATAAATCACAACTGAGCTATAGTTCTCTTTTCATGTAAATGTGTCATCATTTGATAATGCTGTAAAACATTTTATTATTATTTTTGACCACTTCATCTTCTTAAAGAAACAACTGTTTTTTTTCTCAAAATAAAATAAAATATCTCAGAATAATTAACACAAATGTGTTACATTAAATCAATGTTGTGATTCTGAATAAAAAACAGGTTTACTTGACCAATTACGGGTGTGACAAAGTAGCTCAGTATGATATGCAGCCACAAAACCAAGGGCAGGTGTGGTTGGTTTACCAGTAACCTATTGTTTTAGTCAGCATTCAGCGTGAACTGATTGATATGTCCGTTTAGCCTGGTGTAGCCAGACCTAAAATTCATTTTGTGAATAGGGTCTGGCAGCGCTCCATTGGGAAGTGTTAACAGTCGTTTCCTCCATACTGGACCTCTGGTTAATTGTGAAACTATTTGACAGCACTGAACTAACTGGTATTGCTACAACTGTTTCGATCGCCTCATCTAGCTCTACCAACATTTCGAAACACGCTTTACTTCAACGTCATCACCTCATCTCGCTAACCCACCCTGATTGGACTGCCAGCAGGCCATGGTGGGTGTGCGAACGCTAATGCAAACAGGGTTTTCAGACTATAATCTCAGCGAAAAGATATTGAGCTAATAGCAATAGTCGGGCGGAGTCAGGCTAGTGTCCATTACCCACTTCCAGATATCTGTTTCTTAGATTCAAAGAAGTGACAGTTACTACACACGTCTATAATACAGATGAAAGCACCACTGGTCCATCAAGGATACCAACTAACAGGTTACAAACTAGATCATTATAATGTTTCACCATGGTGGATGTGATTCTCAAAACTTTGAAACCTAACCCCAAAACTACAGTAGGGGAGTCATACAGTTGCTTGCAAACCCCACAAATAAGGTATATTAACTACTTCTTCTATGTGTGTAACATAAAACACTAAAGGTTATTAAATTAGGCACATTCAGGGGAGCACTGTCATTTCAACAGGATCATTTCACATAATCACTTCATTAGTTCTGGTGAACCTGGTGTATATGCCCTGACCGCTGGGTCGACTCTACGCATCACAATGACCTAAGCGGCAGGTTGTGACAAAAACAGAGGCTGGAAAGAGGAGCACTTGATTTCCTCACAGCTGCAGACATCACCAGCTGCAGACAATGTCTCTTTATTCTTCACAATCACTCCACAAGCACACACACACGCACACACGCACACACACACAAGCACACAAGCACACACGCACACACACGCACACACGCACACACACACACACACACACACAACTGAATAGTCAGTTGATACAATTGCAATCTCTCACTCTCACACTCTCACAAACACCATAGCCTACACATGTTATCGAGTTTAGCTTTCTGCCTTCAAGGACAGCCTGAGTTATAATGTGTGTGCCTGTGGGTCTGTATGTCAGAGAGCCACGTTATTTAGTATCCCCTCAAGCAGCATAGAAAACAAGGTCTGAAAACAAGGCTGATTTGATATGCGTTTATATCAGCAAGACGTAATGGAAGAATGGTGGACGAATTCAAATGAACAACCTCATATGTGCCTCAGACAGACAACACGCTGTCAGCTTCAGCTGCAAAGTTGCCACAAACTGCAGAGCTTGTGCATGCAGTACAACATGCACAAGCTCACACACACACACACACACACACACCAACCCCTATAACCTATTTAAACTGAAGGATAGCATATACAACCCTATCCACTCCACTGTTGACAAAAGAGAACCATTTCTCACTGATGGAAAACCCCTTCTACCAGATAGAAGAGCCCTTAATTCCACGATCTAGCCACTCTAGAGCCGTAATGTGATATTCCGAAGAGGGGGATGAGATACACGGTCCATCCCCTCTGGACTGAAACACCAAACCCACCCCTGACAGAATGAGTTGTTCCTTCACAGAAATAAAGGTGTACCTGAACATAATATCCAGCAACTGACACAGGAGCTAGAAGAGAAACAAGACAAATCACATCTAGCGAACCCTGGAAGAAAGGATGACTTGTATTATATTCTTTCAGAATAGCAAATAAAGCAATCTATTCTAAAAACACAATTCTCAAGTGTGACAAAAAAATAAATATAAGTGCAAAAAAAACGTCATAAATTTTACATCTGACTCCAGACTAATCTGCTTTTGTGGACGTGTCTTGTGAAACCTTAAGCTGCATTGAATAGTTTATTCCTGAAGATGAAATTGTGCCATAACCATGGAAAATTATCCTGAGCAGTATCCAATGTCCACAAAAAATGTGTCCCTTTTCATTTTCAGTGGAGCAGCTCCAAGCTATTTCTTTCTGGATGACATCACACATGTGAGTCTTGGTTTACTTCCTTCTGGACTTTTAAGGTACTCAATAGGCATGTTCAAATTACTGAAGGTCCATGTTACCAAAGAAAATAATGACTTGGGCTTGTCTAGAATCCTTGTGCTTTGGATACAAGAGAAGCACACTTACAAACATCCAATCCTACAGTTTAGACATGTGGTTCCATGGATACAATACAGTATTAATACAATTTCACCATCTTACTCATTTATTCTCAGGCAATTAGGAAGGAAACAGTTAAAAAACCCTTTCCAATAAACCTGCTGTCTGTGGTCCATTAGGCAGACTGCTGTTTAAACCCACTCAACTCAGTGATTTTAAGGTGAGTTGGCCCCCCTGCCCGTGCTAACACTGTCATTTCCAGTGCTACTCCCCTCGCCCCCAAACACGTCGCCAACCCATAAAAGCAGGCCTGCAAAATGTATCAGCAAATATAAGCTTGTTATGCAACCTGGATATTTATTCTTAATTCCAAACATATCTATCGTTTCTGGACAAAATCGACTCAAAAACATCTATGTGATATCTCTGCTGCATCAATATCATAGGACCACATTGGGCAACAACACACACACACCAAACAGTTTATAAGTGAAACCAACAAAAGCAACCACACCAAACATTTTCTGGTCACATTGGCATGTTTTGCTATGCTACAGTACATGTCTATAAATATCTGTATTTACAATATTTCAAGACATTTAAATGCCATTGTAATGATAACTTTGAAAATGTGCAGACTTGTGGCATACGATTTGCCTCTTCAATAACAAACAATAATCAGAATACACTCTATGGTGGGGTTAAGGTTCAAATTGATTAATTCAGTTAATTAATTTATTCAAACTGAGTAATTCTGGAGGAAGCTTGTTGATATAGGGTACTCCCTCAGAAGCTTCGCACCACACATTGGAAAAGCGTTGCAAATGCTAGGATATTGTGTGATGCAGGGCTGTGACAGACCAAGAGTAGATATGAATTTTATAAAAAGTGTATTCGTTTACAAGCACTGACATTATACCTTTAAGCTTTACACGTATAGACCTTCCATCAAATGCCCTGACACTGTAAAAGATAGGCCTACAAGGCAACCACGTTAAAAGTGGAGGTTGTAAGATAGTTAACTACAGTATACCTTTGATAAAATGATTACTTTAAAGCCAGGCATATGCTACTTGTGTGTGCATTCACTGTAACAAGTAAACAAGTAAGTAAACATAAAAAGCAGGCCAAATGACAAACTTATTTCTCTACTTCACAAATCTACATCTGTCAAGTTAACTTCCCTTAAGAATTCACACAGTACAAATGTTACAACACCACTAAACACCTCTAAAACTGCCAGAAATGGGTTGAGATTCTCCTCTCGCTGTGACAAGTGAAAATTAAACCAAGGAGCAAAGGTGTAAAAAGCGTTCCACAAAAAAAGGCATCCAGTTCCGTTGTCAATGAAAATGAAAGTGCCTGGGCATGTTGACTGCAAGGATGGACAGTGAGTGTGCCCTGAAGTGAACAGCTCTGAACATGGGCTTTGGTGTGAACTCTGTAGTCCCTGAGCCAGAGTTACTTGTCAGCCAAACACAATATTAAATAAGTGAGGCAGAGAGAGAGGCAGAGAGAGAGAGGGAGGTTTGGTTAGATTGGCTATTGATTACATTTTTCATAGAAACAAGGGATACCTTTGCACATTTGATATACACTTAAACGTATTTACAAACTCTGATATAACATATTGAATTGTAAAATGGTACACTAAATCTCACCCAGCTTCAGGAACAGGTTTGTGCAATAAACACTTTATTCTTTGTTCTCGTACTGTATAAATACCATATGCTATAGAGAAAAGGTAAGAAAAAGGGCAATAGAAGGTACAAATGTGTCAATGGGGTGGCACCCTAAAGAAATGTGGGTTTTTACTCAAAGTTGCAATCATGTTTCTGTGGGGTACTATATATATATATATATATATATATATATATAAAAATTTCAAAAACAGCCCATACATTCTATGGATAGGCCTACTATCCCAGTGATGCATTTTATTGTGTTTCCGTACATTTTTGCATAGGGTTGTTTTGATTACACAATATGAGTGTAAGTGATTCAGTGAAATATCTGACACATCCACTACACACCCACTCTATTGCATCACTATATGTAGCTCAATGTCCAGTGGTGGTCAGCAAGTTATATTCTTTCACAAATACAAGTGTATGAACCAGGCTTTATAACTAGTCTTAACTGATAACATAGCTTTAACAACTAATTATTCAGCTAAATGCAACTTTTTGACAGTTTATGCAATGATACATTGAATTATCATTTGTGAACGTACACCGCCTAGCAAAAAAAAAAAAATGTGATGGGGAATGGTGACTTTAATAAGTTACCTACTACAGTATATCGTATATGCCCAGAAGTGGATGACTTTGAGATCAGGGCATGAGTCTAGAGAAGGGGGAGGGTGCTGTTTGAAGTATTGCAGTCTGCTTTATGGGTTAACTTATTGTAAATTAGGCTATCAATTTTAAATGCACTTTAAAGCATGTGTGAACTACAGCTGGTGCTGAAGCAGGGGTATGGCAGGGCTCAAATAATTGTGACCGGTATGACGGATGTTGGATTGTTTAGGTTACCAAGCAGTCACCGATTGGTGTATTATGGAACGTACATACAGTTTTTTAAGTCACAAACATGTTTAATTTTAGTTTAAAAAAAAAGGCATTTTAATAAAGTATAGGGAACACGGCATTTTCTTCAAAATGAATAATGTTAACTACAATGATAGAATAATAAAACTTATGTTTTGATTGAATGGCCAGAACAGGCTTGTCAAAGCTAAGGTTGACACTGTTTCTCTTAAATTTACTTGGCATGGCACCCCTCCAAGCCACATTTTGGGGTGGAGGGGTACATTGCCAGGCCAGGTCTGAAACAGGAAATGAGGCACTGGAGACACATGAGACTTCTCTCATTAAGGATTCCTTTAAATTTGCACACCTGTAATAACTAATTTCTTTTAATAGATTTCTGTTATCACAAAGGATTAACGTTGCTCTCTTCCAGGACTTTGCAGACTTTTTCAGGCGCAGCTCATATTGGTTACATTCAGTGAAGCCTTGGGACACAAGCTCCTTTGTGGGGACCATCCACATTCCATTGTACTAATGCAATTACTGAAACAAACCCTAAACTCATGGCTGTGTACCGTTTCATCTAAGACCCTCCCCCCCCCCAATCTTATTTATAGTTCATAAAATGCTAAATATTTCTATAAATTAGTCAACAGCAACCATTTGTACACTTCTGTAATGATAATGTAATTAATTAAAAGGTCATATAGAGACCAAACTACTAGAAACACACAAACACACACACACATGCAGCAGCCACAACACACCAGCTAAAACACATCCAGATGTGCTCTGCATCTGCACCAGATTGACCAACCCCCCCCACACACACACACACACACACACACACGGCAGTTATTGAAGCCAGTCCTTCAACCCTTCCTCCCCACCTCTCGAGCTTCTGGCAGCCAGTCTGGTTGAGGCCCTTACAAAAGGGAGCCGTTTTCTCTGGCACTGTGTGTGCGTGCGTGCGTGCGTGTGTTCACGTGTGTGTGTGTCCATGTCCTCAGGCCCCAGACAGGAAGGAAGAGTGGGCCCGGCCACACAGCTCCAGAATTCCGGTTTTGTTTTTCTTCTTTTTCCACCAGCGCAGAGACTGAGCTTGGCCTTAAAGAAACAGTCGACAATATTTACCAACATTAATGACTCAGTTTGATTCATTAGTGTTCCATGTAGCTATATATATTAGACATTAGATTATATATATTACCCTTTTACTACATAAAAAATACATTAATAAGCAGCATTGTTATGAGAAGAGCTTCTTCCTAGAGAAATGTGTTCTACAGAGCAGAGCTGCTGATTTTCATTTAAGAGTTTAAATATAAAAGCCTTACTCCATGATCACTGGTAGGGTTACGGCAACACATGAAATACTGTAAGTGTAGACATTTTGGGTACCAGCCGAACAGCGGTATTTCGTATGTAGACAATACTGACACCTTTTGTGAATAATACGCAGTGGTCAAATTCAGGGCAAGAAACAACAGTCACCAAGGAAGCAGGGAAACAGTGGTCAGTGTGGAGTACAATGGGGCTTTCTTTTGAAACCTCTCTGGCTCTGTGAAGGAGTCAAGAGAGGGAAGAGGGAAACAGCCTCTCGACAGAACCACGGTGAGATCATCAAATTGGCAACAACTATGACAACAAATCTCTTTAACACACATCCCGCTTTCACAAACACACAAAGTACAAAACACAGCCCAGTACACACAGTCAAAGAAAAAATAAAGCTCTTTCTCTAGATGAAATATTCAAAAAGTATTTATTTTTATTATTTTAAAAGGCACACTCATAAGTTACAGTTGAATACAAATGTCTTAAATAGATTTTAAAAAATGAAAGAAAAAAAAAACAGGAAAAACATTATCAGTATCATTATATTCCCACAAGTCCCTTTTCAAAGTAAGGACGTCTGTACTCACACGAGAAAAACAAAATAACATAACAAAATAACATACCCATTCATTGACAAAAGGCATCATTGTTTTAACCACACCATGGATAAAGTCTTATTAAATCATCATTAAACTGTAATTTAACTTTTCAAAACCTTAACAAGATAACTTCTAGAACGGTTCTTAGGTTAGGTTTTCCTAAATTATTCCCATTCTTATTCTGGCATGCACCTGCCTGTGTGTAGAACATCTGCAGTGTGTGTAATGGACAGTTATGATGAGTCTCTGCGCTGAACCCTTGCTTTCTCAGCTAAAAACACCCAATAAATGGGTATTTTCCACAGCTACGAATTTACACAGAAATAAAAAGAAACAGAAATAAAAACATGAACACACAGACTTACAGAAATACACCATATTGTGGAGCCCCCCCACACATGTAGTGGCAGGTCCTGTGTTGGCAAAAAAGGGACTGCTCTCAGCACTTTTGTGGAGGGACTATTTCTACGACTTTGCTTCTGAAATCGTTTTGGTAAAATATGACGATATGACATTAGCATATAGCAATAACCCTCAGAACACACACAGTCAGAGCAGTACAGTTATTGTTCAGTGCGGGCCCCATGTTTAACATGTGCAATGTATGTGTGTTTTCGATAGGCCAACATCACCCAATAGCAGAAAGGGCTGTGTGTCTGTGTGTTTGCTTGTTTGCCTGTGTCCATCCACAGCAGTAGTCATCAACATGGTAACACAAGCCCTCTGGACCCAGAGGCCCCTGCTGGACTTCAAGCAAGTCCTCCAATTAAGGGCAGGTGAATGCAATTGCCTACTTGGTAATTATCTCTATTCACATGAGGACTTAAGATTGCAGCAGTGTAATTGCAACCAGCAGGAACCTGGGTCGCGCAGACCAACTGTTGAGAACCACGGGTGTGTAGTGTGTAGCTTGCCACCCCTACCTCCTCCCTCTCTGTGTGGTTGCTACCTAGAGGCCTACTCCCTGTCCCTGCGACGTAGACCAATTTCCATCTGGTTCTCCACACATTCCTTCAGCTTGTCTTCCGTCAGAGTCAGACGCTCCTCTAGGATAGCCACCGTCTGTATGGGGAAGGGTTATGGGGGTTGGGGGTGAGTAGCATCATCGGACAGTAATGGCTTATGTACACTTTCACACTCTACCCACATCTCGTATTACTCACACCAACACTCGTGCACGGACCATACGTACACTCCATACACAACAAACACGTTCAAGTCATCTACCCCATCCACCCTATTGAAGGAGATCCGTGAGTGGATCTGGTCAACTATAATTTAGTTAACAACTTAAACTGCCCTGCACTTAGCATGCCATGGATGGCCAATTAGCTAGTGCACTCAAGATGACTTTACGGCATGTTTTTCCCCCACCGCAGGGTGTACTTCTAGAACCTCAGAGAAACGTTTTGATTTGCCGCCACAGGAACCCCGGCTGACTTTGGCTCGTGAATCATGTTAATCGTTACTGCTTGTTACTGCTCCTGAGGTGTAAAGCCCGTTGCACACTGAAATCAGAGCAGCCGCAGAGCCAAAGCTGAGCGAATCCGATTGGGGTCCGCTCCCATGTTAATCAATGAGTGTTTGCACACTGCACGTGAAAGGGGCAAAAATCTCTGGCAATCTGTGGGCAGAAAAAGCTCAGGAAATGCTTCTACTTCTGCTCTGCGTGCAGTGTGCAATGGGCTTTACCTATTCTGTTTCAGGAACTATTTGAGTAGTGCAGATGGACCAAACGATTTCACAAATGCTCCGCCAGCAGAACATTTATACATTTTACTACCTTTCAACACTTAACTTTAGATATAACATGAAAATAATTGAAGAATTCAATTAATTGTGGAGAGATCAAAAGGTGTAAGCACTGGCATTTGATTGGAGGACCACATCCAGATCAATTCTGAGATTTCTTACACACCAGCTCTTAATTAGCATAACAGCCATGGTTCTTCAAACGTTATCGTACGAGAACAGTGCAGGTCCACTTGAGTTATAAAAGACCATTTTTCAACAGAAACATGAAGGATGTATGAGGTGACCAAGAAGAAACATTGCACGACGTATACAAAACAAAACAAATTAATTCTGGAGGAGGAAGATGATAGCCAGAACCCACTCTGCTTTAAATACTTCACAAAGTAAAAGAGGTGGTGCTGACAGTAAGAAGACATCTGAGAAATGGATATGAAATGTTTTGAGCAGAGGAATGCTTTCTGTAAAATGCATCAAAGGTGTTTTGAATTTATATAAGCATGTGTGCAACTTGACCTTAAAGCTGTTATGCGTGATTCATGAGAGACACTCTTGGAAAAAAGTAAATATTTGTATGTATGCTGGGTATTTATTTTTTTACCACCAGATGAAACAGCATACAAAACAGATGATCTTTCACAAATAATGTGAATGACGAAGATATTGAGTGAAAGGAAAATCACTTAGTCAACACTGATATTACCTTTTATTTTATTGTCACCAAACGTGTCACTGAACTAGAGAAAACAACAATATTGCTAACGAAACACAAAACTAGAATTGGTTCCCTTGGAAACACAGACATGGACAATTGCTTAAAATATGTCCTGCAATGACAGGCTTTGTTTGCAAACTGAACCAAAATTGTAAAGATATATGACCATAGTTCTGCACCGGCAAAATAAGTAATGTGATATACAGTATATCTTACATCATAGTGTGGCCAGTGTCCATAGTGTGAATTTGTATTATAATCAGAATATTTATAGAATGTCTGTACTGTAACCATATCCATTTGGACATTTATTGTTGTTTAAGTTTGACCTCAAAGCTAAAAAAAACTTTCAGAATAGACATGTTGTGTAGATACACATATTTAGATATTTATTAAATGTTGCAGAAAGGCAAAACGGCATTTGTGATGTTTAAAGTGTCCCTTTGACTTTCTGCCACTAGATGTCATACTAGAGCACCAAAATGTTGTATATTTTACTTCCTTAAATAGAAAAAAAGCCAACTAGCATGTATGCTGAATACCATAAAGTCATAACAAAAATATCCTGACAATTCTGTGCATTGAATTAAAATGGAATTCTATATTATATTTAGGTGAAACTTTGTTCGCCCATTATCAATTATGACTGACAGTGTGCAAGAGAATATACGTGCGTGTGTGTGTTTAAAATAACCTCTGTGAGTAGGGAGATCATAAAAGAGTATAGTGTACGTGTACTTCATCCTCACAGCTCATTCCGTCTCAGGGAGAAGAAAATCTATTGGTTTCTTACATGCCTGAACTGACATTGTCCAATACATTATACAGATTTATTAATTTTGAGTAATTGTGACCTCCTCCACTAAAAATCATCCTGAAACCCATGGGGATGGGAGGGGGAGGGCGACTAGCTAACTAAGATCAAAGGCTTTTCTCAATGGAAAATATGTTTTCACTCTTCTCCCGACTTTTCTACTGCAAGAGTGGATAACAGACTGCTGGTTCACAGGTTTGTCCAATCACATGCAAAGTATTCTTTTTGAAAGCACCTGCCCTCTTGAAACCGTTTCAATGGACGGCTCCCCAGATGGAATGCGTCTTAAAGGTAAAGTCAGGTATTGCAAGCTAAATGTAAGCCAATACACTGTCAAATTCACCAAATACCTCCTTGCATTTCGCTTGCTTAATGTTACTGTTGAAATAATGTTCTGGTGCGTCTACACAGCACTGGCTCTGTAAATAGGAACATAAAGTGGCAAACATCGCTCATATCAACAAAGACGCAGCATTACGCTTTGATTGACAATGCATTTTCACACTGAAGTATAAATCAGGCTGTACACTGCCACTGGCTGGCTGAAGCGTGCAAAAGCAAATGCTACAAACCATCGTCAGACCACCTCTGACCAAAGACAATTGAGAATCAAAGCTTTACTTAGTAAGACATTTGACAAGTCACTGTCCTTTACTGACCATTGCACCCTGCATGTCAATATGGTGCTTTCAACAATATCAAATGAGACATATTTTCTCCTTGCCCAATCTAGTGAAATGTAAGCGCACATTCTACCACAGCTCAAATTAATGTCAGCAAGCAAGCAACAGTTGTAAATAGGACATTATATCCCATTTTGCCCCCCGCCCCAAAATAAAACTGTCTTTTGTCCTGTGACAAATGTGCCCCTCTCGTAAAACAACTGGCCCCAACCTTGCCACCCCCTCCGGACAAATTTGCTCTAGAAATTGCTCTAGAACCTGCCACTGAGAAAGAGAGAGTGCGCGAGAGCTAGATAGACACAGTGAGTGAGAGAGCAAGAGAGACAGAGCTAGAGAGACAAAGCAAGAGCAAGAGAGAGATAAAACAAATATGGTGAAATATGGTGAAAACGTGACAAACCACACTCAAACGGCATTTGCTACAGGCTGCAGTACTGCTGCTGCAGTTAGGGGATGGGTCCACCTAATCTCAGCATTTTCCATTCATTAGCACTACGTCACATAGGCAACTCTGTGCTGAACGTCCGATGCATATACCCTCGTAAGCTCGACTCGGGAGTAGTATGTCTCCCTAATTTCCAGTGCAATGATAGCGCAGTGCTTTATTTACTAATTTAAATTTAAACATGTATTTTAATCAGTAACCGTAGCCTACAAATTTGACAGTCCTATTGTTAAGGTTTCCATATTGCAAGTTTAACGTCCAACTAGGTCATTGAGTTACGGAGTTGGTCGTCCTGCATGTCAATCAAAACACCTTTCTTGTCAAGTAGGCGGGTACTGACGCAGTTAGCCAGCGTTGTGTCCCAGACTTTCCGTAAGGAAAGGCTGGCTTTACGAGACTAGGGTCCACCTAACCCTGAGATTACCCACACGTACAGCACAGACGTTCACCCAAGCACACACACACACGCATGCACGCACGCACGCACACACACATACGGACACAACCAATCAAGGCAACCACTTAATTATGAAACGATAGCAATGAGGCAAAAACAGCTTCCACTCAAGTGGTGTTAACGGTCTGGTCCACTGAGCCGGATAACATCTACTGCTGCCATTTCATGCTGCAGGGAACAGAAACAGCTTGTATTTCCTTCCTCTGCTTTCTAGATCAATACTCCCCTGTTTATCTTGCCTGCTTGATATTGTTACCCGGCACTCCTCCCAGCTATTGGTGTTTTTCTATCTGTCTCTGTGTGTGTGTCCCCAGGCATTGGGAATGTTATATGGGCCTATAGTTTTCATTTAGAGCAGAAACCAAATCTTCATGGTCCTAAAAATAAAAGCGATGTTTTGCCCTCTCCAGAACGCATTATACTCTCGACTGCTCCGAGCATTACAAGTCTTTGTGGCAAAGTCTGAAAGCTGGACAAGGACACTCCACCAGCGTCTGAAAGTCAATCAAAGACAATGTGTTGCCAGTTAAGCAAATTAACAAACTGAAAGAATATGACAAATTGAATGTCACATGAGGTCAGGTTTGTTTATCTAGAGACGTCTATATTATAGTATGTGTACTGTATGTGCCAAGCAAAAACTATTCATAGTCCACTGGTAGCTACTGTATTTGTTATATCATCTTGACAAAAGTTTGTAATGCCTGGCATGACACTATTCAGAAAAATGCATGTCATGTTATGCATAATAACAGGCAGAGCCTTGTAACTTCTACTAAAAGCCATTATGGGCTAACTTTATCAATGCAGTACATTATTTAGAAACAATATCGTCATCAGTTTCATTAGGTATGTTATGCAGGTTATGTAGCAATGGTAATGCCCGAAATAATGCACAAACGTTTTCTTGGGATTCCTTTGCTAACTGCAGTAACTGCAGAAATATGTTTTTTGATCCACTTTTTGTTTTTTAAAAAGGAAAAAAAAAGGAAAAATGTTTCCAGCTTCAGATTTCTGGATGTGTGTGCATGTGTTAAATCAATATGGTTGTAACTGACATCCACCAACACGGAAGAACAGAATGTACCATAATGTAGAGTACATTCCAGCTATGTATGGCGGCATGAGTCATAGACACGCAGACACACAGTGTATTAATAAACTACATTGTGTGTATATATATCCCATGCTTCAAATGCATATTTTGATATAATGGATACATTGACTAAAAAAAGCTAAATGGGGAAACACAGAAGAGAGACAAAATAGATCATTAAAATAATCAAAATGATCAAAAGATAAGGGAAAGTAAGTGTATACGGTTGGCCCAGTGTGATCAATGTGTCAGATTAATTATAAGTGAGAGAGAGATTGTAGAGAACAAGTGAAAAGCAGCCAACACAGCAAACTGAGGCTTCAAAGATTCAGACTAGCGTTGAATAATTCATTTCGTCCCTCTCAGCTTCTTGGCCGATTAGAGTAACAAAGCGCTGTACTAGTGAAGAATGGTAGCAAGACGAATATACTGCAGGAGTGAATCATGCTCCTTTGTCACCTCTAGACTCTAGAGGCTGGGGTCACCAGTACAGCTTAACGAGCTGTAAAACATTGACTTGCATCTCTAAATGAGCACAGCATGACAACATAGAATTTTTTTAAAGAGGTAGGTTTGTCTTCAAAGTATCTCTTGTTGGCCTTATTTACCAAACATTGTATGCAAAGATTTTGTCCTGGGAGGTAGACAAGTTATGATTGGGACTTATATTGTGCAGGGTGAGCAAAATCAGCCACAAATGTTATTTCAATCCATCTTAAGGGGCAGATATTTATATGTGTTTTCTCGATGCTAACCACACATTTTGGGTACTTCACAGTGGCGCTATTTAAATTAAACATTAAATTTCAAAACATTTGTCAATCTGACTGCATGTTGCACATTTGCGACTATGCTAACGCTGCTAGCACATATGCCATTGCTGCTAACACTAATCGTTCTCCTTTCACATAGTCAAAGAATGTTTAGTCTGCCGTCAAACAGTGTGACCTGTTTGCACTATATGTGAGGTCCTTGAATGCCATGTCCAGCCCCCAGTGTCTCTGCTCTGTATAGTGTCAGCACAGATCTAAAGAATGGGTCCAAAGTCAGCCACACTGAAGAAAATAAAAGGTCACTGTGTCAGGGTTCAAGGGGTATGAAGAGGAGAGCTTGGCACCATCTCTGGAAGACAGGGGGGCAGGGTCTGACTCTAGGCTTGAAGCAGCCATGACATGTGGCGACGGTTGGTACTGCAGGACCAACTGCAGTACACACCCCATTCATAAATTCATTATCGGTTAAACTGCTTCGCACATTTTCTTTTCAGGTGTCACACTTTGTTCATATGGTGCTTAATAATATCATCTTGGTGCTTATATTTGTATAACAATGTCAATAAAGCCAGTTTGGACGACTGATTGTCGTGACGTAATCATGTGACATAGTCCAACGCTCGTGCCTGCTGCTGCGTGTGCATTTCTCGTGCACGAGCAACAAGCGCACATTAGCGAGCAAACTATCAATCCAACTTTTACTGTAAATGCTAAATATTAAACCAAACATGCCTACAATTATAACAGTACAGTCCAAAACAAAGAACAAATAATCCTGTTTAATGTTGTACTATGCAGCACATGCACAAGGCTTGGGGTCTTGTCGCAGGTTGCAACATAATATTATGTTTGTACTGCGCATTTGGCAAAAGATGGAGTGCCTACTCAGGGTAGAGAATGAGATCTTACCCCAAGTGAAGGAGTTTAAATACCTCGGGGTCTTGTTCGCGAGCGAGGGGAATATATAGCGGGAAATTGGCCGGAGAATCGGAGCAGTGGGAAGGGTATGGCAATCGCTTTACCGCACCGTTGTGACGAAAAGAGAGCTGAGCCAGAGGGCAAAGCTCTCGATCTACTGGGCAATTTTCATTCCTATCCTCACCTATGGTCATGAAGGGTGGGTCATGACCGAAAGAACTAGATAACAGGTACAAGCGGCCGAAATGGGTTTTCTCAGGAGGGTGGCTGACTTCTCCCTTAGAGATAGGGTGAGAAGCTCAGCTATACGTGAGGAACTTGGAGTAGAGCTGCTACTCCTTCGCGTCGAAAGGAGCCAGTTGAGGTGATGATGCCCGTATCACCTGCTGGGCCCCTCCCTTGGGAGGTGTTCCAGGCAAGGCCAGCTTGGAGGAAGCCTCGAGGAAGACACGTACTAGATGGAGAGCGTATATCTCCACACTGGCCTGGGAACGCCTCAGGATCCCCCAGTCAGAGCTTGCTAATGTGACTCGGGAAAGGGAAGTTTGGGGTCCCCTGCTGGAGCTGCTGCCCCTGTGACCCGACTCCAGATAAGCGGATGAAGATGGATGGATGGATGTGGCAAAAGAGCCACTTTACCAATATGGCGATACTCTTAATGGAATCTTGCACTTCACTGCGACAATGATCAAATACTTCATAAGATCGAGCCACCATTTTCTTCACTGTGTCTATCTATTAATAAGTCGATGCTGGAAGAGGTTAGCAAACTGCCTGCCTGAGAATGGTATTAAATGCTCCCATACGGTATGCTAGAGTGCACACACAGAGAGGAAAGGAGCGGGGAGAGAGAGAGAGAGAGAGAGAGAGAGAGAGAGAGAGAGAGAGAGAGAGAGATGTGAAAATTAAAGATTTAGGCCCACTATAAGTGAATGCTGCTATTACAGTATAAGGGAGTGATGACCGTTTTCACTACCACACCCTCTCTCCCCTCCTTTCCATGGTGTGTCATGGTAATGTTAAATATGACTTTTTAAGACCTTTCTGATGCCACTTGAAACAAAAATGTGATACATTATTAGCAGTGTAATAACCCATGCAGCAACAGCCAAACTGACCACGTGCAAAGACTTCTAATGCCAAATGCTGTCAAACAAGGGCTTTGAGAATATTCCATTTAAAAAAAAAAAAAAAGACAACACCTGTAGTCTTGTACACTTAAATTTAAGACAAATTAAGACTAAAGAAAAATCTGACACTTTATTTACAAATCTTCCATTCTGCCACCACATAATAAATATGGTTTTAACCATGCTACCAAGCTACAGTACATTTGATTATCTCTTGCTCACAGATTTGCTGCGATTAGAAAAACACCTTAACTGGCTTCCGTTGTATTGTGCTGTATTAGAAAACAAAAAAAGCTATTCATTTAATTTTATCACAGCGTAAAGTGTGAGCTCTACTGTTGTTTTTATCTTGTTTAATCATTTGACACTTATTTTAAAAGATACCAGCCACACAGACTAAATCTACACCAAGGTCAACAACAAGAAGAATGACAAAGAAGCAGTTTTTGCAGTCTTCTCTTGATTGCTGTTCTCCGCTGTTTTGTTGGAGCAACTATTTATAGGCCTGACCCTGCAGTCTCTGGTCTGGTGTGGCCTCATACTGCGCTTGGCCTTTACCAAGCGGCTGGAGTTCTAACAGAAGAGCGCAGCCACACCGAACCCCACCAGCATGCTCTGTGTGTGTGTGTGTGTGTGTATGTGTGCACGTGTGTGCGTATGTGTGTGTGTGTACGTGTGTGTACGTGTGTGTACGTGTGTGTGTCTTTACAGAACAGTTTGTCCTAACTTTCAAATAGCTAGTTTGGGACAAGGCTTACATATTTAGTGGTTAGGGCTAAGGAGCAAATGTCAGTATATGACGACCTCGCTATAATGCTATTCATGTATGAATGCTGTAATGTATCATGTCATACTGCATAATACGTACTAGCGGTACTACGTACAAGATCACGTCAAATGTAATGGCTTGGTTGGAGTCATAACGTTATGACTCCAACCAAGCTATGGGTCAACGGCTTTTGAAGGACATTTTCATCATTCCGATGATAA
The DNA here is from genome assembly GCA_027564635.1 of Typhlichthys eigenmanni. Classification (NCBI taxonomy): domain Eukaryota; kingdom Metazoa; phylum Chordata; class Actinopteri; order Percopsiformes; family Amblyopsidae; genus Typhlichthys; species Typhlichthys eigenmanni. The sequence continues at coordinate 1,120,103 of JAODUK010000020.1, forward strand.
AAATGTCTAGTTATATTTAACAACATTTCTAAATTATTTTTAGGGCTGTACTGTATCATTTCCTGCGGTTAACCGCATTACGTATTAAAGGAAGGGTGAGTTGCTTGAAACCACATCACATGAAGGGGGAGGGAAAATATTGGGTGGGGGAGGGTGGCCAAGGGTGAACAAGTTTAAGAAGCACACCAACCTACCTGAGTGAGAATATCCAATTGACCTATGATGTGCTGCAGGGTGCTAGCCAGAGCAGACGGCACATCTTCGTTTACAGCCTGGGCCTGCTCTTGGGACTGGTCCTGGGCCTGTTCTTGGTACTGGTCCCGGGCCTGCTCTTGGTACTGGGCAGGGTCCTGTGGTCGTCTCTGTGGCGTCGAGGAAGGCCGTGTGTGGGACTGGGCTGTCCTGCTGCGACTACGCCGCTGATCACGTCCATAAGATGGCTCAGCGGGCTCACAGGGCTAGCCAGAGACACGGGACAGAGGGAGAATACGCTGGTCAAAACACAATACACTGTAATTATTTGGGTTTTGAGGGCTTGGTGGGGATGGGGGGGTGTTATGAGATGATTCAAATCTAGTTATTTTTATAATACACACTACATGTTATCTCTCGGTGCTCTCTTTTGTGAGTACATGCATGCAGTTGGAAAAAGTGCGGTATAGCTTGCTATATGAACGAAGCCCTTTTGAGGGCCTTGGGTCAAAAACAGAAGGCACATAACAAGAGAGCCTGCACATGTTTTAAATGTACGGTGCTTTTCAGATTTTAGGCATCACGCACAGGTCTGGCACAGTTGAGTGGAGCATGTGGCCAACGAAGCTGTGTCGCAGATGTTAAGAATGGAACGAGAACACTGGAAGGAAAGAAACGTCTCTGAAGCGAACATTCTTCCCAGTGAAACACACACATTTACCAGTCTGTCTGCCTGTCTGTCTGTCTCCCCGAGTTGTGATGAATTCAATGATACATGAACACATGAAAGTCTGCCGGCGGCCATGACTACAGGACATCTGCATGTGCACATTCCCCCCTCCCCCCCCCCCTGTGTGGCGAGCAGACCGGCGAGCTTGCGCATGCACATGTGCTTGCCAGTTTACGTGCTTGTTCCAAGACAACCTCTGTTCTGGCTCTCCGGGAAGTAAGTGTGTCTGTGTGTGTGTGTGTGTGTGTGTTGAGGTTACTCATCCAAACCACACAGGAATACATGTATTCACAGCTAGCTCAAAGTGATTAACACCACAGCTTCCTGACTGCGCTGATATACGCTGCAGTCAGAAGCACTGATCAGTCTGCCTGCTGCCTGGTTACATCTGCCTGGGCCAAATGGGTTTCCACCCAGCGGGAACCTCCTCCGGTGCTGAGAAATGAATACAACATGCAAGTGCCAACATTTGCAGTTCATCGAATGGCCACTTGAGGCTGGCAGCAAAAGGGAGTCAATTACCCATAGACTCCAATGTTAAAATGTCAGACTTTACAGCAAAACATGTTTTTTTTAATAATAGCATGTTTCAGGTAAATCAGATAAAATATACTAGCCATATTTTTATCCCATTATAATGGATAGGAGGATGGTACAGTAAAGATGGCCAGAGCCAGCACAGCACTGTCTTCAGACCTGTTCTTGAGAAAAGCTACGGGTGACGTCGCAAAGGGTTTGTCCGTTCAATCTGTTTTTTTATTTTTATTAAACACTGTTATACTTTTGCACATTTCTTGTGCCTTCCAACCATGAACACACATAAAATATAGATGAGCGGTAAAATTATGATGAATTAGTTATTTTGTACAATTCTCATTCCTTCCAGTTCTTTCAGTTCACACCAAACAGTGTTGTCGTGCTTCCTCTTAAACAAGAAACATCATGGAGGCTGGAGGGAAAACATTAATAATACTTGCATATAGATACAGAAAACATTATTAAACACAATGTTATATTATCATATACTGTAGACATTTTATAGACTATAAATGTCTTAAATAAGGAAAGTCCAGCCCTAATTGTCTTCCTCTAATCATTTGTCATTTTGCAAAGAAACCTGCCATTGGTGCGTTCCCAGTGGCATGATGGAAGTGCAAAACAATATGTGTATTTTTACAGCGTCCAAAGGTGAATGATGGTCTCTGGCAAGATCAAATATTGACCTTGAGTAGGTGGGGTCAGCTATAAAACTAGTCTATAGAGCAGAAGTGGCATTCTGACAGAGCTGTACAGAGTGGAGACACTCACAGCTGAGGTCTATAGAGAGCAGATCCTCGCATTGCATTAAGGCCACATGTAATGTTGGGTCCAACTTGGCACAGACATAACCATGAGCCCTGACTTCATCCCAGACATTGTATAAAACACAGCTGAACAACCATTATAATAAAAGACTAAGAGCCAACCGTATCTTCATCAATCACTCAAGCTACATGGCCATAGCTCAACACCACGGTAATTAAACCTGCCAAAGTCCCAAGCTGCATGTTAAACCTCGTAGATAAAGTCTGTTAGTGGAGTGAAAGTTGAGAGAACTGGGTTTTGGTGAACAAACCTCCTCCAACAAGACCAGATTAACTCTTGGTGAGAGTACGCCTTTAATTAAAACAGCTGCTTAAACACACACACAGAACACATACACACACACCTACATCTGCGCGCACACACACATAAACCGCCCCCCGTCCCAATGAATCACCTGGAGTGGAAAAACCAACAGTGGAAAATTTCCTGGGGCCCCAAACGAAACTCGTAGTATGACACCGTGAGCCATTCAAACCCACTGCAAGCTTCGTACAAAACCATTCATATTTCACGCGCACACAAGGTCCCCTTTGGTCTGGTGGACGTGTGAGCTAAGGTGCGGAGAGGAGCAAAACTAGATTTACAGATGATCACACTGTTACAACTCTACAGTATGGTCCCATCTGAAATGGTTCAACTCGTTTCATCCTAAATTCCATACATGTTCAATTGGTTGTCTGGAAGAAAGCATACATTATTTATGTGATGTCATATGATTTCTTCACAATTATAACATTTGCAATCATGTTTGTATCTTTTTAGTATCATTAACTTTTCATTTATATTAAATGTTTATACATCATTATACCAAAATACTGTTTATTAAAATAAATCTAAAGTATTTTCATCAGCCGACATTTGCATTATCGAACGTGTGTAATATTCATGGAACAAAAGCGTAGTATTTAGTATCCAATAGTATGTGTGTGGTGTGGGTTTGTATATCGTATTCGTTTATATAAAATAATATTAGCACGGTATATTGTTTCATTATTAGCATTAGGACATTTAATAAATAATTGGCCAGACCAGATACATGTATGTTCCTGTGACCAATACTGATTATAATGCTTAGCATGAAGGAGCGCTAGTCAGCAGAGCATGTAATGAAGTACTGGATACAACAGCCGTGTCACAACTGCTTCGCCAGGAATTTTGAGGCAGGGTAGCTCACCTGACTTTTCACTGGCCCATCATTATCCTCCCTCCTCCCCCTCATCCTCCCCCTCATCCTCCCCCTCCTCTCTGGTTTTTAGGACAGGAAGGTACTAAAAAGAGTGCATGTTTTATGATGAATGTGTGAGTACCGGTTGTGACTCAGCAAGCAGCCATCTCCCATTCTCTATCTTGTCCAGCACTCCTTTCCGGTCTCAATTTTCCTACATTGATAAACCCCCTCTCTTTTGTACTCCTACTTCGGGGCCCATTTGTCTCCTATTTAGCCTATTTTCTATTTCTGACGTGTCCTTTTCTCTTTCTGTTCTATTCTTCCCACATGCTCCTCTCAGGTCGTTATGGAAGGAGACTGGCTGGCGGGGGAAGAGGGTGGGGGGGGGGGTCCAGTGCACTTCCATTCTCTCGCTGCGCTCCACGAGCTCATTCCTTATCCCGCCCTTCTCTCTCTCCCACCGCGCGCCATGCTCTCTGGCTCTCCAGTAGATGGTTAGGCACTCGTTCACTCCGTCGCCTCTCTTCGCCCTCCGTGTTCTGCTCACACTGCCACCTGCCGTCGTGTACCTGTGCACGGGCACGTGCAACGCACGGTCAACCGCTTCTGCTGTGCTGCGCTCATCAGCAGCTCACAGCACCGTTTCCACCCTTGTTATGTGCGGCTGCCTAACTAGCCCAACTAGCCTAACTAGCCTGTAGTCTGTTACAGCACAGTGCTGGAGACGGATGCCGTGATCACCGCTGCAGTCTCAACAACACCCCCCTTCGTTTGCTCTCAGTGTGTGTGTGTGTGTGTGTGTAGCCTGTGCTAGGGAAAGCCTGCTGTGAGCGTGCCACTCGGCTGTCTGCGCACGTGAGTGAAAGAAAGACCCAGATGTGCAGCGCAAGAGAGAGGGAGGGAGTGTGAGCTGGGGAGATTAGGGAGGGGGGGGGGGGGGGGGGGGGCATTAAAAAAAAGAGC
>JAODUK010000020.1:1124620-1139476 GCA_027564635.1 Typhlichthys eigenmanni
CCCCCCCCCCCCCCCCAATACAAATCAAAACTTAAGTATGACTACCTCATTAATTCATTAATAGGAAATGTTCATTTCATTTGAGCTCATTTCATGCAAGGTCATTAAACACGCATGTTTACTAAATGTATATTTCTCTAATTCCTAACATAATAAAAAATTGTTAAAAATAAATAAAGGTTAACATTCATTGTACGGGAACATTAGTGAATATTTAGCAATACATTGCCTCAGGGTTGACCGATTAATGCGTGCAGTCAATGAGAACAAGGGAATATCTTCAAATTGTCTTTTTGCCATCCTTGTGTAATCAATCCTTGCATTTGTATTGGTGACATTTGGCTTGTATGACTAATTGATATCCATCCATCTGAAAAGGCAAAATAGCAATCACAACTATATAGTTGGGTCATCACAGCCAGGCTACAATTTCTTTTTAAATATATTTACACAGGTGACATTTTGTATGCGTTTTACGCTGGGAATGGCAAGTAAATATTCAACACTTGGCAAGGATAAAATCATCAATATACCTAAATGTATTTTAAAAAATTGAGAAAAAAAAATCTGTAGGGCAGTTTCTGCACACCTATTGTACTGTACTGTCTCCGCTGGCAACAGCTCTTAAATCAAACGATTTAAAAAAAAAGGGTCCGGGAATAATTTGAGGAAGGGGCAAAGTCTCAAATTCCCCATCTGAGGTAATTTGCACCAATCAAACAAGGGTCATTTCACTGACCGCAACTTGAAGTGCCTTTTATCCATGGAAGTGGCCAACAGTTTTTAGTGAATGTCAGTCTAAGAAGAAGACGGCAAGAGGGAACATCACTTCCCTCCGGCCATTATTTTGAGGTACTGCAGTGCATTGTGGGCTGCGTTCGCCCGCGCTGCATCTGTGCTTTGGGCGAAGCCGTGGCACACTGTGATTGGCTGGGTGGACAGCTCCACTAGACACTGGCACAGGCCGCTCAGACTGCGCTCCTCTGATTGGACATACATGAGGGAAATTGACATTTGATCAGTTTTGCCATTGTCAACTGCAGATGTTATATTAAATATAAAAAATATGCTTATATTAAAAGTTTCTATAGAAGAGAAAAAAGTTGCCATCTTGAAATATCTAACTTCATGAAGTACACTAAAACACAAATATCCTATGAACATGTTTACACAATACACAGTACTTGTTTAAAGTATTTAAACAATGTACAGTACCTAATCGATAAACAGATACAATTATTGGTTCTAGATATGATCGAATTGCAATGGTATTCCATTACATGCACCATAAACTTGCCTAAATCCAGATAGCTGACGTCGAAGCGCTGCTCCTCAGACAGGTCGCTGAGCAGGGAGCAGAAGTTGGAGTCAGAGGGCATGCCCAGTGGATGGCTACGGAGTTGTAAGATCTTCTCTCCCGCAGAGTTCCTCAGTGAGTCCCACGTGCAGCCATAGCCTTTACACTTGCCCGACTCTGGTCTGCTCCCCATATGCTATGCACAGGAGGAGTTGGGAGTATTATTTGGGTCACGTTGTCTTCATTTTAATACTTGGAGCAGAGGTCTTCAACGTTGTTTGGGCCGTGTTCAGCCTATCAGCAGTGTTTCTTGGCTGATAGAAACTATGATGCAAAATATTTTTTTGCCGGGCCAATAATAATAATAATAATAATAATAATAATAATAATAATGTGTAGGGCGTGTAGTGTCTTGTATAAAAGTAAGCCACATATGCCATTCAAATAATGATTGACAGATTTGTATGTTTATAGCATTGTTTGTATTTACTGTATGTTAATGTCTATTTCCTGATGTTTACATTTTTGGAAGAACAAAAGTTTGGAATCAATTAATTTGGAAGACCTCTGAGGACCCTCTAGCAGTCCCGGACCCCCTGTTGAAGACCTCTGACTTGAGAGTATGCAGGAATCCACTAACGTCAGTGAATGATCCCATGTTGCTCACATACATACAAAATCATGAACTTGATCACACGCTATTAGATGTATCATTTTTCTAATTGATCTTACATTTGAAAAGTTAATTAATTGTCCTGGTCTTCGTTAAAGAGGCATACGGATGATTCAGCTTCCTCACCAAAGTAAATGTGTCTTCCTCTGCATCGGCCTCATTGCTTGTCCTCAGGTCAACAGGGACATCATGGATACGTGATAACATCTTGGCTGCCGCATTTCGCTTTGCTAGCTTTTTAGAGGTGCCACTTCCTAGAAAACAAGAGGAAGTAGAAACAATAGAAATCAGCATGGATTACAAACAAATAACACTAGATATAAAAGTTATTTATTGGTTTGTAATAGTTAAGAAAAGACAGAAAGCTACTGAGGCTTAATCATGAAACTTGTTAAGTTTATTTACTATAATAAATAAATAAAATGCAGTGCGTAAAATATATTTAGAGTATAATTGTTTCTGATGTCATTATTTACAGTTACCTTTATAATACCTCATTCTTCCTGGACCAGTAAGAGAGAATATCCTACATCATCATCATAGTAAGTGATATATTTTAGGAGAAATGTGATTATGAACAAAACAAGGCTCCAAAAATAAAAGACGTCCAAAATATATCAATACCTATTTCCACAAATCTCTCCACTCTGCAGGTCATGGTAAACTCTTTGCGATGTGCTGGACCAGACTCCTGGGTGACGGTGTACTCTGGTAAACGCCAGCCTTTCTGCACCACCAGCTCCTGGCAGAGGAGAATGTGCATGGGAAAAGGCACACGTACACACGGGCAAACACAAATAAGTGACCATACATTACAATACACAATACTATAGCAACAATGACTACCTTTACATGGACGAAATATTCCGTTTATTGCCAATATTCTGAAATGGGTAATACTCCTGGTACTAAGCCGTTTACACGGCAGGGTTTGTTCGCACAGAGCTGACTGTAAACAGGGAAGAGGACGTGTGCCGCAAACTGCAGGGTAAACCCGAAATGAGACAAACATTATGAATGAACTGTAATATATTGTAGGCTTAGGCTACATGTCAAAAGTATGCCCCAAAAGCTGAAAATAATTGGCATACAGACAATAAATAATCCATGCTTTTATCTCATCACGTTTAAACTCAGCCAAAAGGCTCTTTCCTGTCCAACTTGTCCAAAACTCTGACAAATTCAAAGAGACAATACCATATTACACCAATCCTTGTAACATTACACTGGCCATCTGTTACATGTAGAATAATTTTTTAACTTTCATTAGTTACTTGTAAAGCCCTGCATGGCCTTGCTCCACAATATATCAAAGATGGAATAGTTCCATATCACTTTAATTGCTGCCTGTCTACACTCCTCAGGTACGGCCACCTGGCCTCAAGAGGTAAGAGGGAGTTTTCTGTTAGAGCCCCACAACTTTGGAACGCTCTACCTGAGAAGTGAACAGTATATGTCAGCAAACCCAGTCTCCTTTTACATCACTACTAAAACATATTTTTTATTATAGATTTATTTAATTGTGTATGCAGTTTTATTGTTGATTCATTTTATACTGTCAATTGTTTTTGTCTATGGTATTATTTTAATTCTGTACAATAACTATGACTGAAAAGTTCTAAATAGTTTATTATTATTTTTTACATTTATAGCAGACACATTTATCCAAAGTGACTTACAAATAGTGGGCCTACAGTAAGCCAACAACATTCTGTTACAGAAAAATGTCATCAGGTTTGACATAGATAATCAACATATAATTTCCTCAGATAATTGCTAATTGTTTAAATAATAAAGGCCATAGTTTTTAGAGCTGGATAGTGTTTTTTTATCTATATTGTGTCCTCTATATATATTTTGTTATAAGGTGGAGAGAACACTTTTCAAATTCTGAAAGTTGTAATTCTGAATATTTGTTGAATAAAAGCATGAATTTAAACGTAGTCATTGTTAACACCCAACCAACATATTTTCTCAGCTGACCTGCAAAGCTCCTACAGGGTTACATTCAGACTGCTGGGAAGTGCTTGATGTCTTCATCTCTGTCTGAGAGCTGCACAGAGAGAAATAGCTACAATATGGGGTCGGCATACTGAATGGCAATGGTAATAGAATAAGCAGAACCATATAAGGAACATACAGCATCATAATCAAAAGCATTTTAGAGATTTATGTAATTGTCAATTGAGGGTCATAAATCTAACTTAAGGAAACTCCCTGCTTACTTCTCTCCGTCGGCAGGCCCTTCAACTCCTATCAGCCCCTCTTCAACAACTCCAATGGGATCCCCAAGGCCTCCCTTGAGCATCTTCAGGGCAGCCTCGGCTGCTTTGTGCTTGGCCGCCTTCTTGCTGGGCCCTTGCCCAGTGCAGTTGATCTCTCCAACGGAGACGCGGAACGTGAAGTTTGGCTGGTGGGCCTGTCCCTCGGCCTTCAGCAGGTCGTACACTGGGGTTTTGCCTATCCGCGTTCCATATTCCTGTAGCAGACTGATCGGCGTCTTTCCAGGATTCACAGCCAGCATTTGCTCAATACTTCATGGAGAAACAAACATGACAACATCTTAACAGCAAAGCGCTATAGTCTCCTAATTTAAACAAACTCATTGTGAATGACTATGGGAAGTATTTTTATATAAAGGCTGTCCACCACCCATGCCATGCCATGTCATGTCATCTCTCTCTCTCTCTCTCTCTCTCTCTCTCTCTCTCTCTCTATCTAATATGGGGCATTGTTGTGATGCTGCTACCGGTACTGTGTCGGGTACGGTGGTGTGTAAGATACTGTACGCTGCTGGCATGGCTAGTACGGTAGCCACTGAGCTAAGCCAAACACACAAGTCACAACTGGTTTCTAACACGTGTGCTGAAAACACAATGCCCATTTAAACACAGTGTCCATGTTGTGGCTAGCAATAAGCTTGCGTTCTGCGCTACAATGTTCATATTGTAGATTATTAGACAGCAGGGGAGATTCGTTCAATACAACATGTGCGTTCACTTTGCTAACGTTTACCTGGAGCACCCAGAGTTTCTCTTGCAGCTGTCCGGTGTCTCGTCGTTCATTCCCTATTCCACAAAGATGGAGCCGGTCGGATTCGGATGGCAAACCCCCCCCCCACCAAAATACACACTTGTTTTCATTAGATGTTATTTTCAGCGGCAGACGAGACAGCGACATGAGACAGAATCCCCCCCCCCCCTCCCGTCGATCGCCCAACTGAAAACTCTGCTATTTGATTATATGTGACGTACGTGAAGCAACGTAACACGCCGATACTCATTGGTGCAGCACAACGTTGGGTTGACTCGTTTTGTGGATCAGGAGCGCACTGGTGCCTCCGTAGCATGGCGGGCTTGCTCATACATGGTCTGCTAGACGCTAGAGGACACGAAGAGTCTGAGTGAGGCATTGGGATTAATATAATTAAATTGGATCATTGTATACATATCGGCGTGTATGATCACTCTCGTATGCACATCTAGCCATCATCTCAGGGCTGGTGCATTTTTAACATGGTTATTAATTTTGTTAAATCATATTCATCCGCAAGAGGGCGACAGTATATTGTGGTCTTCACTGAAGGGCTTTGTTGCTGGTGCTAATTTCCTTTTTAAGGCATACGTGTGTGTGTGTGTGTGTGTGTGTGTGTGTGTGTGTGTGTGTGTGTGTGTGTGCGTGTGCGTGTGCGTGTGTGTGCGTGTGTCCGTAGCATATCTATTATTTTTTAACAAGACAAGCTCAGTATTTGAGACTGAGATTAAATACCCTGAAATTAGCTTTTAGACCAAACTATACATCATGGTGTATATGTACCACATAAGTTATATGGTACATATATTATTTATATAGTTATATGATATAACTATATAAATAACATCACACCGTTTAAAATCTGTAATTCTCAATAAGTAAAATGTAGCCTACTACTACTGTATTCAAGATTTCCAACTGCTTTAAACCTCCTCTATGTTTGTGCGAGTGTGTGTCCAATACTATCTACTCTTCAGTCCAAGTAACAAAAATGACTCATAATAATATATTAACCCCAATTTAGCAAACTGTTGTCATGGCAGGTCTCTAATTTCACAGGATTCCTTTACCTCTAGGATAACTTGCATTGCCCTTGTGATTTCTGTACCACAGAGTCGGAAGAAATGGGTTAGCTAACGTCACTATACTTTTGTGCAAATAAAATATCTAATCTTTTCCACCTTTCCATGGTTTATTTTGTGTGGTTGGTCAATTAATCCTACAATATTTTACTCGTAAACTTCCTGGCAACAGTGCTGAAATAGAAGTTAAATTCTATGGACCACATATCCATCCATTGGCAGCTGTGTCATTGTGGAGAAGTGTGTTGTGCCAAATGCAACACAAAGAGAAATGACCTTAAGTAAAGAGTAAAACGCTGTCTCCCCATAGTTAAACTCTCAAACCTACAATCACTGTGCTGTGATTTATCTATGACAAAGACATACCTATATTGGTCTGTATTCATACTTTCTCTGCTAATTTGCCTTGTTTGGCAGACTGTTGGGTAACGGCCATAATTTATTGACATTTGATGTGATAAGTGTTTTTATTGGGCTTGAAATGACTGACTGGGATCTGAAAAGGATACTGTGTGAGCAGTTCTACTTTGAGTATGCTTATACAGACACATGCACACACACACACACACATACACACAGTACTGTATATATTTCCTCACTCCTTTTCCACATTTTAGCCCTGTGTATTAATGTGTGGTTCTTTCTTTGCCAAAATAATCAGGAGATATCGTCAAGCATAGAGTGGTATGAATATGATGTGTTTCCTTTTTTGTGTGTGTTTTGATCCCAGTCTTGTGGCCAGGCTGCAGTGTGGTGAGGCCCGGGCTCTGGTGGCGCTCCTATGTTATTTTTGGCAGCAGCGGCGGTTGGTGGCTGCTGGGGAGCAAGGAGACAGAAGGGGGGATAGCATTGAGTCCAAAACCAAGGCTGTTTAAGGGATTCCTGTCTGAAAGAATTAGAGACACTCATTGTATCATGCATACATGCAGTAGCATTGGCTACGCATGCGGTAATGCTTGAATGCATTCATTGCTTATGTGCCTATTAAACACCATGCGAGCGACATTCATGTTAATACTTTCACAATAAGATGTGAATGCTATTTTGTCCTAATGTGATTGTTCTATATATATGCAAATTGTTGATAATGTTAGGCCATGGGCAATGGTGCATACAATGCTAGCCTTCTTTCAAAATGAGCTTACCTCTAAACTTGACATTGTTTCTGACGTGTCACACGGGTGGGATTTTGTAATCGTCATGCAGCCCCTGTGTTGCGTTGCTCTTTGTGGGAGTCAAAACCAGAAAGGCATCCTGTTTGTACTATAGCCTATACTACATGCGGTGTTAGACATTTACGCTCTGCCTATTTCTTATAGGGCAATTTGAAATACAGAGAAAGCCTTTCTCTGCCTCTATTCTTGGACATAGATCAAGACAATATTGTTATTCTGTTTTATTTATTTATATTTGACGGTGGTAATGTGTATGTCTATGCTTGTGCGTGTCTGTCAGCCTGAGTCTGCAAGTATGAGTGTGTGTGTGTGTGTGTGTGTGTGTGTGTGCATGCAATTTTGAATGCATGCGTTTTAACCCACAAAGATATTTCAATTTCTTCCGAATATTAAACAAACATGCTGCAGTAGCGGCAGCTTCAGTGGAGAACAGCCTGCCAGTAGATTTGGGGTTGGAGGGACGGCTGTGTTGGTGGTGAAGGGGGGAAGGGGGGGTCTTTGTGGCCATGGATCTGGGGGGGTGAGGCAGCTCATGGTCAGGGCCCCCGCCGGACACGCTGGCGCCTCGCGCTGGAGGACTTCTGAACCACCACACTCCTCCACCAAAACCCTGCCAACCCTGGTCCCTGCTCCCGCTTCCAACCCAAATCACCCTGTCAGTCCTCTCACTTAGTTTTGAGTTTTGAATTTCTCTCTCTCTCTCTCTCTCTCTCTCTCTCTCTCTCTCTCTCTCTCTCTCTCTTCCTCTATATACTTTTCTTCTTCTCTGTATCCAAATTGTTTATTGTTTTGTTAGTTGTTTTTTTGTAACTCAGGGCTAACTTTTAGCGGCAGATCGTATTATTGTGTTTCCTACCTTTTCTGGTCAAGTTTTTGCTTGTTTCTGCTCTGTCTCTCTTAAATCCCTTCACTTTAAATGTTCCAAGGAAGTATTTAGTGGCTTGAGTTGAAAAAATAAAAACAAGGTTGGTCTGGGCTGCATGTCAATCAGAATACCATCAGAATAGTAAGCATTTTCAAAAGGAAATAACAATTCATGGGTGCTCTATATATGTGTAAGGGTATTATGTGTAAAGGGCACTGGTTTGTTTTTCCTACGTCCCCAAAATCCATTTGCGCTGTTCCTTTACAGTGTTAAAACTGTTACTGTTACTGTCAATGAATAATACTTTCCATTGAGGTTTAAATAAACCATACCAGCCTAATGTGCTGTTAGATTCACTCATATGATCTTGATTTCATAATCTCTGTTTAACTGTTTTGGACATTGCATTTATTGACTTTTGTACCTTTTTTAAATGGGCTTACATAATAAAATATATTTCTATTATTTTTTAAATATACGTTATAGATAATATAAGATGATGGCATTCGGTGAGCATATAATGTAATTATGGATGTCAATCAGTATGGTGATTATAACCTTTTAAGTGTCACACATATTCTGAACTTAAGTTTGTCCTGGAAGCAATTTGTCATCCGGAGGTCATTAAATGGGAAGGATATTATCTTTTTAAAGGGGCACAGATTCACCCACAACCATCCCACTGTTCCTATAAACAAAATGGCCTCATTTAGTGGTGCATTTAGGGAGGAGTCTGTGTAAAGTGTAGCACAGAACAAGCAAGCAGAGGCCACAGTATTACAGCACTAAGGTGGCAGGTGGGCCTGGCTAGATTGTGGACTCCAGGACTATAACCAGGTGCACCGGTACTGCACACAGTAAACCTGAACCTATACGGACTGTGTTCAGTTGCTGAGAGAGGAGCCTGAACCAGGTAGAGCGAAACAGAATGGAAAAAGCCCAGACGGATCTAAAAAAATAAATAAACTGTGAACAATATTGTGGATTGATGGTGTGTTGGTGTTCACCACAAACACACACGCAATTAAATATGTTTAATCAAGAAATCAAGATTATAAAAGTTTGACAATGTGTTAACTATTTAAATACGGTATAGACAACATAAACGGTCATTGCACATAACGCATACCGTAACACAAATAAGCCACGGAAACGGAACGCTATGTTTATGTGAGTGTATGAGGAATCATTAAAATTCCCTTGTGCGACTTAAGACAGACGAGACGTAAAGTGTATGAAGTGCATGTAGCAAAGGTTGACCTTTTCACCTCTTCCCCTGACCTCTGCTGACGTGCGGGGTCACATTATGGTTCACTCGGGTCAGTTTGCTTTTCTTTTTCATCTCTTGTTGTTGCTCACAGAAAGGCAGCTAAGCCTCTGGGCGCTCCGACATTCTCCAGCCACTCTACCCCTCCCCCCTCCCCCTTTCCTCTCCGCCCTGCACCGAGGCCTGCTCACACCTGCGGACACCTGTGCCTTTGTCCTGCCTCCCTACCCCCGCCTCCATAGCCAAGAGCTGGGGGAAGCAGGCATGCACGCCTGTGGCTGCCACCATTGTTTTACGTAACTATTCAGTTAAGACCAGATAATGGGAGGAAAGGGAGATTCATTAGCATTTGTTTTTGACACAGCGTGAAGTGTGTTTCTTTCATTTGACAGGACGAGAGCATGCTGGAGGGGTACAGAACTAAATTATAGTGTCTCAGGGAGTTCAAAACCCCTAAGGTAATTCACCGCAGTGCATTAGTACAGTGTGTCTCAAACTTTTGACCCATGGTATGAAGGTAAATATGTTGCAAGGTAGAATGTTAAATGTGATATGTAGAGCTAGACCATCAGGACTTAGCATCCTTTTTTGATATCTGAAAATAATTATAACCTCTGAGTAGGAATTATATGCAATTTTAATCCCATACTAGAAACATATATAGGCTACTGCAGATTTAAATATACAGTAAAATATGCTGGAGAAAGATTTTTTTTTTTACTCATTATGAACATATCTCCCTTCAATGCCATAGGGTGCTCCTTCAGAAGCACCGCACCCTAGACTGGACACACATTGTCAAGGCTTTGATAGTGTTGTGTAGTGCGGTCTGCACCACTTTGCTTGTGTTCTCAGATGTTAGAAATAGTGTAATTCAAAGATAATTGTCCAACCTTTAAATAATTGTATGCGTCCCTCTAAAAGCATATTGCAACCACTCTCAGCATACAGTAGTTTGTGTTGTTCACTAGAGCTAAACTCTTGTGGTTTACAATCATTTTTGCTGGACTGGAAATGTGAAGTTGTGAGAGAGCATTAACAGGCTGTGTTGTCATATTCTGGATTGTATGGTTTCCTTTAAGTAAAACACGGTGCACAGTGGTGTACATAGTGCACTACCGTAATGTAAACTGCACATGTCTACTGTAGAATTGCTGTAGTATTTACATGGGGGGGCAGTGGGGGCCAGTCAGCAAACCATATGGAACAGATTGTCTAGATTCTCATTTTGCTCCTATGTGTCACTGTACTATGTATATTTATCCTTTACGGCCCCATTTGAAGAAACACTTAATGTTTCATAGGTTTTAAAATAGAAAAGGCAAAAATAGCGTTAAGGCTAAGCAACCACTGCTGTTCACAGAGGGGTATAAAAATGACAGAAAATACCAGTAGCAACTGAGCCTTCGAAAGCCACTGACCATCTCCTTACCCCCCCACCCACACAGGCCTGACACACCCAATACCCATAACCCATTCCCCCCATGTGCCTTTTATGTTGAGGACTCGACCGCGCGCCTACTTCAGACCACCATAAACATGTCGGTCCCTGATGACAGAGTTGGCCCCGGGGCGTTTTATATGTATTGACCTCAACTACAGCTCATTAAGCCCGAAATGGGAACCATGCAGCCATGCAAGTGTCAAGGTTTCATACAGGGGTGTTCAAACTGTACATTTCTCATGTGTTCTCTTCAAATCGATGCCTTTAAATCTCTGAATTTATTTACGTTTTGTTCGTGTTGCGTTGTTTCTTTGGTGGCGATTTCGCCTGAGACGTTGAGACCAAATTGAGTGTCCATATGATGCACTGCTTACATTTTTTAAAGTAAGCACAGTGTTATACCTTAGACGTGCATGTTGATGTGGAAATGTTTTGTCTTTTTCACTGCTTTTAATCAGTTGAATATATTAAAAACATTTGTTAATATAATATATACCATCTTTAACTAAACTTCACCTTCAAACTAACCTGCAATTAGACACTATGTGCAAATCCAAGTCTAGAGCAAGTGATTTGGCAGACATGGGAACAACTTTTCTCTGCACGTGCCTTGTCCTGTTACCCGCCTTAATTGGAGTCCATTGTTTGACCGCCTCCCTCAATAAACAATACAACCAGCCCCACCCCCAACCCTCCGGTGTGGTGCATTGCTAAAGGTAATTACTTCTTTCAAGCTCGAGAGTGGAGTAATTGTCTGGGGTGTAACTACAGTGGCTCTCTGAAAGGGGTCATTGTGTGGGATCCAATGTTCACCACAGCAGATAATGAAAATATTTGGTTGGTCATAACGCTGAAATGTGATAGTGACAATGTAAAATAAAGATGATGTTGACAGATCACCTTAATATTAAAGTACACATTTTTTTTATTTTCTGTTACAGGTATATACTCTTTCGTACATATTTTAAACCTGGGCAACTAAAAATTCAAATAAAATAGTGTGTTGGGGGGTCTATTTAACTTTCAATTCACTTAATTCAATTAAAGCTGCTGTAGATAAAATGTGAGATTTGCAACAAAAGCTTGCTTAAAAAAAAATCAAATAAACAAAAAACAGTTAACAACCCAAAAAACTTGCTCCCTTTCCTCTGTTCCCTCCCTCTGGAGCAATTGACAAACTTGCTGAAGGTGTGTAAGGGCACACGTGTGATGATAGATTCACTGGACCAATCTGGGAAAATATGCCCTGGTTGTTCATTAGAATTAGAATTAGAATTAATTTGTGTAAGAACAAAAGTATTCTACAGAGGCAGGGGCTATCAATCACAGCAGATATTCACGCACAGCATTTCACTCAATGATAGCTGATGGATGTCTGGCATTTCTAACAAATTACACAAAATGTATAGTGGAATATCTTACCTACAGCAGCTAAGCACCAATGGGATAGGAAGTTCCAATATAGCCATGCTTACACTTCATGACACAAGAGGTCTTCACCATGTCCATGCTTTTATACAGCACCTTATGCACTTGTTTCACATCCAAGAAGCATCTACAGTTATTCTATTATGAGTTACACAATATTAAATACATAGTTCAACATCATTAAAAGTGAAGGTATCGCTACTTGATCTATCTTTTGATAAAATCAAATTTACAAAAAAGTACAAAAATAACAACTAACCCATAACTATTGTTGGAAATACATAATATGTACAAACAAGTAGAAGTCCCTATTAACCATTTATTTGCCAAAGACTTCACAACAGAAAGAGTATAGTGAATTAGCTTTAAACAACAATTACCGTCAAGATCTATAAATAAATCTTTAAACACTATAGCACCAACTCCCCCTTATAAGTAATAAATAGAACAAAAAAGTCTTAATTTAATCAGTTATTTTTGGCCTACATCTTGCAGTTGTTCAGGTATTACATTTCCTTATTGATGCAAGATAACCTTCCTTCCTGTATAATTTAAGACATAAATTAGATTACTTTGTGTAAATATGAAATTAAATTAGACATTGTATGAAGCAAATAGGCACTAATGTTGAGATTCAAAACTTTTCATCAAATTATCTTTGGCAACAAGAAGCAGTATTTGTAGACTGTCCATAGATTGTTTCAAAAATAATGAAGAAGTATCAGAAGACACACTGTAAATCTGTCTTTTTCAACACATGCAACAATTCCACCAAAACTACTTAACTTTAGCGGCTATAGCTCTTTACCTTATCTGCAAAGTACATTTCCCCAGTGCTTACTCTCATTTGAAATGCAGAAAATTTGAGTATGCTTATGTGTGTATATGTGTGAAAGAATGTATTTACTGGTGTGTGTGTGTGTGTGTATGTGCTTGCGTGCGTGCGCGTACGTGCGCGCATGCGTGCGCGCATGCGTGCAAGAGGTGCGCACGTATGTGTGCATTTACGTATGCTTGCAGGCTTGCATGTCTGAGTGGTCCACAGAAAGCAAAGCGCTTGCCACCTGCCATGTGCTTGATCATTCATCACAAAAGTCTATCCAAGCATCATCACCACTGTTGTGTGCTGGTCCCACAACTCAACTGTCCTTTCTTTATTTGTTTGTTGATATTACAGGGTGAAAAACACAACCACCCCAACCACGCCTGGAAACGGCAACGCCCGACAAGCAACAGACATCAGATCTCCAAGAGGCCGCTGCTGTTCTCCACGCCGTTCGGCGTGCCAGTCTTCTCATCGCCGATGGGCTCGGGGACGGAACTGGGGGGCAGGGCGCCGTTGCTAAGATCCGCGTTCTCCTCGCCGCCCCGGGGATCCCCACCGTCCCCCTCCCCGGCCACACCTTTGCCCTGCATGGCGGCCTCCGCGTGGGTCTTCTGGTGCTTGGAGAGGTGGTCGCTGCGCGTGAAGCGCTTGTTGCACAGCAGGCAGGTGAACTTCTTCTCGCGCGTGTGCGTGCGCACGTGCCTCTCCAGCTCGTCAGAGCGGGTGAAGCGCTTGCCGCAGAACAGCCAGTTGCAGACGAAGGGCCGCTCGCCCGTGTGCCAGCGCAGGTGGGCCTTGAGATGGGAGGCCTTGCCGTAGACCTTCCCGCAGCCAGGGATGTGGCAACTGTGCATGGGCTTCTTCCTCAGGGAGGCTGCCGATGCTCCCAGCCTCTCCAGCTCCTGGCAGTTGGGGCAGTCGCAGGAGGACCGGGTGGGTGTGCCTCCACCACCACCGCCACCGCCGCCACCACCGCCTCCGTATCCCCCCACCCCTCTGGAAGGCTTCATGCCCATGGGGCTGTCCATCAAACCCCCGCTGGCCACCGGCTTGGGCTTGTACATGTCCTGGGTTAGCATGTGCTGGGAGGGCTGCAGGAGGTGCGAGGAAGAGCCCAGGCCCACGGACGGGTACGGCGCCGGGTTGAGGGGGGTGAAGTCGGCGCTGTAGCTCGGAAGCTGGGGGCTGAGGGAGGCCTGGGGAGCCACGGGCTGCAGGGAGCCCTGGAGACTCCCGTCCGACTGGGGCTGGGCGGCCGACAGCCAGTTGGAGTTGGGGTGGACATCCCACCAGGAGGAGGTGGCGTTGGCCTGGGCGGCCGTGATGCCCTTGTACCAGGGCCCGTAGCCCATGTCCAGGGAGGTGTAGACACTGGTGAGGCAGTCGGCCGTGGCGTGGGCCTTGGACGCCAGCAGGGACGGGTCCGTCTGGGAGACGGAGGTCTGGAAGGAGTGGGAGAAGGGGTTGTACTCAGTGGCATAGCCCCCTGTCTGAAGAGGAGGAGGAGGGGGGCTTCCCGTGGGG
Source organism: Typhlichthys eigenmanni (assembly GCA_027564635.1). Lineage (NCBI taxonomy): Eukaryota > Metazoa > Chordata > Actinopteri > Percopsiformes > Amblyopsidae > Typhlichthys > Typhlichthys eigenmanni. The sequence goes on from JAODUK010000020.1 coordinate 1,139,235, forward strand.
GTGAGCAGCCCCCCGCCCACGCCGAAGGAGCCGCCGTAGGAGTCGGCGAGGCCGCCGTCCACGGCCCGACCACCGCCACTTTTAGACGCGTGCAGGTCGGAGGTCATGGCGTAGGGCTTCTTGATGGGGCCGTTGGGGCCGGTCTTACCGGGCGTGGCTGAGTCCCGGACGGGGCTGGTGCTGCCGAACTTGTTGCAGGTGGCGGTCAACATAGCCAGAGGGCTGGAGCCATAGCGTGCTTC
>JAODUK010000020.1:1139576-1149877 GCA_027564635.1 Typhlichthys eigenmanni
GGGGGGGGGTGAAGGGAGGGAAGGGAGACGGAGAGAAAATGAGACAGTTGGGTCGACAGGAAATGGCTCCTTGCTGCCGCTCCTGTCAGTGTCAACTCTAATAAAGAACGTATGGTCTTATTGCCACAGCCGCTTTTCCTTCTGTTACACCCCCCCCCCCTCAGTGGTCACAGACATTTTAAGATCTGTGTGTGTGTGTGTGTGTGTTCTGCTCTGCCCAGCACACACACACAAAAAAAAAAGAAGAAAAAAGAAAAAGGAGGCTCTCTGGTCTTCTGTTACAGTACATTAAAACCATTGTTTTTTGCTTCGTGTGTGCTTCTAGCTTTCTCCGTACATCCATTGTCCATAATATTATTAAAGGGGCAGGGTTTTTGTTTGTTGGCCATTGGCGACATTGCGCTCAAAACATGTGTATGCCTTACACACGTACAGTATACAGGGTAGGTAGCTGCATGTGTGAACGTATGTGTACTTTTCGTCATATTTGAAGTCTGCTAAAAGTAATCCCTCTCAACCAAGGGATTTCAGGAAAGCAAAGTATTACAAGTAATTCTGCTCAGGTATTATGGAAATGTGCTGCCCAAAATAAGAGGGTTTTAATTATACAGTCTAAACATTACCTCTGACCACCATGTATAAGTCTATACATATATTGTGTGCACGCTGCTGTTCACTGTTTCATGCCCGTGCCCAACTGGGCACAGGCATCTTGACAAACACGTTTTGTTCCTAATGGTCACCATGGCATTTTGGTTGGGCATGCTAAATGTAAGCCTGCCACAATGGTTGATTATATCACTGCCATGTTACCATTGTCCTCGCTTTAGCATTCTTTCTATTCATGTTCAAATATATCATGTCCTGTAGCTTACCTACGAGTTGTTCTTCCTTAGTGACAGAACAAACAATATTTTTGATGTTTATACACTACATATCCCAGGTGGAACAATACTGTAAGAGGAAGTAATACCTGCATTTACAGTGTATAAGCATTTTAACAGTTAAGAGACACTTTGAAAATGCTTGCAGAGATTAGTGCGGTTTATTACCCAATCATCCAATAAGCCCCGAGGTCAACTGGCCCATCCTGTTGCTTTAGCTCCTGTTTCCAAGTTAATGTAGCTCATTCACATAACCATAAACTGTTACCGTACTGCGGTGCGAAAATATGTCTAATAGTCTAATAGTCTCCGTTAGTAGTGGACAATCAACCTGTTCCAACATTTTTGTGAGACAACAGACAGTAAAAGGCTGAGGCAAAGGACGGGCATCTAAAAAACGTGTCATCGTATGGAAGATGTCACAGTTTACAGAGGTTGTACAAAAAGACCTGATAAATCATGAAGCATTTGCCGCTTTCTTTTTACGACAACTACGGTTATAATTTTGTTGTTAGTTCGTTTAAATTGCCTAATGTAAGCCAACATTGTTTACAATTCTGGCATAAAACCCTAAATAAAATGTTTAATAGTTTTGTTTAGTATAGAAAATTATACTTACAATTATATTCCCTACCTCCAGAATAGATGCGGCCATCCCTGAGAAAGTAAACTTTAAGCTGGTGGAAGCGGGAGAGACGCAGTTCGCGGTCCCGGGACAGTTTGGTGGAACTTTAGAAGGAGCGCAGGGAAGTGTTTTGAGAGACGGGGAACCCGCCCCCTAATTATAGGCCTTGGGCCTCTTTGAAGATTTGCTAAGAAGCAATAAAAATGGAGAGAGGGAGGAAAATAGATAGAGATTGGTTGAGAAAAGAAGACATCCCACCTCCTCGAATTCACAGAGTCGAATGAATCGTTTACAAAAGATAAATGTATGAATGGATTAGGCTATTCAGCGTGTGACCATTACTATTCCAATTTCACCTACTACTTCAATAACATCGGTAGTTTTTTTGTCTTCAGTAGCCAGTTAGTACCTTAATTTTCAAAATCTTATATCACTGTGCCACCGCAAAATGAAAATAGTGATAGGCCTAAATATCCCTCTGGTCTGGCCGAAGGAAAAACATCGCACAAAAACAAAAGAACACTACGCCACGTAAATAAAAAATTAAGCTGAGTATGTGGTTTTCATTTTAGTTTTTATTGTTCTTGGTTCAAACCTCTTTCTGGTTTCAATATTCGTAAATCCAGTTAACTGCCTTTCAGACATTAACTGATGGTTTAAATAATGAATACAGAGAAGGGCTGAATGAAAGCCATTAAATAAAACAAAGAAGTGATTATCACATCAAATAAAATGTATTTAAACAAGCCTTCCAACTCAAAAGGTAGATTTTTCAATGTATTGTTTAGACAGAAGCCAAAAAAAAACTTTTATGGACTAAAGATAAAAATAAAAATGTAATTATTGAAAATATTGTATGTTTATTAAAGATGTCTGGTGAACCCCTAAACCTCTCACCTTTCACATAATAGAGGAGCATCGTTATATAAGTCAAGTAATGTAAAACATTTATGTGATTAAAATCATGGTCTATAGTTTCAAAAACATATGAAACATTGATGGATTGGTCAATTACATGTACTTTTTAGAATCTTAACATGAATAAAGGCTAAAAGCCAGCATGCAAAGTACATTTTCTTAAAAATAATGATGTATCAATGAATACAATAATTTGACACAATTTTGAATTATAATGTTTTTATTGTGATGATCAGTCTCATTTATGCAGATACGAGAAAAAAAAGACACAATTGTTCAGCCTTTAGATTCACAACTCATTTGTGTGCTGCACTTTTTCTGAAGGAGAGCACAGAAGATTAAAATTGTTTTCAAAAATAAACATATAATTTCTATCTTTATTTTCTCCTCAATTACAGGGCATGGTCAGAGCTGGGCTTGTCGTTCTGGAGAGTCTGGCCCTCACATGAACAGTGACTATATTTGGCAGTCTGCTCTCAAACTGACCTTCATCCCTTTATTTTCCTATTCCAGAGGGGTGTGAGCAGAAGAATGAAGGCAGCTACATGCTTGACACTATCACACACTCCTATACAGGTCTGCATTCACACTCACATAAACGTTGTCTCATTCCAACGGAAATAGGAAATATCTTAAGAACACCTCTGTCTGTCCGTCTGTCTGTCTGCCTGCCTGTCAGTCTGTCTGTCTGTCTGTCTGTCTGTCTGTCATGCAGTGTATGAATGAGGCATTTTTTTCTTATAACCCAAATGAAGTCACATATATTGTGCCAAAGTTCCATAAGTTTTCACAAAAACATTTATTTTACAGTAAGTAATGTAGCAAGCTGTCGACACATACTGAGGAGTTTCCTTACCCTCTCATTTGGCACATGGTCTCTTATTGGTGGGACCCTTTAAGTTAAGATTTCCTTTTATTCTTAGTGTTCATTAATGCAATCATGTTTTACATTAAAGTGAAATGAGAGAGAAGGTAAAAGCTCTTACGCAAGTATGCAAGTTGCTAAGTGGTTCGCAACGGCTGCCTCTCCTTATTTTATGTGAGATTTGGTCATCTACATCTCTGGCGTGTTCTTATTTACTGTATGCTCTTCAAAAGAGAGCGGGTGAGATATATAATTAGAGATTGTGTTAAGCGCCTAACAGCCCCTTCAAAAAGCTTTCTCTGCTCTTTGGGGTTTGGAGTTTTGGGTAGGTCCACTATTGCAGGCCTTGTGTACATTGTGTCAATCATGGTATGTGTCTGCATGGTTTATATACTGTAAAAAAATGTATTATTATATTTTTATATTTGAGCATTTTTCCCTTTACATTTTGTTGATGGTGTCACATCCAGTTAACATCAAGCCCATATTTTTAGGGGTTTTTAAATAAGCTAAACAGTTTGTCTGTGCTCAGGCAGAAAGTATTAGAGGAAAATATAAATTAGCTCTGGGGCGCTTTTGTCAATGACCATAAAATATTGTTTTGGTGTTGTCTGTAAAATAGTGGTTTGAGAGGGGAAGGTGAGTGTCAATAAAGCTGGTTACATTTTACATAGCCGTAGTTCACTTACACATCTGAAATAATAGTCAACACTAGGTTCAACAGGGATACATGCAGAAGGCTTGTCCAGAATTTATTTTAACCTTAGGCCTATTTCAACAGCTACTGTTACTTCATAAATCCAGTATGTAACAATATAAACATGGAAATTTGAGTGAAATATATTACATAGCCCACAGATGCTTATATAGTATAAGTGTACTATGCAAAGCAAAGTGCAGCATTGCAAATTCAGCCTGCTAAGAGGGCTATATCCTACATACTGTGCAATACGTAACATGCTTGGTTTTATATGCATCTTTCATTCAGGGGTGAATGGCGCTCTGTTTTCTACATTGGTTTTAAATTGGCTTCTCGGTATCATTAAACCATTACAGCAGCCAAGTAAATGTGTATAATGGTGGATCAATGGAATATCTCTCCATAATGCATTTCCCTTGACATTCCTCTCTGAGCTGCAACCCTCAGAAAATTAACAATGTTAATAATACTGCGACGGAGGGGGAAAATTGAAATGATTAGATGCGTTTTACTTCGCCGCTGATGGAAATGTGGTGAGGGGGAATCAGGGTCAGGGATAGACTTGCCTTGCAGCATGACTCCGTGCTATTTTTCCAGCCTGTGTGGTCAAAGATTCAGAAAGCTTGTCAACGGAAAATGAGAGAGCGAGAAAAGTTGTGTGTGTGTGTGTGTGTGTGTGTGTGTGTGTGTGTGTTTTGGGAGTTGGGGTGCTGAACAGTTACATAGGGGTAGACAGTGGTGGGTCACACAACAAAACACTAAACACTGGGCTAATCGGTGTTGATGCTGCAGATCACATGCGATATGACAATGTGCTTTTACTGTAATAGTACAGTGACCTTGCTGGCTTGAAAGAGGTCTGACTATTACTGTAACTGTGAGGTGTGTTGGTGGTTTTGAGTAATCCAATCACCAATAAGCTGCGTTTCAAGCAGAGGACAGAACACAGCTCATGTTAGCAATCACGTGTTGGTGTATTACATGCAAACATTTGTCCATATCTGTCAATATTTGATTTCAGTCCACACTCCAAAGAAAAGTCTGTAAAATATAAATTTCACGACATAATCAGTGACAAGACGGTTGCACGTGAAACTGAAGAGCAACGAAGATCAGTGATGACTTCTCCAGGCAATCTTGTCCATCAGACAGCAGACGCCAGCGTTGTAAATGTTCTGGACCATGCTGAATGTGTTGTTTATTATAAAGGTTATTACATGCAAGTATCAGCTCTACAAACTCAGAAGTCTGTCCACCCCCAAACAAAAGCTAGCACGCCACCTTCATGTTGTATACAAGCCGACGCCTGGCCTGTAATCTGCCCGTCTGCCAAGGAGACCTGTGGCCATCTATAAGCGCTACAGGCGTTGTGTGTGTAATTGCTCAGCGCGGCACAATTTTACATGAAATGAAAAGGAATTCAAACAGATATTGAATTGATTTGCAAAAATATCAGTTGGTAATTACAGTTGTAATCGTCTACAAACATCCAATATGATGTCAAATATTTTGTAATCATTTTTTTTTATTTTTATAAAGTATAGGAATTGACTTATTTTAATTACTTAAACGAAATGCTTCACACTGTTTAATGATAAATGCATAATGGACATTGTTCTTATGGTTTCAAATTGTAAAACTGCTATCGATATATTATCCTTTACTGTAAAATACCTAATAGTTAATTAATCTGCCTATGTGCTAAAAGAACACAGTGGCACATGCCACAACTAAAAAGACTTGCTTCAGACGATTAGTCCCAGCGCGGTTGAGGCTTTTGGGGATGGGGGCAGAACACACGTGTCCGTGTGTGTGTGTGCGTGCATTCATCATGTGTGTTTACATGCACACACACTATAATGAATAATGAATAGTGAATAATGAAGCGTAGCTCTTTCAACTGAGTCATGACTATCATGCCTTCCAACAACTAATTTACATTTGTTCTATTGCTTACGTTTGTATACTTCTAAAGCAGACACATTGGAAGAGGCCACCTTGTGCTCTACGAGGCAGTCTGCCTTGTCATTTCACCGCTGCATCATACATATTTAACTATAGTGCCCCCAGACCCCACAGCTGGTGCTGAGGTTTGGGTAGGAGCTCATTACTCCTTGGAGAGGCCTTGCCAAAAGGAGGGGAGGGGTTTTTTAAGGGAGTAAATTGAGGTTTTCTTTTTTGGTTACTTTATTTGGTACGGTCAAATTTGACTGTGTGCTGGGTGAGCTGTTCCATGTGTTCTGTGTGCCACTGGTGGCCATCTTTGGTCCCCTCATGCTGGAGAAAACTTCCGCTCTGCTTGATGTAATCATTTCTCCCTCTGCGTGTGCATATTCAATCTAATGTTCGCTCGGGTGTTTGCTTTCCACCTAGATCCTCATTTCAAGGTCAATTAAAACCAAGTTTGAAGTTAAACAGTTAAACATAGATATTATGTACATTATAAGGAGGACATTCTGTATGCCTGCATGTTGCCCTGCTAAATGTGTTATTTACATTATGTCCTTGCATGTTCCATCTTACATCCAGAATAATTTGATTCTTTTTAAAGATTTGTACACCTAATATCTTATTAGTGTATTGCTCCACACACACACACACACACACACACACACACATGCACAGGACCTGTCCATGCAGTATTAGATAATGGAATGGTAAAAACAAGTGATTTGCATGATTATGTCTGTTGTTAAATCAATAAGAAATGAAATGCTGAATTTTGATATTTGATACATAATGTCTGTGAGAAAGGCCCTGTGCATACACAAGACCTTTTGCATAACTATAACTGTGGTTGTATCTGCATAGGATTGTATTCTTACACAAATTCCTCTTCAGCTCTGTGGTCTCGTCATCCCAGGACAAAGCCTCCATCACCCCCCCCCCCCCCCCTCCCCTCCCTTCCCTTCCCCTCCCTGACAGGGTATTGATGCAAGCTCCACATTTGATGTCCTAGCGCCATAATGATGTGGTTTGAGCAACTGGGACCATCGTTTATTTACGGGAGGCTTATTGTTCTGCGGGGGGGGGGGATAATATCTTCAAGCAGGTCAAGTGTGCGTTCATCTTCATCTTCCAGATGCAGACTAGCAGTATCAGATATCTGTGTGTTTGTGTGAAGCGCACGTGGAGAGTTTCTGACTTGTTTTTTTCCTCTCCGGTAAAGACACTGATGTGGGTGACTTCATGAAGATCTTATTTAGTACCACAAGAAGTTAGGATGTTAATAAGGCTAGGTTCATGAGTGTGTTGAGGTCCTTATATAATGCATATAGCAACACTGGCAGAATTTACATACAGTACTTACAGTAAAGACACTTAGGTGGATAGGGCATGCAATTCCAAAATAGAATGACATTAAGGTAAGTAAAATAAGCACACTGTACCTAAAGGGAACTGTATTACTTTTAACCTAAAACCCCTAAAACAAAACAAAAAGGCCAAGCCGCACCATATGTGTGCAAAAGGAAGCTCAGGTTTTCTCTCCTTCGGACCACCCAATGTTTCACCCACATGCACTCCTAAAAGCACTGGAATTGTGTAGGATTGAATTGAATACAGGATACAGTACATGTTCACAGCTAAGATTCATAGTTAAGCCTCATTGAATGAACATTACAAAGAAAAATACAAAACATCAAAACAAAATACACTAACAAAAAACATAAACCTACAACATTTTAAATAACAGTCAGTGTTTTTGTAAAGTAAACATAATTGAAAGCACAGCGTTATAGTTACATGGTTATACATTTTAATATACTGTATTTGAAATTGTCTAATATATACCATATCTCTAGACTGACAGCATATCGGAATGCAAATGTAAAATACATTCTCACAAAGCCCACGGCGCTTTGACTGAAAATAAAGAGGAAAAACCTTCCCCCCCACACACACTTGCTTGAAGCCACAGCATGTGGTCTACTCTGTTGCTGCTCTAAAAATGGCAGGCGGGCGGCCTCGTGAAGCCCAGAACAGCCTCCGCCGTAATGGCCGCGTGGGTGTGGCCCCTCGTAGATGGCTTTTGAGGGGGCCCCTCCCGAACGCCCGCACCCCTTGCCAGCGCCCAAGGGCTCCAGGCTGCCTGACCAAAGACACCGCGGTGCGGCCCACGCTGAACCCAGGCCGGGCCGGGCTAGACTAAGGCCAGGACGGGCCCTACACTTGTTCCCTAACAGGTCCCTGCACTCCTGCCCCCTACTGGGGCCATCAAGGAACACCAAAAAGCTTGTTTACTGTAAAAACAATTAAATTAAATAAGCACACAGAACGATTTAGGAAAAAAACTAAATACATCTCAAAATTGTTTGTAAGTATTCCCATTGACATTGATCATACAATAATCAAAATCAAGTTTATAATAGATTTTATATAACAGGTTATAGGTCTATATTACAACAATAGCAAAACATTTAGAGTTATTTCCGAACACATGAAAGCAGACGGTGTGTGTACACTTAGCCTGACGCCAACAAATGAAGGGAAAAGGCTGCCTGGATGTGGTTACGGCAAGGCTTTAATCCTGGATGGATCTTTGACAGGTCAAACAAACACACAGCACTTCCGTGTATGTATCCTGAAGCGCAGCAACCTGTCATTGCAGGGACTGTAACAATCCCTGCAGCACTCACTCTCCTGTTTTTCTCTTCACCATTCACAGGCCTGTGCTACTTCTATGCTACAGACACACAGTAAATAAAGGGCTCTAGACTATTAAACTACTCTCTATAGCAGGTTGCTTGACTAAATGGTTACACACTGTATGCTTAAAGGTCCCCGTCCTAATTTACACATTACATTTCAGAATATGTGAATACTCTAAATATAATTTGAGTATTTGAGGAAAGTAATACAATAACCTATCACTGTAATCATCATCATCATCATCATCATCATCATCTTCTTCTTCTTATTATTATCATTATTAGTAGCAGTAGCAGCAGTAGGAGTATCATTATGATTATTATTATTATCATAATCACCATCAACTGTCCTCATTAATATCTCAGTATATGGGTCCCTGCCTTGCCTGTTCTGGTTGGGTCTGTACAGCTGTACATGTGATGCTGATATGGGTCGAGTGTTGATAATGAGTGATAGGGTGAAGCCCAAAATGTCACCTTCTGGTTCAAATCACTGCATGGTAAGGTGTGTGTGTGTGCCTGTGCGTGTGTATGTGTGTGTGTGTGTGTGTGTGTGCGTGTGCGTGCGTGTATGTGTGTGTATATTCAAGGGTTGGCTTTCATTGCTTCTCCTCTTTGGGTTTTAAACAGATCTGCCTGTTTGTGGAAGTGTGGCTGGTGGTTGGCTCCTCAGCTGGCAAGACAGCGGCGTTGAATTGCTCTTTGTTGTGGTGGGAAGGAGGGGGGGTGGTTTGGGGGGAGGGGGGGACACACTGTGGTTGCTGCTGCACAATGGCTCTATGGCCTGCCAACACACACACACACGCACACACACACACACACACACACACAAAGTCACACATGCATGCATACATACATACATTCAGGCAGACAGACAGACAGACAGACAGACAGAAGTGTTTTGCATCCATGTGCAATAAATGCTGTATGTCTTTGCATGTTCCATATAATGAAGAGGCTTTCCTTTGTATTCAGAGAGCTGTTACGGCTCCTGGGTCACAGGACATCAGCTCACGTGCTCACTGATTTGCCGGTATAACAGTTTGGGTATGAATGCAATAACAATGTGTGAGAATACTTAAATGCAGAATTAAGGGAGAAGAAACAGAAGCGGAGTGGTTTGCATATTCCCACTTGTTCTATAAATGGCAAAGCCTGTAATTATCACATTTACGGAGATGAGCGGCGGAAAACAGGGTTCGGGAGGGGGGGGGGGTGCATCTACAGAGTGACAGATGCAGAGTCAAGCGCACATTCATTCATTCATCCATCATAATAGTTATTACAACAGCAGACATAAAGTAAATATGGTGATATTGTGTTCCCTCAAAGAGCCGACAAGGAGAGACTACAATCAGCCTCCAAATGCTACTGCCAGGCTACAGAGCATCCTCCAATCTGATTGCATTGTTATAAGCTACCGGGCGGTGCACACTTAATTGTTTGGATCCATCTCACTGCCCTCCTCACCTCCTTTCCCCCACCACATTTCTCTGATGCTTTGTCCGCCAGCCAGAAACGTCTTTGCCAGGGACGGTTTGTTCATTAGGGCGATTGGGCGACGCACTGCCAAAGGGAGAAAAAGAGAGGAGGGAATTTTCCAACTTACCAGTGTACACTACGGTAGCTGACTGTCCCACCTCTAAATCTTAATCCAATC
>JAODUK010000020.1:1149977-1180511 GCA_027564635.1 Typhlichthys eigenmanni
ATATTACGTGCAAGACCAACGTAATGGCACTGACGATACGTTGGCATATAACGTAATCGTGGTTTCTGGAATAGTTTACAGGGAACGTAATTCTTGTGATATACGGTTGAAAGAAGCATGCAGGGAAATATCCTCTATCAGCCTGCTGAGCATAGCAGCTGGAGATATAGGTGACAATATAATATTAATATTGGAAGAAATTAAGAGAGGGACAGTTTAGGGCAGAGTTCTGTAGTTCGTAAGGGAGAGAGAAAATCTGTGATTTATCTAAGTGTATTGAAGGAGAATAAACCCCATTAAATGAATGTGCTCTCTCTCCCCTTATCTCCCTCTCCCTCTCTCTCTCTCTCTCTCTCTCTCTCTCTCTCTCTCTCACACACACACACACACACAGACACACCAATGTGAATTACGGCTTTCTTTAATCAAAATAAGAGAATAAAGTACTTTGCAGGATACTTTTACAGCTTTAACATTACTGATTTACAATGTGAGTTAGAGTTTGTTCATGGTGTCTCAGTTTGTTTCCATTATTATTATTATTGTCAGAACTGAGCTATTTATTCAGGCTGAATCCAGCATTTTACTGGGTGTGAAAGGAGATAAAAAGGTGGACAAAGTAGGGCCGTCTGGGTAAAACATGTCAGTGCACATGCTGTAATAACTCATGGGAAGTGTAGTTAATTGAATGCAGTAAATGATTAGCCTGATAAGAGACGTTATCATGGATGTAAATGAGTGGGGCCGATGTCAGTTTGCTACCTGCATCCAGCTTTGTGTTTCCAGTTCATACCTTGAATAAATTACTTTGTCAGATAATTTAATCTCTTGACGTTAAGCTTCTGTGTTGACACCATTAATACCTAGTGCTAGGTGAGTATATTAGCTGGGTGAGGAGTCTTCATCCCCTCTAACATGTTTCTAAACCACCGAGTCATGAGATAATGAGCAGCAGAATCATGACTCCATGAAATATGACTAGACAAAGAAACCTGTGAAGGGCATATTAAGAGAGAGAGAGATATGGATGGATGGATAGAGCTGGGAGGGAGAGAGCAAGGATTGCAGTATGTCTGGACTGTATCAGGAGAGGATTGTTGAATTGTCACTGACAGTGATGGTGCCATCACAGGAGGACTGCGTACTTTATGACCCTGCACTACATTTCCCATTGCACTAAAGTCTAATTGGATTGGGGGTGTGCACTGCGGTGGTGGAATTAAAACTGTAGAATGGACACTAGTGCCTATCTTTCTAATATCTGACTGTAAAATAACTACTAAAGATATAGGATTTCAGGGGAAATCTTCCTTCATTCCTTCCTTCCTTGCGTACATGGCCTGTTAACAGACTGTTGAAACGTTCAGGTAATCTTCCCTATTTGCCACCTTGGCACATGTTTGAGTGAGTTGATTTAATGGCTACCTCAGCTTTTCTGCAGACAAATAATCAACTTCAACTTTCCGTGGTATACCTCCTATATCCTGCAGCTGCAGCGGTAACATTTCAACTGTTATGTCATGAATCTACGGTTTATAATATGTTTGTCTTGGTGCCAGAACGATGTTGTTCATATACAATGTTTAACAGAGAAAGCCAGGGGGCATTGCACAGCAATGAATTCCCTAACCTTGAGCACTGTGAACTGTATTGTAAGTAGTATTGTAACCACACAAGAGAACGGCCGCAAAGGACAGACAATCCATAGAATTATAAATGGTCTGTTTGAAAAATAGAATAAATTGTTCTTTAACTGCAGTGTTTCCATAACAATTGCTAACACAGCTATTGTTAGGCTACACCCATTTCATAGCAGACCAGTACCATCTATCATATTCAGGGAAGAATTTCAATTAGAATAGAAAATCACATCACTCTATATTACAATAGTATGATGACACAGTGACAACAACACAAAGGGAATTGGCTCGGTGACAGTTAGGCATAATAAATCCCCCAAAGCAAATAGTATTATTGTACATCTTAACTTTCTCTTGAGGCTCATTTCTAAATATACGCACACAAACAAACAAACAAAACATCTGAGCTTGCAACAATATCAACCACCAAGTGGCTAATGTAAAATCTAGTCAAGTTTATTACATTCCCAGATGATTACACCGGACCATATTCCACATAGAAACAAACAACACCTTATCCTCCAATAAGGCAAGGAGATATCCCTATAAATATTCCCTATATATATTGTGTAGAAAGACATCACTGTCAAGATTCATTCAGTTTTTATTTCTCAGTCAATTGCAACTGATTTTTATACAGTATTTCAAATTAAAACATATCAGCCACTGCTATTATATTACACATAAAAGTATGTATATGCCATTGCCTAAAGGCCATAAGGAAACATACGGTAACTCATGACAATGCATGCTATTTACTGTATGAAGCAGCCTTGAACTTAAGAGCACTGAATCTGAAGCCTAATTAATCAGAGCAGTGCCTACCTGTACATTACAGTAAGGGTGACATTATTACAGCCAGTGAAACACTGGAGACAGCTGAGTCACTCATCCGTGGAGAAAACATAGAGGCCATTTACAGGTTGAATCATTACTGTCACAAAAACATTCACCCTTACATGTCTTCACATGGAGGGCATCTATTTTCATTTCAGACAAATATGTTCATGCCACAATTGTAGGCTGCCGCACATCATTGGTAAACAATAAAACGACTCAAGGGAACTTGATGGATTACCAAAATCTGTGACTTTCTGATCTTTTAAATAATGTTAACCCTGTGTGTGTGTGTGCGTGTGTGTGTGTGCGCGCGTGCGTGTGTGTGCGTGGATGCGTGCGTCTGTGTGACAAGAGATCTCAAGTCACTGATCAATACTGTCAGGTTGTGAAATGTGTCAAAACTTTCTGTACTTGTCTTAATGAATATGTTAATTCACAATATAGTTAACAATATGATGTAGGCTAACTGTCATGAATATTACATCAAAGATGCGCTGCATTGCTGTTAATAAATCATCATGAATAAATCATCAATCTGTGCTAACATGACTTCACTCTCCTTGTAAATTCCATTACATCCATCAAATGTATTTCATTAAAAAACATCAAGGTCAGGCCAGTTCCTGCAATTATATTTCTCGTATAAGACATATATTTGGTGAAAATGATCACCACAAACAAAATAATCTCCTCGGTCAGTTCACAAAATCTGCAGCAACCTTTCTTAGGTAAATACATTTGCACCCATGCATCAGCTCTGCTGTGACATCATTTGTTTTTATCAACAACCCGCAGAAAGTAAATGCTTCCTTGTAACCATACTGCTCAGCCCCATGGGCCTGCCTGTCTGCGTTTAATGTTGATTTAACCTGACTGCTGCAGCACTGCAACTCTTAGGAGACATATCTTTCACTACAACTTTCAGAAAATATTCCAGAGCTGAACATTTTTAAAACATTCAGTCAGAATACACAAGAAAACGTGTGCATCCCATCTGCTTCTGAAGTACGTTTACAGAAACATAAAAACATAGCACACATAGAGAATGACAGATGGCACAGAAAATTTAATTAGTGAGGTAAATGCTTTCCTTTGTGGGTATACTCTTTCTTCAATGACCATTACACAATGGATATGAACTATAGTTTATGCAGGCAGTTGTACACATTTCAAATATGCAAAGGATTCCACTGGAATGGCACACATTTTTTCTATATCCAATGAATGACCACATCACAACAACACAACACTGGCACCAAATAAATTATGGCTCACCTAATTAAGTCAAATACAGATTACACTAATGCATTTAAATGCACTTTCAAATACAAACACAAGTTAACATTAGACCTGCCTGCTTGTGTAAATGTTCTTACCAGTCTGGCACTCAGGACAGGAACATATACATGTGAATATTTATCCCAGCATTTCATTTGAAATGTCTAGCTGTCAGAAGTCTGTCTCTCTCTCTGTGTGTGTGTGTGTGTGTGTGTGTGTGTGTGTGCGCGTGTGTGAATGTGGTCATGTGAGCATATGCACATTTGCATTTAGAATGTTAGAATCCAGCTGGACGCTGATTATGCCAAATATGACTGCTGGAGAAAGCAGAATAAATAGGCATCATTATTTCTATTCTTAAGATGTAACCATTCTGATCTGCTGCTCAAATACTGAGAGATTAAAAGGGCCAAACTAAATAAATCAATTGGCTTGAAATAGCCCCATAATTATTACAATATATAATTAGAATTAATTATTATCTGTTCCTGATGGATGTACATAATTATATCAAAAGAAAGATATGAAACCAGCTTCGAAAAGTAAAAGCTATAATGACTGAGCGAAATGTGGGACATTTTACAAAGTGGGTAGGTTCTTAGTTCTTAGCTAGTGGGTTCTTAGTTACAAATCTGTATTTGTATTATTCTCTTACTGTCAAAATAATGAATACTCTAAAATGTATTAAGCCATATTGCATATCACTGGCTGCAATACGTTAGCATAATGCTGCACAAGTGAATAGACATAGCTTATTAACATTATGCAACAAACTCAATATTGGTGGAGCTGTGGTCTACTTTATGAAGACAAAGTTTTATCAAACGTTAAAGTCTATAGACACTGGAATCACAGTAGGTTATGTGAGAGGTAAGTCATGTTTTAAATGTACATTGTTGGATGGTGCCTTTGTCAAGTGTAGTATATGAATTTGATCAGTGGAAATCAGTAATAGAAATAACTTACCCCGAGGATAACGGTGTCATCGCCTTGAAATGTTGGGATAAACTTATCTCCACGAACAATTTCAGAGTGGTTCAGAGGGCGAAATCGACACAAGACCTTAATGTTGCATTCTGCGTTGACATCAGCCATTGTTGCAATTGAAAAATGATTGCACACGCTCAGAAATTGCAGAGAGGTAGCCTACAACTATAGGACCCAAAGCAACCTTTTTCCGTATCTCGCATTGGTTAAAATCACAGGCTATGCCTGTGTAATCTGCCTGGGTGGTTAACAGTTAAAGCATTGGTCAGCACAGTCGAATTAGAGTTTCCATCTAATAATAAAATGTTGATGTTCAAATGTTCTCAACCCAAAAGGATAGCCTACAGTTTAATGTGTAAAATAAATAATAGTTTTGTTGGGAGTATCCTATATTCCAAACTGGTCCGACTAGATGCGTCTGGGCTGGTTGCAGGCTTTCCGAATCATGCTTTGCATCACTGACTGGCTGCTCACTGGTTTCAGCGGGGGCGGGGCGGGGCTAAACTATCCTACTCCTCGCTCCCATCAGCACCACTGACTACGTCGACCAACTGATTGGGCGGTTTCCACATAGAAAATATATCAAGGGTTTCAGTCTTTAGCCCCACCATTTGGCTGCTTTACGTCATTACATTAGTAGGCTAACCTAACAAAACGCACATATTTTGTTGTTGGTTCTTCTACTCTTGAGAAACTGCTTAGCGAATTTAATTAGTGAGAAAAATAGACTATTGACATCAAATAATCAGCCTCTTTTGACGCCAAATTCGTATTCTATAAACATGCCTGTGCAGTGTCGGAAATGCTTGTTTTCCAAACGGTGATAGCCCGGCACAGTGTGCCTCATTTCTTTTGGTCGGTCCACGTAGTCCCGCCCATCTGTTTGTGCGTGCTTGAAAAAAATTATGCGCATCCTTTCACGAGCAGCTGAGTGAGAAGACAGTGCTGTTTCATTTAGCTTTGTTACGGGTGTAGGGATTCATCTTCAAGTGTCCTTGTTCAATTAAACGTGTTGGAAATTACTGCTATTGTGGTTGGTAAAGTAGGCCTAGTGCTGTAGAATTCTTTCGATACCCTGAAGCAATGGCCGATCCAAAATACGCCAATTTACCTGGAATTGTAAGTTGCTAATACTACTAGCATAGATTCGCTGTCATTATAGCTAGCAATATTAGCTATACGGTTGTGTTAAAAGCTAAAGTAAGTCAGATGCTAACTAGCACAGTTCTGTAAATGTTCTGATAGACGCGTTCTTACAAATACGTATATATAAATAATATAATCTAACCTATTAGATAATCGATCCCACCGTATACGATGCAATATTTGTATTATTTGGGTGCTAGCTAGCGAGAAACTCGCCCGGGGCGTTGGTCAGGCTGTGTGTCGTTATACAGTACCGGTACAGTATACACTTAGGATTCAACTCTTTTTCATTTTTTCAGGCGTTTAACGAGCCCGACGTGTATGAGACCGGCGACCTTCCAGAAGACGACCAGGCCCAGTTTGAGTCGGTGAGTTAGCGAGCGATTAAATCAGCTGGCTATAGCGTTGACATTATACTGTTGTAGGCTGGCTACCTAGCCAACTGTACCAGCACATCATTGTATGTGATGGCCTATCCATACCAGTACTCACTCTTACTAATTTGTGTAACAAAACGTTTCTTTACGTCAATTTCTTGCTAGATGTGTTTGAAAGATCTATAGTTAGTATGTGGATTGCAGACTGATTGCTATGAAACACATAATGTATTATAAGGACGGAGTTGACAAAACACATGACATTTAAGGTTATATTTAAATGACAGGGAATCCATATATGACCTTGAATGTCAATTAAACATTTCATATTCTCTATTTAGTTTGTGCCTGCTCAGCAGACAGCATATCTAAAATATATCTTAATAAAAACGGTAATGGTGTTTTCTTTTGGCATAAAATAAACCACCCAGATCCTCCGTGTCCTTACATAGTTTTTGCCTGGTGCTTTTCAAGCACAGCATTATCTAATTGGCATTTTCCATTCCGTGTTCCATATTCTTCTTTTCCTGCCCCTTGTTTTGACTCTACCCCTCCTGGGAGCCTAGTTTGTACAAGTAAGATTGGTTCTATTTTCTCTCAGTGAGTTTATTGCAGTATTACCTTTTGCATGAGGTTTAATCTCATATCCACTTTTCTATCTGCTATTGATTGGGATGAAATAATGATAGATGGATTTTAATTACAATTTTTTTCGCTGTGATTACTCATCGGCTACAAACGTTCTTTTGATATGCGTGCAATTAATTATTCCATTGAGTTGCTTTTTGTCTACTTTTGGATTCAGGAGATACTTTGATTTATTCAGTGAAGCAAATGGTTGGCAAATTCTCTGTGGAAAACAATAAAGATGTGTGTGTGTGTGTGTGAGAGTGAGAGAGAGTCTGACTACATGCTTTCTTCATACTGTCCTCCTAACATTAATCTTCTAACTAACCTTACAGTTCTAACTTTATTTAGACATTTAGTTTGTGTTCAGGTAACCTATTTGTTTGGTTACATCAAGATAGATAAGTGCGTGCTGTTTAAGTCTTTCTCCTTTTGATTATTGGTTAGATACTGTAACTCAGTTGTTTTTCA
This sequence comes from Typhlichthys eigenmanni, assembly GCA_027564635.1. Taxonomy (NCBI): domain Eukaryota; kingdom Metazoa; phylum Chordata; class Actinopteri; order Percopsiformes; family Amblyopsidae; genus Typhlichthys; species Typhlichthys eigenmanni. The sequence continues at coordinate 1,157,344 of JAODUK010000020.1, forward strand.
ATTGGTTTGAACCAGTGTTTCCCAAACCTGCAGTACTTAATTTACAAGCTATCAACAGACAATATGTGCTAGGCTAGCTGTCGGTGGAGCATAAACCCCTCTGAAGGAGGATTAGGGAACCAACCTTTATTAGCTACTCAAACCAAACTAGTGAAACTGTGGGTTTACAGTACGGTGGCCATACTGCTTTCTTTCTTATTTCCTCTGACCCTGGCCAGCTGTGGCAGTTGTATGCATGGCATGTGATAACCACATTAACCTGTGTTGTTCTCTCTCCCTCTCTCTCCCTTTGCTCTTCCATTGTGTTCTTTAACTCTCTTTGGAAACCCAAGGAGCTGGTAAGAGCCTGGCTAACTCCCTCATCGTCCTCCCTGTATCAACATCTGTTTCACTGCCGTGTGTGTGTCGGTCCATCTAGTGTTGTTTGCCTGTGTACCTTTTATGTCTACTAGAAGCATTAGTGGTGTTTTAATCCAACTCATTCCCTACTCATTGATCACCTGGACTTTGTGATCAAATGATTTGCATGTTAAAACATATCTACGTGGTATGAAGGATCAAGTGTTGTAAGGCTGTTGCACTATGTAATGCTCCTTGTGCACCCTTATTTGGGGCAGGGGGGGGGACTGACAAAATCCCAAAGATCTTTCATACTGAGCGTACAATCTCAGTATATGTTGTGTCTGATCATTGATGCTTTTTGTAGACATGTCTACTCCGCAAATTAACTAATCAAAGAGTTGGAATTAAATGATCGTGAATGTACAGAATATGTATTCAAGACTTAGTGATACTTGAACAGGCCTAATGCCCCATATGTGGCTTTGCAATGAAGAGTAAGTTACATTATGCAAAATGGTTGTACTTAAACTATTGTGGACATTCACAGTAGATGTCTGCTGACTTTTCAATTCTAAGGATGGTCTTACAAATGAAATTCTCTGAAAATAGTTAAATTTAGCATTTCTTCTAAAATCGTCCTAGTGTGTCGTAGTATTTCCAGTAAACACTGGGCTTTCTGAGTTAGCCAAGACCCAGTCCAGCCCATAGATCTGTTGGAAAACTATGGCAAACATTTATAGTTTTTTCTATTTGTTTTCCACATTCTGTCAATGCCAGGAGGAGCTCTGCAGTGACAGTGTGGAGAGGATTGTTGTGAACCCCAACGCAGCCTACGACAAGTTCAAAGACAAGCATGTCAGCACCAAGGGACTTGGTTAGTGTTCAGTGTATTTTGGTCAGAAATGCTGGTGAAGTTGCTTACACAATGGCAACCCATCTACAATATAGCGGCCTAAGGGCACTGAGACATTACACACTCTAAATGTTTTCTCCTTTAAAATTCCTATTGCAATTAGTCTGCCGATATTGTCTTGCTCTCCTGTGTATATATCATTATTTCTGACTGCATCTTCTCTGCAGACTTCTCAGACAGAATCAGTAAAAGCAAACGAGTGGGCTACGAGTCGGGAGAATATGAAATCGTGAGTATAATTCTTCTACAGTACACCCTTCTCTTAAAAGCAAACGGCTGAAAATCACAAGGAGATTTCAATGTATGGTGTCTCTCCATGTCTAGTTGGGAGAGGGTTGTGGAGTGAAGGAGACTCCCCAACAGAAGTACCAGCGACTGGTGAACGAGATCCAGGAGCTCAGTCAGGAGGTGGAGACCATCCAGGTTGGTCAACAACCCCACCAACAAAACAACTTCCTATTAACGGGAGAGGTCTGCACCCACATTCAGTAGTCTGTAACCAGGGTCCGAAATCGACACCTGCCAAGCATATTTTCCGTTTGGCAAGTAAATCTCAGACACTCTGCCACAATGGCGGTTAGGGTTGAACGATTAATTGCATTTGCGATATAACCGCAATGTCTTTTTTTAAACAAAAACCTGAGCACGAAGCACTACAAAAATGGAGATAAATATTTGAATTGTACGAGGATGACTACAGTAAGTAGTCTATAATACAGAGGTAGTAGGCCTACATAGCGATTTGTGCTTTCATGTTTTATTATCCCAATGAAATACTGAAACATAATTAACACAGATTTAAAAGTACATTTCGGGCAATTCCTGTAACGATGTCAGAGGATTTTATGAATTACTTGTACTGTTTTGGTCTATAAAACCCCTCATATCTCTAGTCACTCACATCAACACCACTAGCTGTAACGGGACCAGTGGTCCACAGGACCAACATGCGTTTGATTCCGAAATGATCTGCAGTGTTGTTGTCAAGCAAGCTTGATGGTTTGTCCGTGTGTGGCCCTGAGCGGTTCATAAAACCCGGTGCCCCCAACCCTCCTAGGCCACCACGAAGGAGACCACCGTGGAGGAGCGGCTGACCCCCATGGCGTTGGCCCAGCACGTGGCCCAGCTCAAACAGCAGCTGGTGTCAGCCCACCTGGACTCACTGCTGGGACCCCAGGCTCACATCAACCTGGCCGACCCAGACGGAGCGCTGGCCAGGTGAGCTGGCTGGGTAGAGGGAGGGTGAAGCTGGCAGCTGGTACCAACAATGGGGGCTTCTGTTGGTGTCTGGCTGGCTCTGTGTAGTTCACACGGTTGAGCTGAACAGAAGGTCTGGAGGGATCCCCTGTGAATGGAGATCCAATTCAAAACTTTTAATCTGGTTTCCACACAGTCTCATCATTGGTGTGATCAATGAGGCAATCGTACAGTGGCATTTACAGACAGAAAAATGGGCTTCCTCCTGTACGTTTTTTTCTTTCTTTCTTATACAAAACCTTTCTGTAATTGAAAATGTTCGGTTCCATCTTTCCTATCCGCCACTCTAGAATGCATCTGTGAATAGGAATAGTTGGGGACCTAAAAGTGTTAACGAGCAGCTGACAGCACAGGGCAATGTGACCCATGCTGTATTTACAGCCCAGATCAATAGAACCTCTGGGGGCATCCAGACCTCAAGTGAGTAATGGCCAATTAGGTAGAGGCTGGCTGGAGTTGGGAAGGCTGTCAGAGACCCAAGTAGAGCAGCAGGCAAGAGGGCTGGGTTAAGGAGTGAAGTCAGAAGAGTAGCTTGACCTCCACCAAATCAGTTTGCAAATAAAAAGTGACTAAATCAGACTGGATATTAAAGTTGTTTAAACTAGCCTATTTTAATAAACGTCTTCTAAAGAGAATTAGCCCATTAAAGAAGTGACATTAATTTTAGAATGGAAGGTTTCTGACCTTCTCACAGCAGGAATATTTAATGTTTTAAGTCAGCAGTTAAGCATGCCAACTAGGCAATTCCTATTCTTAAAATATTCACAAATGTGGCTCGCAATTGTTGCTTTGTCCGGTTCGGTTCTTTCCGGCTGTTTCTGCAGGCCATCTGCATTATATTATACTGTGTATGGCGAAGCCCGGAAGCAACGGCCGGGCGTGCCGGTTAGAAACATTCAGAGGTGTGCGCCGAAGGGGACCAACGCACAGGTTTTGCGCCACAAAAATGGCGTCATTCATGGCGCGCGCCGCTGCGGTTCCGTCAAGTGTGACTCGGGCTATAATTGACAACATGCTGTACCAGTAGTCATGGAAACATAAATTATGTCGTTTATCCCTCTCCAGGCGTCTGCTAACCCAGCTGGAGACGGCCAAAGGCAGCCGTGCCAGCGCCGCAGGAGATGGCAAGACAGCCAAGGGTCCAGATGGCGTGGTTCTCTATGAGCTTCATAGCAGGCCAGAGCAGGGCAAGTTCAATGAGTCTGCCAAGGTACGAGGGAAGGGGCAGGGTGGGTACTGTCTGGGGAGCTAGCATGGCGACGTTGTAGTGGCACATTGGTGCTGTGGCGATAGGATAGTTAAGGTTTCTTCCAATATTTAATATGGGACAGCATGCAGGAGTGTGTGTGTGTACATGTCTTGAGGTATACTATTGTGTTGTCACTGTCAGCCATACCTTGCCTTGTCTCGTCCCTGTAGATGGCAGAGCTTGAGAAACGTCTTGCTGAGCTGGAGGTAGCAGTTGGCTCAGGATCTGACAAACAGGTACACACACTTTCACGCACGAATACTTATTCATATTCAACCCGTGAGGCCTTTTTCTCTCTGAAGTAGTTTTGTGTCTTTTTCTACATGTAATCAATAGTATTTTTATAGGAAAGTAAGTTTCACAGTGGAATGTATGACTGTTTCTTAAATGTTGATATATTGCAGGGTCCCCTCAGCGCTGGAGTACAGGGAGGCAGTTTAATGGTGAGTTGGCAGCTAACAGTGCTTGGCAACAGTTTCTGTCTTCAGTGTGTCTTGGATTTGCAACAGAGAACTCAAGTCATATGTCAATAGCAGATCAATGACCACGGCTTGCATAATTTCACACCCCTACCAAGTTTATATGAAACTTACTGTCTGTGTATTTGTGCTTTTGACTTCATCAGGACACTATGGAGTTGTTGCAGGCTAGGGTCAGTGCCCTGGATTCTGCCACTCTGGATCAGGTGGAGGCCAGATTGCAGGTAATTTGCCCGTTCATTATTATACCAACGTTGACATGCAATGTAATATTTTGTGTAATACTGTTTTGAGTTAATGATGAATGCACTCCACTCCCTCCCAATTTGCTTGAGTATTCATGTGTGATGTGTTTTCAAAACGGCAACTGAATCACTTCTGCGCTAAAGCGAAATCAATCTGTTCATGTAGAGTGTTCTTGGGAAGATGAATGAGATCGCCAAGCACAAGACGGCTATTGAAGATGCTGAGACACAAAATAAGGTTGGCAATGCTTTGGTGTTTTTAAAGCGCATTTTGACAATTCTACACATTCTTCATTCTTCAAGTGGAAGTTTAAACTAAATGGTAACATCTCAAGCATAGTAAATGGACTGCTTTTATAAATTGCTAGTCTAATGAACATTCACATGGTGAGCAACTATAAGGATATTTGTGTGGCATGAAACATTTGGCAAGGCTCTGAACTAGTTTGACATAGCAGTGTAAGTAAATCTATAAATGCATGCGTGTATACTGTGTGTCTCACCTGCAGGTGTCACAGCTGTATGACGTGGTGCAGAAGTGGGATGCCATGGCAACCTCTATACCAGAGGTGGTGCAGAGGCTGGTAGCAGTAAAGGAGCTACATGAACACGGTAACACACAGGGGCCTTACTCTGTAGCCCCAGAGTAATTCTACATCCACAATGTGAATCTGTGTGGATAAAACGTGCGCGAAATTAGGATTGAAACGAGTGGGTCTAAATGCCGAAGTTTACTTTGCATGTTTGCGAACGCACCGGCCGTCCAAAATGATGTGTGGATGTGGACATTGACTGGGCAGGTGCAACAGGCTGAAGCCCAGAACACATTGGAAAAACTCACAAATGAGTTGTAAACATTTCCTTCCAGCTCTCTGAATTACAGCTAATTTATATTTTGCGCATGGCAAACAGTTTGTGCACATAGAAGACGTATCTTCGGCACATAGTCTTTTGCAGACAGAAATAGCCGACACAAGGCCTGAGACGAGTCCACATGATGAGAAATGAAGGTATACTTTAAAGTTTGAACAGCCCTTGCATTTGGTTGTATACCAGGGCCTTTATGCAGTGAACCTAATCCATGGCATTAGCCTCTTTAGACATTTATTAGAAATGGGTTTATAATTATGACTAAAAACTTCAATGCAATTAAACACCACATGGGGAGAGGAATATAATGTGTTTTGTGAGAGCAGAACCCTTGGTTTAAAGTAGATATTTGTAATTTCTATCTAAGCACAAACAAATAATTTATCATCCAACTTCCACTTTCTGCAAATCTATCATGGCAGGCATTCGTGTGTCAATTGTTTATTTTATCATCACATCTTTCTCTCCGACTGGCTGTCTCATGGACTTGGAGAGTAGAAAAGTGCTTGTCTTCATCTTGTAACATGTACTGAAATTAATTTTCTCTTATTAGAAAATGATTCAGCGTTTTCTCCACTCTTGTAGCCATGCAGTTTGGTCAGCTGCTGATTCATCTGGACACAACTCAGCAGATTATTAATAACTCATTAAAGGACAATACAACTATGTTAACACAGGTAGGAAGTATGCAAGCTATTGACTGAATATGTAGTTGAATGCTTCATTTAATCTTGTCTCAGCAGAGGTTAGCAGCATACTGTATGTTGACAGCAGAAGCTCAAAGCCAGTATACGAACTTGTAGTTACTTAAAATGAAGTGATGCAGTAATATTGAAAGTTGGACAACTAGCTGGACAACCAATGTATTAAACAAGGTTTATTTATATTGTCGTTAGCCATATTTAGTCTGTATTTGCATTTCTGTATCTGTATTTCACACAAATCAACACACCCTAACATTCACTTTTGGGCTGGATATTGATGCACCTGATAGATGGAGCTCAATAAGCAAGTCCTTATCGAGCAAAATCGTATTTCTTTGTTGAGAAAAAGTCCTGTGTTCAGATTAATTTTGGATTTGCCTTGAGATACATTGAGTTGTTTCCAGGGGTCTCATTTCTAAAGGTTGCGTACGCACAAAACGGGGCTTGAAACGTGCCCCACTAACCGCGTATGCCACTTTGCACGCAAAGGTTGGTATCTATATTTAATAAAACAACTTCACAGTAGAATGTGCGGTCCTCCACGCAAACTTTGATCCATGTGTACACACAAAAATGGGAAACTGCGACTCCAAATGGCAGAAGGAATAAACCTGAGATGTATTGAAATAACATTTTGAAAAGTGAATCACAATATAAAGTAGCTACAGCAGGGACATCAATTTTAAATATAGGCAATCTATTATTAGAAACGCCTAATTGCTAGACAGACTTATGAAGAGGTGTGTGAGACAGCCAACAATGTGTAAAACTAACATTTATTCTGTTATATTAGAAAATGTAGCAGTTTTTTTTCTCAGCTAGTTGAATGTTACAGAGCAAATAAAACATTGTAGTAAATATCTCTCAAAAGGTTTAACAGCACAATGCCACGCCCCCTTTCCCCCAGAATCCATTGCCTTCTATGTGTGTTTTGTGCTGAATATAAGTTTTACAGTTGTATATTTGTATTTTAGCTTTAATGTTGGCCTTTTTAGTTTTTACGTGTTAGAACAATACCTACTGAGTTGATAATACACCAATTGTGATATTGGTTGGACACTATTACAGAAAGTTCTAATTTGAACGAATTGCATTTATACTGACTCTATACCTATTGAGTGTTTTATGCATGTGTTTTTCCTAAGCGATACATTCGACTAGGCTATATCTTTGCTACATATCCGTATTTGTGCCTTTTGTTGGTGTTGGCTGTAAGAAAATTGTCGAAGTCATATTAGATCAGTGTCTCAAACTTTACAAAGTTGGACTGTAATGAATTCCCCACTAACCACAAATCTCTAGTGATTGGGTGAAATTACTTTTGTCGGGTTTTGCCATCATTGCAGGCATCAAGGAATATTTTTTAGGGAGTTTCAATGACCATTTGTAGACAATTGTGTGGGGCAAGACGCTTGTTCACATACACTAGATTTCAAGTAGGTTGTGATTTATGAAGGAAAACTGGTGTGGAAATATGCGTGGGCACTGTTTTAAAAATCTGAATATTTTTGTGCGCAAGCACTTTGTTTCGTTCGTACGCAAAATTCTAGTGTGACTTCTACGCACATTTATAAATGAGATCCCTGGGCTTTTCTAAAGTTTAGTCATTTAATTTAAAATAGTTTTGCCCTCTACATTTCTGTTAATAAAAACATGATTGCCTGTTACAAGAACATTGATCTTTAAGCTTCTAAATTGCTCCAGTTATAATTCTGTAGCAGTAACCCTGCACTTTCAGGCAAATGGTTTATGTAATCTCAGTAATCTAGTATTTATGGACCCAGCTGTGTTTATGTCCCACACCTAACCGCTTCCCCCTCCTTCCTTGAACTTTGTCCAACCTCTAGTTGAAGCAATTCTCTTGTCTTCCATCTTTCTCAGAAATGCGTTCATTGCCTGTTTAGTCAAATTACTCACATTTTCTCATTCCCTCCTTCACTTTCAGCATAAACCCTCCTTTTCTCTTGTTTAATGTATCTGTTCCTTGTTCTCCTTCAGGTCCAACAGACCATGAGAGAGAACCTGGGAACAGTGGAAGAAAGCTTTTGTGCCCTAGACCAGAGGATGAAGAAACTTTCAAAGTAAACGGAGGCTGTAGACGGTGGAGGGAGGGGAATACTTTTCTTTCTTGCTACTGGCGTTCCCTCTCGTCCTCTGAAGTTCAACAGAACAGACAGAATATAGAAAATGGCGACCAAATGTTCTCTTATCTTCCCTTCAGTTCCTTTCTATTGTATTTAGGTAACTTACAGGGATGGGGATTGTGGATGTCTATTAATATGTCCTAGTTAATCTGCCCTGCGCTGGATACATGACAGATTCCATTACAGCTGGTAGGGCATAGTTATGTGCCAGGGAAAAGTTAACAATTGATATAAATGCTTCTTTGGCACAACTGCTTACATTTGTTTATACCTTAAACAATTTTGTCTGGTTAAGGTATGCTGTAATATCATGTGTTTCTAGAGCTGAATAAAATGCAGCCCTGTTTAATTTAGCGTAATTGGCTACAGTACTACTGTACAGTATGGAATCTGCAATAGGAATAGACATCTACATTTATGACCCCTCTCTTTACAGAAATTACATTTTGTCAACTCGACACATACCACTGATTGCATTTTTGTTGCGGTTTAGACAGGATGGTTAATTATAATGAAATGATTCCGCAAGCTCTCACACTAGCTTGGGGTACTGTATGTGCAATATGCTTAACTCAGCTAAACTAATTTACAACCCTGCTGGATGGTTTCTGGACATGCATGTTTTTACATGTGACATGTTTAAACCACGGGGAGCTTGTAAACATGCCCATGTTGCATACCTTATGTCTCATGTCTGTCTTATGCTCACTTGTAACTATTACTGAGACTAGACTGAGACCAAATAACACAAACAAACGTTTAATTTGCTTTGTCACTTCCCACAGATTAACTGTTTACATCTGTGGCTATGAAAAATAAAGTGCTATAATATAAACGTGGCTCATTTTATTAACCACACCGACAGCTGTTACATCATTTGATAGACTAATTTCAGCACATTTGGTGAAATAGTCTGTAATTTGGTATTGCACTCAAAATGGATGGATTATTGTGGAAGAATCTTGTCTCAACGTTGATCATAGCATGTCAAAATTTGTGTGGATGATAGTTATTTTATTAAACTGTAGGCTGCCCAACATCTGTGAAAACGGTTCAGATGTAATTACAGTAAGGCCATCTATGCACAGTCCACAACCATTTGATTTTAGAACCATATTGTAAAGGTTTCCACACAATGCCAAGGCACAAGATGTGTTGGAGACAATAACTAATCAGACACATTAGGCAAAAATGGCCCTGTGTTGGCAGCCTAAGACGATGTCAGTTGTCCTGCCCAACGCAGTGGGAATCCATGACCTGTCAGCATGCAGAGGTGTAATAAACTGTCATAGACTACTTTTAACAAACATGTTATGGCATCCTACCATCAGACTATTGACTAATAATAGTAATTTAACAGCATTAACAAACCAAAGAAATTCAACTTTAATAATATAATGTCAAACTCTCGTTCCTAGTTTTATACTGTTTTGATGTTGGGAAAGTGAATCTAGTCGTGCTGTCTGGCCTAATTACGTGGTTATATGTAGTACTTATTTGTGAACATTGGGTGGCAGCATAGCTCCTTACAATAGAAATATATAAAATATTCTTACAAGTCTAGTATTATAGCCTACAATTGGCATTTTAATGTAAGACCAGTCAAAACAAACAATAAATTGTATATTTAAATTATGGTAAATTAATTTTCATGGCATTTGCAAATTAGCCTATTTTGCCCACGCTTGATGTCAGGTGATCAGTATTATTGACTGAGCACATGTATTGGATCAGGATTCGCCGTATAAGTATCGTGAGTAATCACGCCAACCTGGTCAGTTAAAATACTTCAATTAACACTTAGTTAACACCAGTTAAGCGAATACATGCAAATTAATTATAATAATGTTTTAATCGCATTAAATTGACCACACCCTTTCTGGTTCCTTCAGTTCTATCATGATTCATGACCAGTCTGGGTGAATATTTGAAGTCCCACAGTGTGACTTTAACCCCGAGTGAAACTACTTGTTCAAGTCTTGTAATTATGATAATCTTTATTTTTGTGTAGCAGACTGGATGGAGCAAGCCATTACAGTGAACCCTGTTTAGCCAGAACAGATCCAGTGAGGCACGGAGGAAATTAGATCCAGAACTTTCATCTGAAGGAATGCCCAAGATGAGCAGAAACAGTCCGTCGTACTGTATATCTATTTTTGTTTGGCAAACCCACCACCATCTGTCAAAAGAAACGTTTGCACAACGTTGTGTGGGGTTGGGTGATTTGTATCCCCTGTTAAAGAAAGGGCAGCCTCATCTACTAACAGTCAGTCATGAAAATTGTTCTGACATTTTTCAGTTGGCTGATGATGGTGTGACAACAACACTGGAATATATCGTATCAATTGTTTCAGAATCACTGGTTCTGTTGGTAGTCAGCGATAATAGGCTAAAGGGCAGATTTATTTTTGGGCTGTTTTCCTCAGACTCTCCTTTGTTCCTGTGTTTGGCGCTGTCTATTTTCTTACTCTGTTTTTGAAATGAGTAAATACAGAAATATTACATTTAATGACATGTACAGAAATAAACAGATTTAAAAAATGAAACTATTATATATGTTATCAAATTACACTTAAATGGGAATACAATTTAGGAAAATATGTAAATTAATAAAAATAAAGACAAATGAAGAAACATATTTTGGATGGAGAGATGAGAGGAAGGAGAAGACGCACACACAGCGTGTTTGTCATATTCTTCCAATTGACGTGGACAGGTGAGAGAAGAGGAGACGGAGTAGACGCGAGTTAGGCAGGTTAGATACGGTTGTGGGGCAGAACAAGGACAGCGAGCGAATAAGAGAAGAGGGGGATGAAGGGGTAGGTGGGGGGGGGGGGAAGCAAAAGATAGCGACTGTTAATGGACTAACAAGATTGACTGGAAAGTTTCCGCACAGGTCCACGCCCAGAGATAACACCTAACAATAATGATTGTAAATATAGGTAACTGATGGCTTTCGGACTGAATCTGGCTCGTTCTCCAAACATTCTGACTCTGTCCTGGAATGAGTTGAATGAATTAAAAAAAATATTAAAAAAATAAAAAAGGAAGGATTAATGAGCAACCAATGTCTATATGTTTTCCCCAAATATTGACTTCCACCGTGAAAGAAATTGACAAATAAGATGAATGTGATAACATGGTGAGTAATAAGGGACAAACGACAATTTCTCTCAACTTCTGACATTATATGTCGATAAATCCCTAAATGTTATCTCTGGGAGGGGGTAATGTTGAGCATTCATCCCTTGAAAGTATTAAAAACAAACAAGAAAAACGTTTCTTCAGACAGACATTGATTGGATGTAAACGGGTTTCACAGCTGTAGAACCTTGCAACAATGACCTCTGAAAAGTGGTGAACACAGAAATACATTTCAGCAGGCCTGGGGTAAAATATTTACCCTATATGCACTTTATAACAGTTGCTCTTGGTTCACGGGGGGGGGGGATTCCGACAGCTGGTATATGCAGGCTGTGGGGCTATAGTCTACTGACCAAGGCAGTTGGGGCACAACCCCCTAAATAAATATATTTCCTTCTAGTAAACCAATACGAAATATAATCCCACAAGTAAATGTAATAAACAACATTACATGCAAATAAGGAAATAGGATGTTGTAAATTTACTGAATTTGATACCGGGTAAATTGCAGTAAATATTCATATTCCGTTATACCTTTATTCATATGTCTAAATATATACCCTTTTTTTTAAACAACTACCAACATGATATAATAGACCACAAATAAATGTTATATTTACACTATAGGCTTGCAGTCTTTTGTTGTTGGCGATCTGATCTAATTGAGCATCAATTAGAAAACAAGATGGAACATCAGACATAATTGGAGCATATTAGAGAAAACAGGCAGTGGTAACCCAGATATGGTGTTGTAAACAATGTTTTATAATGAATACAACACAGACGGCGGGACTGACAAAATAAACAGAGGGGAGAGGGGAGGGCGGTGGAGGAAGAGAAAGTGTGCTGAACTACTCAGCAACAGCCACTCAAATTGTGACGTATAATGGTGCTTCCTCCAGCGCTTTAACCCGGGTCCTAGAGACAGTATTTGAGGTTTCTATTCGCTACTTGCGCTGTTGCTAGGCTGTGCATGTTGAGCCGTGCGTGTTGCACCATGCATTAAAAACAGTCGTGTGCCGAGTTTGGGATTAGGACACAAAGTGTCAAAGGGTTACGAACAGTGGGTCACTTTTTTTTAAAGGACGTTAATTATTTAGGTAATTTTAAACACAACGCGTTTACCATCTTGTGAGTAGCGTATACGTAAACAAAACAACATCAGCTATCAGAGACAATGAGGTGCCTGTTACCGGCTTGATCATCCTGCACTAGGTGTAGTGTAATATCACCATATAGACATAGGCTTATTAATTTGAAACAAATACAATAGTTACAAATGTAACCTATTTTGTGAAGTGTAAACATGGCAGGAAAATAATTTCTTCTGTGGCGAAATGCAATATTGGAAATACCAACATCCCCCGTTCTCAACACGCTCCGGTGACTTGTTCTGTAGTCCGTCGTAGAGCGCGAGTTATGAACTATAGTGAAAATATGGGCTACAACTGGCATGCATTAAAGGGAAGCCCTAAACATAAAGACAACACATAGGCCCAGTGTAGGATACAAAATCAACTTCCATGGTCTTTTTGAGATTTAGCGGTTCTTTTTCATTAGCCTACTGAAACCGCCGTTAAAGTGAGTCTATTGGGGATTCCACATCTGTGGCTAACAGTTCAGACAGAGCTTTAACGTGCATAATCAGGCGGTGTGTATACACAACATATATCGCAAAATGTATATATAAATATAGTTATTATTACATAATAAACTAGCGTAGTAGCGTAGGCCAGCTAAGCGAAACAAACGGTTCTTAGATAGCCTATATAACAAGATATTCCATCATATAGGGAAGGCCTACGTATATTTTTAGATTTTTTGTTAGAGCCAACACTGTTTAATAAAACATGTTCTGGTTCTGCTGGTGTTATCCCCGACTAGAAATTGGTTGCCAAGCATTGCATCATTCCTTTAATGTGACTCCCATACGCCCCAAATTCGTCCTGGCCGTCTTATGACTGCATCACATTTACTGGTCGTACAAACTATGGGAACAACTAGCAAAGGCAACATGCCCCACTTCGCCATTACAGCGCGGCTACTCATTGGATGTAACCAAGCAAAATATCTTACACCAACCTTTGTGAATGGACCATTATTACGTCTGTTTTTCCTTTTCCTTAGTCGTTTTTTATGGGTTAGGTTGTGATGAACTGCCCTCCCACAGAGTTCGGTTGGCCTGTCTGTTATATAAAGACCACCGGGAGTTTCCAAAGAATCACATTCAGCGATTGAGACTGAACAATGGTTAACATGAGCTATCACCAATCTTTACTAAAATATCTTTATTCTCCAAAACATAGACAACTAAGACGGCGAACAAATAAAAGAAAAAGGGTAAGTGGAACATTTGATGACATTTTGTCATTTGTTGCGGTCAGTGTTTTTATACCTCAAACAAGTAGCCTAATTTGGGAAAGCGGTACGCTCCCCTTGGAAAATGATGTGCATGTTTTGGCAAATTTCCCATTGCCAGTTTTAGAGTAGGCTACAGTTGTTCAAATCAGTCAGAATTAAGAAAGTGGCCAGGTTACAGTTGTCAACAAATGCGCGTGGTTTGTAACAAAACTGCAAGTTCTTACAAGTTTCAGTTTTGACAGATCAGCTGTTACACGTGACACGTTTACTTTGCCATATTTTGTATCCAATGGCACCTTTAACCTGGTTTGTGGTCAGGGTCGATAATTAACTTTGATTGCAGATTTTATTCTAGTGTCATTTCGGAGAACTGAAAAAGGTAACCAGATAACCAAAAGGCCATAAAATATGTGTGCCTATATTTCCACTTTGGCATATTGGCAAACATCAATGCAGGGTCGACATTAATTCAAATTTAACATTAATCGTAGTGAAAAAAGTAGTTTCGTTTTGCTCCCTTTTGTTTCGCCCAGCCTCAAGCTGGACTTCGATTCCATGACGTAACTATTTTGGCTTACACTGGACGTGAAGTCACATCGGTTTGATACTTGTTTAAATGTTAAGATCATGTTTAGTTGACCACGAGTTTGAAGTGTACGGTCAAAAGCCACATTTAATATCTGACAGTAGTAGCACATTGTTATAACGTCCCCACTAGTACAATGTCTGAATGTTAATGTTAGGAGGCTACATCTCAAAATAGGGTGGATAAAAAGAAAATGTTCAGTTTTCATAAGCAATATACAATGTTTTATTTTCTATTTGGCCATTAGTAATATTACTACAACCATGAAAGATAATGCCACAACTGAACACGTGACCCAATTATGACCTGTATGTAAGCATGTAAAAAAGAACGTAAAACACTAACCACTGCACCTTTAACCCCGTTTTAGAATTGTTGGGACAAGTTATCTCCAACAACAAATTGGCAGACTTGACTAAGAGATTTTCCAAAGGTGAGTGTGTATGTGCTGTGTATGTATGTAGCCTATCTATCTATATAAAAATAAATCAGACATTTCATAGTCTTGCTAAATTAATCTTCAGATATCTAACCCACCCATATATTCTGTGCATGTATATGCAATTGTTATAAGCAAATTTAGTAGCAGTTGTAATTTGCTCAGTTAGTGTCAATATATATTTTCATGTTGTCTAAATAGGTCTTTAATTATGTAAATATTTACCTGCAAAAATGCTGTTCATTTATCATCACTATTCAGTCATCACACACATACACCCCCCTTCACAACCCACCATAGTACACGCTAAGAGAGTAAAGCAGATAAGGCGGAGTTATTTGGATGAATCAATCAACTAACCGGCTGCTTCTCTATTTCTACACCTTCACTCGACCAAACCATCCCGTGTGCTGTGGTCGCCCTGGCAGCTCCAGTGTGAACTGTGTGGCCGAGTATCTGTGCGTTGCGACTGCGTGGCGAGATGACAGCCGAGTGGCTACACCTGCCCCCGCCATACCCCCCTGGTGTGGGCCCGCTGTGTGGTGCAGAGTTGGAGGCGTGGTATGAGGACTTGCAGGATATTCTGGGCTCAGACGCGGGTGGAGCAAAGATGGCGCGTGCCCCACTATGCACCGAGGTCAGTAGTGTCTGTCGTTTGTGTACGTTTGTATGTCTTTTATTAACTTTTTCCACTTTTAGCATTTACCCTATTTTCGTCTTTGGTTTGTTGTCCTTCTAGAAGGAGCCAGAGTTTCTGGATGTGCTGGAGAGCTGCTCTCTCACGTGGCTGACAGACGGAGGTCAAACGTGGGGCGAGGGGGTCCAGAGAGTGGTAGAGGAGGTCCACACCACCCAGCCTCTTTACCACAGCTCCCCTTCCTCCTCGTCGTCCTCCTCCTCCTCCTCTTCCTCCATGTCCTCCTGCCTGAGTCCCAGGGCGGAGGGCGAAGACCAGAAACAGGGTGACGCCCCGGGCGGAGGAAGCGGTGATCTTCTGCCGCCGGAGTTCTTCGAGCTGCTGAGCGAGGGAGGCGTCGGCGCGGTGGATTCTAGCGGCGCTGTGGTCAGCGGCGGCTACCATCACCACGGTTACCACCGCCAGGCCAGCACCAACCCCGCGTCTCCTTCGGCCAGCGAGGAGGAGCTTCCCTGCGTCCCCGACTCGCCCTCCTGCTCGTCGTCAGCCTCCCAGTCTCCGTCTCGGAACTGCTCCTCGCCCCCCTCCTCGCCCGCGTCCTCCCCGTCGGCCTACGCGGGCTCCCGCCTCGGGAAGCGAAAGAGGAGCATTGGGGCGCTGTCGCCCTTCGCCCCGTCCTCGCGCGCCTCCCTGTCGCCCTCCTCGGCCAAGAAGAGCCGCAAGGAGAGGGAGCAGGAGAACGAGAGGAAGGTGCAGGAGCTGACTGAGCAGAACGAGCGTCTGAAGGCGGAGATCGACAGGCTGGGCGAGGAGGTCCAGAGGACACGCAGAGCCCTGATAGAGAGGCTGGTCAACACCAGGAAGTGAGCAGGGAAGGAGGACACCTCCTACACAGTGGGCACAGGTAGCGGTGGTGACACATGAAGTGCATCTTCACGCAGGGGGAGAATGGAGACCAAAGAAGGCAAGAGTGAGACGAGTGTGATTTTTTAAGGAAAGAATGATGAAAGTCTAAAAAGGCTAGGGGCTGCATCGGCATTGCGGCAAATGTGAAGCGAGAGGGACCACATGTTAGAAGTATGAAAGGGCAGGCATGGTGATGGTTTTAGTGTATCGTAAGTCCACCTACTCTAACCTGTCAAGAGCATTGCATGTTTTAGGGTTATGTGATTTGTACGTAGGACAGAAGGTTCTCCATGTCTCTGTATAGTGCATTTCATGGTCACATTTTCCCACCATTTTGCAATAAATTGTTAACTTGTCCTTTTAAGGGCTGCAATCTGGCTGTCAGAGATTACTTGTCCCCTAATTCATGGAGTTTAGGAGCTCAGGAAAAGTTTGAAAGTGCCCGTGTAGAGTGACTGAGATCTTTTACTATACTTTTTTTTTATATTAGAAACTGCAAATTTTTTTTTTTATAACCCGTGGCTTGCTTGTGTGCGTGTGTGCATTTAAATGCTGCGAATAGGACCCAGCTATACTTTCTATGCGGACATTTTTTAAATAAAATGTAAATTAGTGGTGGCATTACTATTTATGTACTGTAGCCTAATTTACTATTTTTATATATCTTGTATAAAATGCTATTTTACTGTAGTGGCCCATACTGTAACATAACTCACCCTGTATACATTATTTTTCATATTGTAGACAAATTGTAAAGCCTAGAATAATTTACATGGTTTCAGTTGGCTGCATTAACATGCATTTATTTTTCTCTGTTAAATGCTTAGACGTGTATTTATCATGTACATACCATTTATTTCATTATTCACTGTAATCTCAAAGGTTAAATAAAACACAAATGGGCAATAATAACCGCTATTCCATGATTGTTAATTTTATTGTATTACACAATTATGGGGGAAAAAATTATTTCTATAAAAGGTTAATTTTATTTCCTTGACCTTAAAAAGTATATTTGTAGCAAAGGGTTAAATAACAAATTTTATGAGGATATAAAACAGCATTAGGAGCAACACCCATTTCAATGTAAATTATTGCACATTGACAATCACATACTGAGGATAATAAATTGAGGGTTTTCTAGGCAGGTGTTTTTGGAAAAGTCCCTACATTCTGTAGCTGTAGTCATTAATTTGACAGTGTCATTCCCTGTCGACCTATTCAGCATTTCATTATTCCTCAGTGCCAACACCACATTGTATTAGTTCCTGTTAGAGGTTTGCCTGAAGCCAATACCCTCAGACTACACCAGTGTTCCCATAGTCCTGCAAGATACCTTAAACCTTCATTCCCATTTTTCCCTGCTGCAATTATCTGCCATCTTTCTCTGCATCTTCTCTCATTTATTCTTGCCCTTCTGAGGCACCGGCTCCTGGTTCTTCCCCTCTGTCAGAGCCAGCTGGTTCTTTAGGTCCAGTAGCTTTTCCACCTCTACAGAGATCTCAGCCTTCTCCGCCTTCTGGGCTTTTAGTGCTCGCACCTTCTCGCCCTGCGTGACAAGAACACAATGAGCACACCCTACTGTATCAAACCCACCGCAACACAAGTGGAGAGCATTGTAGATCGCAAACTCCAGGGGGGCGGCTGTTGCCCTCACAACTCCACAATACGGTCCCCATATGACATCAACAATGGTCTTAAAATTACATTTAATTTAGACATTTTATCCTCCAACACCAATATAAATAATTAGTTTAATTCTAATAAAACACAGATCATGCTATTGTTCCATGAAAACACAATCTTACAGAAATTCAAATGTATGTTGCGCCTCGGCCATTCAAGTTTCAGAGTCTCGAAGTAGACAGCGGGTAGATGGGTGTGTATGTGATGAACGCTGATAATTTCTCTGCAAACAGATTACTGTGCAAACCTTCAATAAAACGAGTACATAAAAAGGTCTGTTAAACAGGGGTTTCTTACCTGTGCAGCCACTGCCTCTGTGAGCTGCTTGGCATTGCCCGCCGCCACCGGTGCTGCCGTGGAAACCGGCACTGTGGCGGGCTTGGTGCCGCCGTCGGCTTGTGCCGCCGTGGTCTGAACCTGGGAAGAGACAGACGTTGTTTGGCATTGGAACCACATGCCAATTAGGCACGGAAATTAACAAATTGCACCCAGAGTGTTACTCGTCATTCTTAAAAGTCAAGATGAGCCTTGCGTGTGAGCGGCTTGACAAATCACACGGACAGGAGTGAAATACGGCCACACGGCAGTGTTAGATGAACTGCTAGCTGGCGTGGGATTGTGTTAATGAACACAGTCGGGCGCAAGCTTTACAATGGACAGACAAACAAAACCTTGGATACCTTCTTTATAGGAGTTTCATCGTCCGGCTAGGGGTAAGAGCGATTAAGAAAAAGGTTTAGACAGCGTTTACACTATGAAAAATATTTAGTACAAGATGGTTGCTTAATTCATCACATCAATATTCAAAGTGTGAATTCTATGTTTTCCTTAGAAAACGGGAAGTTTAGGTTAAAGTTAAAATCCTCATGACGATAATGTTTGGATTTTGCATTTCCCTACGGTTGGTGATATATTTATTTTATTATTCATAAATAGTTAAGATAAATCTTGACAAGATTTCACTGAGCTTGGGTGCTCACCATTACACTTCATAAACATCAAATACCTGCTGTCCACCAAATCGGTTCTTCAAAGCCTCGATCTGGTCTGGCTCCAATTTCTGGAACAGCGGGCTGACCTGGGGACAGGAAAAAGACGGATTTAACAAAAAGCTCTACATATGAATTAATTATTACATACACACACACACATTATACAAATCATGCAATTGTGAATCCATAGAAGACATTGTTGGAAAACTTTCACCAAAACGCTCAATGTTGCTTTTCATATGAAAGGATTACGCAAGTTATCAGAACAATTTGCTGAGCTTCAATCACGATTGCTAGTAAAGGGATCATTACGCAGGTTACAAAAACCCAGCACTGTTTGAAAACTTGTGAGCACCTGAGCACAGTTGGCATGATGCAAGTTTCCAAAATCGCTTTTTTAAAGTAGAAGTAAAGTTGAAGTATAAGCCGCAGACTTCTCGCACAACATAATTTAGCAACAGTCCAGAAGACCCAAATGATCATGGTAGGGCCAGACTTGTAGCCCTAAATAAATGTTTGGGTTATTGTGCGCATTGGCTCACAAGCGTGCATATTCCTGCGTGTTCTGGGGTGTTATTTCACTGACATATTATTTTATTTATTGCATCTTCTTGTATCACCAAGATTACAAATGTAAATTTATTCTACCGTTACGGGTTACAATGTGCTACTAGCATACTGTATACTGTATGTGGCGGGCTTCTTCTTGTGTGGTTGTACTTACAGTTCCAATCCGGTGGCCAGCAGTCAGGGCACATACAAAGCTGCCATTGCCGTGTAGCATGGTGGTGACGCAAGAGAGAGGAGCATTGAGTTGGTCTCTGATGGTTTGGCTTATCGTTGGCATGTATGGCAACAACATCACTGACAGCAAGCAAGCGATATTCACCGACACCCCAGTAACTGTGCCCGCGCGTTGCCTGGGGTTATATGGGACAGAACAGGCATGAGTCCGTCACATTTTATAATGACATTTTTTAATTATAAAGGACGATACTATACGTTATACAGCATTTAGATTTTAAATATTATTGCACGTAATTTCTTAGATATTAACTACATGTGTGTTTTAAGTGCATTTTCAATCTTGTCGCAGACATTTTTATCTAAAAGAGACTGACAATGAAAAAGTCTGAATTACATAGTGGTTACCGGTTGTTTACTAATTTATCATGTAATTATTATTTTTTCTCTTTCTTTAATAATAATAATAATAATAATAATAATAATAACTATTATTACTACTACTACTATTAGTATTACTACAACATTCATTGTAGTTTTAGATTTTGCAGTGTCCAGGTTCAGTGTGTTTTATCTACACATTTTAAGATAATTGTGACACTACACACATTTGTCTACACAATGCTGCAAAAGACAGACGGAAGATAGATGAAGTCCTTTCACCTCTCTCCTTCCTTTATCTTCTTCCAGGGTTCATTGACCTGGATGTACTGATTGCCATGGCGAGAGATGTTCAGGATGTGCTTTAGTGCATCACGGATTCTGGCAGAATATTGTAAGTGAAGGCACATGAAGCAACACGAAGCAGACAGCAAGCATACAGTAACAAAAGGAATGTTGCTACAACCCTAAATAACTTCATGGCAAGTGCAGGTTTATGTTTTAATTATAGCTTTCAAATCCAATTCAATTTAATCACATTTATAATTCACACGGCAGTCATCGTTGGTCAAAATGTCTTGGAAGATAACTAAATGAAGATAATCAGTAAGGCCTCGATCACACAGGACACGCTTTTCAGCTGCCAAAATGCAAGGGGCACTGTACTGCCTTTTTTGTTGCAGCCTACTCTGCAAAAAAGAACAGTTCGGAGTGTTTAAATAAAAATAAAATAATAATAAATAAAACAATGCTGGAGCGCTGGGTACACTGTACAGTGTGTGTGTGTGTGTAGAACTATTAGTTTAACTTTTAGTTAAACGAATAGTTTTAGTGAAACAGTCTTAGATGTTATAAAAAGTATTTATTAAACATCGCTAATATACACCACGTGGTATCAAGCAAAAGCCTGTACTCTGTGAAGGCGGTGTCCTGGTAACCGTAAACATGCCTGCTTCTCAGATCATTCGATTAATAAATAGGAAAAAATACAGATGACGTTGGGCGCTTTTCTGCTCAGCGTTTCTTCTAAAACACAAAGCGCAGCCGGCATCTAAAAAGTGAGGCGCCCAGGGCGCATAAGCAGCACGCCTTCTGCCAATAGAAAACAATTAAAAAAAACGACGCCTTTTGGTGCATAAAGAGCGTCCTGTGTGATCGGGGCCTAAGTAAGTAACATGAAGAAATTAAACATGTTAATAGTTGAAAACCTTTAAATGGACGCATCTATACACAAGTGTGTGATAAGCTTACTTGACTTTGTCCATCAGATGGATGTAATGGCGGAGCTCCCAGTTGACCTGGGCCAGGAGCCTCTTGTCTTCCTGTTGCAGATCCATTACAGGCACAAGGCCCTCAAAGAACTTGGTGACAAACATCCCAGCTCTGGAGGATGAGGAAGAGGGAGTTACTTGTTGCTAATTGGACATAAATTATGTATTTCACACCAGTATGTAAACTTAAGTCATCAGTCAATAGCAAGAAGTCAATTATGATCCCTAGACTATCAGCTCTCTATTAGCCAGCCCGGCTATGTAAACAAGTACAGCGTAGTAATCTTTTTTTTTTATGTGGATTTGGCACCTATTACTATATGACATAACATGTACATTATATATACACATTTTAATAAATGCATTACCCCTGGAATTTAATATCTCATAATCTATCACACACTGATCACACACTATCACACACATTTTGGCTGTGCTGGCTGCCTGCTCCCAGCCTGGTGTAACCAAACAATATTTCATTGTCAATATGGTCTGGCCACGCTCCATTGTGCAGTGTTAACAGTCATTGCCTCCTACTGGGCGTTCATTTTGAAACTATTATAATAACCAATCGGCATTGCAACCGTTTTGACCGCCTCATCTATCTCTACCACCGTTTCTAAACACGCTCGACTTCAACGTCAATTTATTTATAGACATTTTTTATTTTAAGAAAACACAATAAGGGCAATAATATGGAATCTCACATATATTTCCACTCTCTTGTTATTTCTCCATACTTATACAGACCTGGAATTACTCAAATCAAAGTCCATACTTTTCCATACTGCGTAGGCATCCTGTACTCAATAGCGCTCCAACTGACCGGTTGATGAAGTTTCCCAGGTTGTTGAGCAGCTCGGAGTTGTTTTTAAGAGCCATGTCAGCCCAGGAGAAAGCTGAATCTTGGCTCTCCGGTCTCAGGTAGAGCAGGTAGAATCGCCACACATCAGAGGGGATGCCAGTGTCCTTCGCCATGTCTCCAAACACACCAACGCCACGGCTCTTGGAGAACTTGGTGTCCTCGTAGTTTAGATATTCTGGGAGGAAGATAAAGTATGCACTAAATGCAGTCCAACTAGGTCTTGTCCCGGATACATAAATGTCAGATTTTTGCTTTTTTTTTGTAAAACTACCATTAAAAACAGCATAACCAATCTACAGTAAGCTCTAATAATGCATCTACTCATCAAACAAAAGAAAAGTAGTTACCAGTGGCAACAAGGTGATTGACTAGGGTGTAGTTATCCTGGGCCCCCAGCAGGGAGCAGGGAAACACCACACTGTGGAATGGCACATTGTCTTTGGCCATGAAGTTGTAGAGCTCCACCTGGTGGCGGGGACACAACATTGCAGCTAAGATGACGTCATATTAGATCATCATGAGATCACGCAGATCTAAGGGCTTATCTGTTGTCCCCATCCCCCCCATACCCCAATCTCTCACTCTCCATTTGCTCTGTGAATGTAGGCCAACACACATACAGTAAAGCATGAACACAGACAACCCCAGGAACTGAATCCTAGGATTCAATAGAAGGAGATGAGACATGGTGAACGTAGAAGATAACATGGCTCTAATGGCATTTTATCTATGGCTTTAATTATTTATTTATTTATTATAGAATATGTATAGTACAATGAGTCATTCCAGCTATTGGTTCAGGTTCAGCTATTGTTAACTGCTGTCATTTGGTTTAATTACACATTTATTATTATTATTATTATTATTATTATTCACATACACTACCGTTCAAAAGTTTGGGGTCACTTAGAAATTTCCTAATTTTTGAAAGAAAAGCACAGTTTTCTTCAATG
>JAODUK010000020.1:1180611-1217846 GCA_027564635.1 Typhlichthys eigenmanni
ACAGATTCTGAGGGAGCACCCTATGGCATCGACTGGATTTCTATATTATCAATAATGTAGTTATCCGATTAATCGAATAGATAATCGATTAATCGAAAAAATAATCGATAGATTAATCGACAAACAAATAACTTTGTTTGGTACAGCACTAAACTGCACCTCAGCTCTGAGCTTAACTCCACCCACTGCACTACTTGAAAAATGCCAGTACGTAGTCAAGGAGCCAAGGGAGGGGAGGGGCTGAGAGGGGGAACCCTATTAACAACATTGATTTTGATGACGGACATGCGGACCGAGTGTATAAGCCCAAGTCCTAAGGTGATTTATAACAGATATGACGTGTAGAGTCATTTTCAGACTATACTGTAATATCCAGATTTTTGCACAAACAGGAATTATGTCAATATTAACACCAGCATTTATGTGTCTCATCGAATTACAGTATTATTTAGTTTACAGCTCAAAAAACACAATTTAGGCCTTTAGGGTGCAATTACACTTTAAGTTAAATACCATCCAAAGTTCCTAATTCGTAAAGTATTATGCAAAGTATTTTAAACCCTCCCATCTTGGTCAAGGTATTTCCATGTACTGTATCCATATATCTACTCTAACCCTAACCCTAGTATATTACGCATATGTGCGGAATTTGCCTCTAACTGCCATGAAATCCCTTGGTTGAGATGAACTGCTTTTGGCAAAGCTTTACCAACCATTAACATGAGTAGCCTACATGTAGTGTGTATGAATTACGGGGACCAGTGTTTACTGCGTTATGCTAACCCACAGAACATATAGGCTATTAATGATTAGGTGCCCCAACTGCAGTATTATGCAAGATGGTATGTGGCCCTTGAGTAATGTATAAACAGACACAGGCACGTGTTGAATGCTAGCACTTCTTCCTATATTTCAGCTAGTTCAACAGTGCAGAGACTACTCCTGTAATGTGACCAAGATCGTAGTGGAGACACCTTCTCAGGACAGCTGTCCAGACAGCAATGGCGGTACACCGGTGAGATATTGTGCAGGGTGACACTTAGTTGCGTTCATGTTTTCAGGTGGAGGAGAGGATGCTCACATCCTCGTGTTTGAAACCAAGAATGCATTGTTTGTTTAACGGCTGCAAAAAAAGCTCACATTTTCCCTATAGGATATACAGTACTGTTTGTCTGCGTGGGGTTTCTTACTGTTTGTTTGTTTGTTTGTGAACTTCAACGCTGTAAGAATTCCATACCACACCAGGTAATTTTAGAGCAACCATTTTCCCACTATTTTGAGGGTGATGCAACAGTCAAGTTTAATGGCTTCACTCAGGATTCATACAGTACACAGAGGAAAGCCCCCTGCCTTACTTTGACTTTGCATTTAAACCTATTTTCTTCACACACAAAGCCAAATGTTGTCCATTTCGTAGTGTTGAAGTCTGTGTGAGGGGCTAGAAATTACACGATTTTTTACTCAATACATTGTATGGTTAAGATAAGACATTTAAATGTATTTAAATGGTGTGTGCAATACAACTACAAAATAAAGTTAGTTTTTCTTACTCATTTAATAAACTAAACCATGCTGGATGGTTTCTCAGGAACTTGAAAAAGCTGGTCTTCTGAACAAGACAAAGATTGCAGAGGGAGGGCGAAAACTTAGGTAAGACGTCAAAGGTTTGTCTCAGTATCGCACTAGCCCTAAGCAAAAGTGTAAGCTTTCCTTCCTATTAAAACAGCGTGAGTTAACGTTTTTAGAAATTATATTATTTAAAGGTGTTGTATGTTAATATGCAATAGTATGCTATTTAGGAACTAAATTAGCCCTGATACTATAGTTGCTGTTGTTGTCATCAATATTAACAGAATGTGTTTACTGACCATGACCTACAGTACAGTATATTCAGTTACTGACAAATATATTACTGTATAGTTAATCACTTTTGATAAAAGCATGTGTTAATTGTTGTAATGGTAATTTGTATTTTTATTAATGTATTTGTTTATTCATTCTTTACATGTCTGAAGTTCTAGTGAGATGAAGAAATGTGCCTGGGTGACTGTAACAACTTTAACATTGTGTTTCTTTTTGCTTGCCCGAAGGAAAAACTGGAATCCATCCTGGGTGGTTTTGGTTGGGAACAGTCTAGTGTTCTTTAAAGATCCCAAATCACAGACACCTTCTAGCTGGGTAAGAGTTTACATAACAACCTCTTCCACAGCTTCTGTCGAATTCAGTATGCATGTTTAATGTTGAATATTTACAAGTATAAAATGTTTTTTTAATTTAAATGTACAGTATTTCATTGATTTTAGCCACAGCCTCCAAAAAGATGAATCTCATATTAGTTAGAGGTCCTAGGTATAACTGTATTTAAAAGCTTAGCATAGAAATTAATACAAATGTGCATTTATACAACATGTACTATAAGCAGCCATAAACATTTATGCACCTTTGACAACAAAGACAGCAACACTAGATGAATAAAACAAGTTAAAGTGTGTGTATGTGTTTGCGTTTGTGTGTGTGCTCTTGCGTGCGTGTGATTGTGTGTGTGCTTGACAGAAACCAGCTAATAGTCGTCCAGAGAGCAGTGTGGATCTCAGAGGAGCACAGCTTGGTTGGACCAATGCCTTGTCAAGCAAGAAAAACGTCTTCAAGGTGAGAAACACAAAAAGTGTGTGTCTCTCTCTCTCTCTCTCTCTCTCTCTCTCTCTCTCTCTCTCTCTCTCTCTCTCTCCTCTTAGTGAGATGTGTTTGATGAGAGAACATTGTTGACTCTCTGTTCTGTTCAAAATTACACAATGATGAGAAACATAGCACTGGTATAACGGTGAAAATTATTTCTGACATTGTTCACTGAAGTATCAACTCCAGTAAGGGAAGTTAAAAAAGGAAGTCATCATTATTCTTACGATTGGCCTTTGATGACAAGCCACCCATGTTGTTATATTTTGGTTTGGTGTGTGTAATGATTCTATGGCACAGCTAAAAGGATGTGGTCTTTTCCCATCCTGTTCTTCTCTGTTGTAGTGCCGTACATTTACTTGAAACTCAGCACTGGAGCATTATCTGTAGTTACTTTAATTTTACATACAGTAATTACACATCCAGTAATTGGGAAAAAAAAATAAAAAAAATTTTTTATCCTTAAACACATCGTTAAGACTTTATCGGAAATGATATTTAAATAGAACTATATATATAGTAGTGAGAGCACACCCACCACTGCAGATTTTCCTACTTCCCCTTTTTAATTGACTTGCTCACAATAGTGATGTCACCACATATGATACCACTGAGCAAGCTCTCTACTAGCATCGCCAGTATGTTATCACCTTATGACTACAGAGCATGCCCTTTTATTCACTCCACTCTCTATCCTAAACAACACTGGCTCTGGCTCTGTAGGGATCTGACCCCCAGTCACACACACACACACACACACACACGCGCACAGATGTGGTTTGAATAAGTGTGTGTTTCAGCTGAGGACAGTGACGGGCAACGAGTTTCTCCTGCAGTCGGAGACAGACTCTCTGATCAGAGAGTGGTACAACACGATCCAGAGTGTCATCGACAGACTGGTGAGACATGCGCACACACACACACACATTTTCACATGCACCTCCTATGGAATATATGATGTGGAAAATACACAGTGAGAAAGTTATCCTTGAGGCTCGCTACACATACAGCAATATACTGTAGTTATTTTAGTAATTTAGCATTATATGTATATACAACAATTATTCTAACGATTATAATGTGTCTGTTTTATATACATCATCCATCCATCTTTTATATACATACATACATCATCATGGTGTATATAAAACAGACACATTATAATTGTTAGGACACACAACATTGTTCATGCACCTCACTCCCAGAACAATTTGGGAGAAAAAAGAAAATGTAGAATTTGTTGTTACGGTTCCCTCTCCACCCACACACACACACACACACACACACACACACACACATATCTCAAAGAAACTAATAATTATATAATAATGAATCAATGACTCACCTTGTGTCTGAGCGAGATGCTTAACCCTAGCTGCTATGGACTTCTCTGGACCCTATCTGCTAACTGTCCTCGTTGTAAGTGTTATTATTACTGCTTCAGGAACGTGAGAACCCCATCGACAATGTCCTGCTGTACTCCCTGAGGAGAGCGGGCAGTGTGGAGATGTTGGACCACAGTGGAGACGAGGACGACAGATTCAGGATGTCACGTAGGTCTTTTGCACCTACACCGCCAAAAACCTTTTCAGGGTTCCCACTGGTCAGCGGAATTTCTGGAATATCATGGAAATATATAAAGTCTATTCCAGACATGGAAAGTCAGGGAAATTGATCATAGTTTAGGTAACATCTAGCTTGGTGTAACCAGAGACAAACTTTACTTTGTGAATAGGGGGCTGGACATGCTCCATTGGGAAGTGTTTGCAGTTGCTGTCTCCATACCGTGCGTCCATCTCTGGTTAATGTTGAACCTATTGGACAGTGTTTAACCAAGCGGCATTGCTACAACTGTTGTGATCACCTCATCTAGCTCTACCACCACCATTTGGAAACTCTTGACTTCAAAGTTAGCGCACTTGCCTACCCTGATTGGTTTGCCAGCAGGGTGGCTGTGCCAATGCTAATGCGAACAGGGTTTCCAGATTATAATCTCAGCAAAAATTCATATTAGAGCAATAGTCGGACTGAGCCAGGTCGAATCATGGAATATTACGGAATATCTTTACTTTCAATTTTAGTTGCCTCTCATCAAAATGTTACTGAACGTGGAAATACATTCTTTATTATCACTTTGAGATTTGAAGGGTGGGTCTAATAATGTTTACAAGACTAGTACCTATGCACATGAAATATCA
This sequence comes from Typhlichthys eigenmanni, assembly GCA_027564635.1. NCBI lineage: Eukaryota > Metazoa > Chordata > Actinopteri > Percopsiformes > Amblyopsidae > Typhlichthys > Typhlichthys eigenmanni. The sequence continues at coordinate 1,185,486 of JAODUK010000020.1, forward strand.
TCACGTTAATTTTCAGTTTGTTTATCGTTGCCACGCTGGCTGTCCGTTTCACACAGACATAGTTGTGGTGGCCTGCTTATTGTGCATTATACTGTAGGTTATGGACATTCAGATATTAGTCAGGGAAAACTTTTTGCTTCAGCTTCCATCCAGCCACATGCCGTCCCTCATCTGACCCTCCACGTCTCCATCCTCATTCACCGCTAGTGTGCAGGCTTCTTTCATCCCTCTATCCTCTCCTCCGTCGTCACCTCCCTCCAGCCCACGTACGTCTTCCCTCCGTAGACGCCCCGCCCTCCCGCTCTTCATTCTCACCACGCTCCCCGCTCGCCTCCTCTCTCCTCCTCTAGCCCAGGGCCCCGCACTGACCTCCACCTCTTCCTCCACCTCCTCTTCCTCTTCTCTGTCCTGCGTCTCTCCTTCCTCTGCAGTCCCTCGCTCCGTGTCCAACCTGGAGAGCTCGGAGAGGAAGAGGGTGAAGAGCCGTCTGAAGAAGCTGATCCTCCGGAGACCTCCAATCCAGGCCCTGCAGGAGAAGGGCCTCATTAAAGGCAAGGCGCTGTCCGTTGCTGACCCACAGTCACATCTTAGATGGGCGCAGGCCATGTAAAGTGTAACTACACCCTGACATGTGTTTTTTGAGCTGTAAACGAAGTTTAGGACTGATCTGTGATGAGATAAAAATCTGCATGTTATGTGCTGAAAACAGAACTACACGTCATAGCCGTTAAATATCACCCCAGGACCTGGCTGGTTTTCAACGGTACACTTAGTACGCTCATACATCATCAAATTTAAATGTTAACACTAATGTTAATGGGGGTCCCCCGCTCAACCCCGCCCCTCCCCTCCCCTCAGTCAGCTGCTCAGTCAGCTGTCAGTCGTAGTAGGTGGAGTCAGAGCTCAGAGCTGGGGTGCAGCTCTGAGCCTGGCCTTCAGCCATGGTGGTGATTGGCTATGAGTGTGAGCTTGACAGCATTTTTCAAGTCACTTGTGAAAATATTCATACTTATGTGAGTATATTCACAATTTTCCCGATAATGGACATTCACCACGATATGATTATCATCAGTAATTTATATTGCGATAAACAATAATATCATATATCCTCCCATCCATAATCAGGAGATCGGGATCCCAGATGCACCAGTTGCAGACAAACTTATAATTTAGTGAGGCACTTTATCTACAGAATTAGTGCAAGGTTTTGTTCAGCCATTGCAGCCATATGCCAACCATATGCCTTCTGGCTTGGGATCACATCTGGCATGGATTTAAATGAATTGCTGCAGAGACATTAACAGATACGAACACATGGGGTGCTGTCTTTGTAAATAGTATGTGTGCTTTAAATATAAAGCCTGTGAAAACTAACTAATGTTAATGTTTTCAATACCTTTCTATTATAAAACAGAATTTAACAATATGGTAGTATTCCAGAAAACAAGTCAATTCACCATGTTCCATATATGATTATTACCTATATTGTTATGTGCAAAATGAAAAATCTCCTCAGAACACGGTCGGTGAGAATGATTTTATGCTGGAACCCTTAAGTTAACCCTCGAATCCCCATGAGCTCTAAGCTGCTTAGATATCAACAATAGATTGTTTCTGCTGAGAGGATCTGTGCTCTGGGCACAATACTGTATTCCTAGGACCCTTCTTTGAAGGACATTTTGTCCTAATCAATCTAAATATTTAAATAAGGTAAGAAATTCCACACTACAGGCAGACATGTTACGTTGTTTTAGAAAGGAATGGCAACTGAATGATCATACTGTAATGTTATGGTACTCTACTACAGTGTATAAAGATATAATGCTGATTTTCTTCTATCAAAGACCTGCTGTACAGTATGGATGGCACATGAATAGCATTGCATCATCAAGGCGAGCCAAGCCCTCTACTGGGAACTAAGCAGAACATAGCAACCTAAATCAACTAAAAAAAAGAAACATCTTTTAGTTGTCTTGAACCATATCAAGCATGTTGTAAAAGCCAAACTTAAAATATTTAACTATTTGCAGTTCCATTTCTGTTTCATTGCAATTCATGGCAGATTGCGCTAACACAATGATGATTTAACCTGTGCAATTCAGGTAGTCGTAGGTGTGACATTTCCAGAAGAATTGCATCAGCTGCATACGACTGGTGGCACGTTTTGCCACAAACGGCAGTGGTGGGTCCACCAGGGATAATAGGCAGAGCAAACCAGAATATAACCTGTTTGGTATGAAAGGAATCACTTATCGTAGATGTTACCACCAAGTCGTAGCTTTAGGAATATATGTGTGTGTGTGTGTGTGTTTGTTTGCTGTCTGACTCTCACATCTGTCTGTCTTTTTGACTGTAGATCAGGTTTTTGGCTGTTCTCTGGAGATGCTGTGTGAGCGAGAGAGGAACACAGTACCTCGGTTCGTCAGACTGTGCACGGAGGCCGTGGAGAGAAGAGGTACGTACTGTAGTCGCAGAGAAAGCGGGAAGCGGGCGGCCGCCTCGTGGCTACGCGGTTCTGGAGTTCTTTGGAGAAACGGCACGAGTCGTAACACAGGCGCAGGCCGCTTGACAGCTCGTGCGGCTAGTGACAGTATTCTTCAAGAGCGCTGTCTACTTTCCATACAGGTAGTAGACTGTAGCGTGCACATTTAAGAAGGGGCACTTGGCAGCTGCCAGGCAGAGATAGATCCAAATGGTGGGGAATGAACCTGTTCACAAAAAATACTTTGCCCCACAAAATATATATATATACAATATTATGTCTTTTGAATTTGACTTTTTATATTAATTATTTCCTTCTTTTTTTGTTGTTGTTTTGGGAACAATCCAAGATAGACCTTTTGAAATAATTAATATATGGTTGTAAAATGAAATAGAAATAGAATATTTATAAGCAGAATATTAGTTTGTCAAAGACATAATGTAACCTGGAAAACCTGTCACATTTTGGAGAAAATATGTTCACAATCAGAACCTGTCTAGCTAGATAGTTTAACTGGATAATGCTACTCCCACCAATGAGCCGATTAGAGAAAACAAAAGAAATGTGAGATATATGCCCTGGATGTGACAGATTAGTAAACAAAACAAGACTGTCTCATCGGCCTTCACATTAACTGCTGTATGTTATGTTGCTATGGCTGAGTGTGTTACAATTAAAGGTTTAACAGTTAATATTTCATTACAAGGTTGGCTTAAGCAATAACCGATTAATTAATTTATTTTTAGCTAACCGCTGCCTTGTAGCATTTACTCTCAGTAACATTACTTGGAGCGGGTTTAATTACTGTCGGCCTGAAATTAATCATGCAACACTCTGTCTTAACTTCTAATCCACGTGTACAGTAGCTCAGTAATGGTTGTAAAGTAACGTATTGATCGTTTGGAATAGTTTGCTGGAGCACAAACTGGCGAGAAATGTGTACAAAATATCCAGTGTGTTTTAGGAATATTATTTTAACCAGTTATACACTATAAGGCAACATAACGGTAACTGCAAGGCAGCATTACCACATTGAAAGACAAATGCTAACCTGTGTGTGTTCGTTGAAGGTTTGGACAGCGATGGCATCTACAGGGTGTCTGGTAACCTGGCCGTCATCCAGAAGTTACGCTACCTGGTTAACCACGGTGAGCGCCAAGCAAGAGGAACACCCTTTTAGGAGTGCTAGTGGAGTGATGCTTTCACTTTGTGTCACAATAGCATGTGCGAAACACATTTTTTGTTTAAAAAAACAACAAGTGAAACGATTGGAATTTGAAAGGAGACAGATGTTATCTCGCCCACTCTACATCAGAATATTTTACAGTGTCAAATTTTCCGTTGTAAATTATTCTGCTTAGATCATATCAAGTGAATGTGAGTATTAATGCTCACTGTATTTATTCATACACCTGCCCACATTACTATAGGAGAGAATAGCAGGCTTGACAGCCATCTGTAATTGATATCTGTAGTTTGGCTAGTGGCAAGTGCACACAGAGCCTGTCGACAGGGAAAGCCCACTGAGTAACTGTTGGTTTTTTCAGAGCGAGCAGTGACTACTGATGGCCGATACATGTTCCCAGCGGAGTTGGTACAAGGTAGATTCAGTTGGATTAAAGGAAAGGCTCACTGCTTTGACGTGTCACACAGCCGGCTCGCTTAATGTGAACACCGCTTACGCCACAAAACCGTCCGTCCGTCCACGCGCACGCCCATTACCTTCCACACACATCCGTGCACTACGACGCTGACGAATGAGCAGAGCTCTATTCGTGTGCATTCATGTGTTGTATTGTATCCCTGTCTGCTCTCTCTCTCCGTGTGTGTGTGTGTGTGTGTGTGTGTGTGTGTGTGTGTGTATGTATGTGTTTGGGCTCTCCTTTTAAGTGTTTCTGCTTGATGTTTTCTAATGGAATGTGTGTGTGTGTGTGTGTGTGGCAGGCTGTATATCAAGGTCTCTCATGGTCCATGGGTGCCACCAAGTGGCTGAAACATGGGACTGCCTGCTCACTGTATTGTGAAAATGCACTAATCCTACAGCTGCCCTGGCTTGTGTTTCTCTGTAAATGCTATGCTGTTATTAATTACATCTTCCCAGTTAACCATGAGAAGAATTGGCTAGAGAGGCTTAACACTATTTCTGTCCTTTCAAGTACATTTTAGCTCACGTGAGTGTATCTCAGTCTCTGTCCCACAGCAACCAGCCTTCATTCTATTTCTTTGTTTTAACACAATTGTGTTTTTTTGATGTAAATGTCCCTCGCCCCTCTCTCTTGCCTCTCTCAGAAGAGAAACTCGACCTGGACCACAGTGAGTGGGAAGACATCCATGTTATCACCGGAGCTCTAAAGCTCTTTTTCCGGGAGCTTCCGGAGCCAGTCGTGCCCTATGGTTTCTTTACGGACATTGTGGAGACAGTCAGTGAGTAAACACTGTCCTCCACTGAATATAATGTATACTGTATATGTGAACTAATTTTCCTATTTTAATTTGTAAAATCTTTTCTGAAACACGTGCATCTACAGTATGATGTTAAATTCCTATATGATACACATTTTTATCAGTTTTATTTTTTATATTAGAAAGCTTACTTCCAGGTTCTAAATAAGCTTGACTTTGGATTCAGGAGAGGGAGATTTGCATCCATACTTGTTTCAGTTGGCAGGAATGAGCGTTTTTTTTTCTAATTTCACCCGGTAAATGACCCATATGCTTGCAATGCCTGCATGAATACTCTCAAATTGTACCATGAGATCATTGAAGGGGGATTTTTGTCATTGGCTGGCACAAATGCTGGAATAGGGTGTTTATAAATGTTCTATTGCTCAACCAAGATTGTCTAAAGAGTACAGTACGTGGTGTGATTTTGTGTTGTTTGTCTGATTACTGCTGTTCCTGCTTAAGGCTTCATTGTAGAATTTGGACGACACAGGTGATAATATCTACTTGTGTCACATCGGGGATGATAATAACTTAATGATGTTGATCCAAATAATGACCACCTCACCTCATGAATCTGTTCTGCTGTGTTCAGAGATGTCTGACTACGTTGAAAAAGTAGACCGGCTGAAGTGTCTGGTGCTAAACATGCCTCCTGCTAACCATGACACACTGCAGTTCCTGTTCCAACATCTGCGACGGTAAGAATAAATACCTCAACATTACATCTCCATTATGTCTCCGTATTCATCTGTCACTCCACACTACATCCTTTTGAGTCATGTCGTTCCGGACTAACCGCGCGCCAGGTGCTTTCTTCTGTTCTAGTGTGCTCATAATTAATTATTAGTGGAATATTCTTGACGCCACAGTGAGAAGCACATCTTTAAGGCATTCAGGACTGTGTACTCTTGACGTTAAACCCGACCACAAGAGGGAGCACGGCGCTGTCGGTTTCATCTCTTTTCCCGCCTACCGACGCCAGCCGGAGTCACACGCAGTCACACGCTGAGCCCGTGCTGTAGCAGGGCGGCCGTTAACTCCTGCTTCTAGGAAGATTAAAAACGGTTGAGGAAGATGAATGGTTTGCAGCGTTCTACGGGCCAGTTCCCGTTGCAGTACATAAAGTGTGTGTGTGTTCGTGCTGCGCATTGGTTTTTCCCTTTCTACTCTCAAGTGTTCGTGTTCTGGGGCTGATGTTGGTTGCCAGGGTGTGGTGGGCCCCATGCGTTTGTCAACTCTGCCTCTCTCTCCTCCTCTCCACCGGCATTCTCTCTCGTACTCTGGTTCTCATTTATTACTGTGTCTCTTCCCTCCGTCGCCTGGCCACTCGCCTCTTCTCGCTTTCTCCTCTCCCTCCCTCCTCTCCTCCTGCCTCCTTCTCTGCTCATCTTTCCTTTTTACTCCCCCCACTCCATCTCCTTTTTCTCCTCCTCCTCTCCCCCCCTCCTCCCCGTCCCGTGGGAGCACTGTGGTTCATCTGCTGGGATGCAGAGAGACTCCGTGGCCACCGCCACCGCTGGAACCACTCTCCCTCTCCCTCTCTCCCTCTCACTCTCTCTCTCTCTCTCTCTCTCTCTCTCTCTCTCTCTCTCTCTCTCTCTCTCTCACACACTCCTTTTAATGTGGAAGTTTTGAGCAATTGCTGGCTGCTTCTGAGGTTTGGTGGGAATGGCATTTTTAGAAAATGCCTGTCGTTGGGGCTTTATCCCATTTCTATACACACAAATACAGTACGCATATATATAAGTAAGTGGGTGGGCCGGGATTGTTCACACACAAACATGCATATGTACAGTACATGTAGTAATAACTACAATGGAATGAATGAATACACTGATGCACAGACACACACTGGCTTTGTGCTTCCTAATGAGTTAGCTGTACAGACTGTTGTTGGCCTTACAGAGAAGTGCACAGTAGATGGATGCAAACATGTTGAATATGTTCAATTCCGAGCATGTTCAGTCTATTTCAGTAGACCATTGTAGGCATAATAGTAGAAATGGCAAGGCATGCTTTAATAGTTAACTATGATTCTAAATGTAACAGTAGCCCATGAAGATCTTGTCATGGTCAGATACGTGTGGTCTTGGATACATATTCCTGTTTACATTGTTCATGTCATTATGCCGTCCTAACGGCGACCATTTTCCTCCCTCTCTGCAGGGTACTGGAACATTCCGACATCAACAGGATGACCAACCAAAACATAGGCATTGTGTTTGGACCAACCCTTATGCGGCCAGAACAGGACAATGGGAATATGGCGGTGAACATGATTTACCAGAATCAGGCAGTAGAGATCATCCTCAGCGAGTTTGACCACATCTTCCAGATGAAAGCTCCTTCTTGACCGATCTAACATGGGGTCATTATTCTCTGGAATCACAATGAAATACAAGAACTAGGACTTTGTGTGGCTACTAATAGTTTTATTTTATTTTTTATCTTTTTTTTCATGTTAACTCAAAAGAGTGACAGCTTTCAGTCATTCCATGTGGATCCCATGGCATGACTTCTTGTCATACCTTTGGCTTACGGTAGAAACCGGACCAAACCCTGATACTGGTGTGTTGGATTTTTCCCTACCAATCTTATTTCCAATGACAAGCAGTCACCATAGAGGTGTCGCTAGGCGAAATGGTGGCCTAACAATGTACCTGTGTCGTCATATTTATAGTAACAGGACATATGCAAGTCATAAAGTTGAAGGCCTAATCCAAGCCCTTATAAATCAGTTGTGTTCCAAATAAGGACACAGGATGTGTGCAATGCTCAGGAGTTTTCAGACTTATAAACTTAACGGAACCAACATGCTGTGGAAATCTAGCACTTTGGACAGAAGACTCGAGCATACAAAGGCAGCACCCATGCAATGGGAGGATGTTTGTTTGGATTTAACATGCTGTGGAAATCTAGCACTTTGGACAGAAGACTCAGGCATACAAAGGCAGCACCCATGCAATGGAAGGATGTTTGTTTGGATAAAAATATGAATTTATAATAACACAAACACTAAACATGCCACCACAGCCGCATTGACAGTCAAACTACTTCGTTCATAATAATTCACAATTATTCTGATGGGATTAAGATAGAACATAGTAGCAGATTGCAATTAACAGTATATGGGTTTTTCTCAACAGTAGTCTATCGAATATCTGTTTACTTCTATTTTTAATAACATAACTCTGCTGATTAAGTTAAGTGTGTTTATTATTGTACTGTACATATTTTATCTAAAATGCATTGTGTAACATAAACGTGTGTGATAGTTAACTAATAACATAACATTGCTTCGAGATGAATAATCATTTATCAATTGCTAATTTCCCTTTAATAAAAACTGAGCTAACAGAACAGGGTGTTTTGTATGAATACAGTTGGCGCCACTATTGTCAGGGTGCGTTATGTTTGTTGTGTGTGTGTGTGTTTAGCGACGAGCTGCGTGAGAGATAAGTGTGGAGGTATGTGGGCCTTGGTAACTCAGCGGGTGGAGACATCCCTTGTGATTGGGGCAAATGCTGCTTTTAATAACAGAACAAAAGAGGAACTGCAAATGCATATGTTTAAAAAATGTGGATTTTCCCCAAACTTTCTTTCTCACACACTCTGTGGCTTCAGTAATTTTATATTGACTGTGGGTTTGGCAACAGATGAAAAGAGCAGTGAAAAACAACAAAACAAGAATAGGAAAAAAATTAAGTGTGCATACATTTGTGAAGTTTTATTAGATGTATTTATTCATATTTCTGCTCATATTATTGATGGTCCTTTGACAGCGAGCACAGGGAACAAAACAGATCCACAAAAACATCAAATTATTTCAAAAATGTAGTTTGGTGTATGTTGAGGCATATGAAAGTGTGAGTTTGTTTAATGTGAATTTCTTTGCATTGACATGTTAACCCTTAACTTTTTGAAATTTTGTATGCATGGTTGTATTACAAAAAAAAGTTTAATTTAGATGCACTATATTTACAGTAACAAGCCTTAAGCTACATGTGCAACCTTTCTGTACATTGAAATATGTGCTTAATTTTCTTCTGACCTGAATATTTCCATTTTCAAAGAAGTGGCGTTAGAGACAAACCTGGCATCATATTACTTAATATAACACATTGAGTCAGTTAAATGATTTAATATTTGAAAATGTCTATTTTGTTTACTGTAATTTACTGTTATTATGTACTATTATCTTCTCCAACCTCTGAAATCAGAGATGTATATGTCAATAAAGCCCAACGGTATAAAACTGGTGACCAATGGTCACAAAATATGCAGCCCTTTGTGACGTGTATTAATCATGGTGTGATGGAATTAAACACTTCTAATAATAGATCAGGCAGCAAGAGAAACTTCAAACATTCATCCTCCCTAATCAACAGTCAGTTGTCTGTTAAATCACAAGGGTTTCATTGTTATTGTCAGGGCTTAGTCAGTATTTTACTAGTTTTCAATCTTCTTATCCAGTAGTGCTTTCTTTCCTGTTTAAATGTATCTGAATCATTTGATGTGGAATGACTTATTCATGATAAACATTGTATTGTAAAATTGTATACATTTTTATAAAATGTATACAAAATAATGACAACACAGACTGAAAGAAGTTGTCAAATGAAAATGTGAAAATGTTTAATGCGAACATTTTTTTAAAGAACTGAATATGTGTTACTAGGCCTGGGCATTATAAAGTAGTGTTTAACAGCCTGCCCATAGAGGCTTGCATTGGCAGATCATTTGTGATTGATTAGGCCTATGAAAGGTTATTGCTGCTAGGTCAGAAATGTAATCTTGAGATTGTTTTGTTGTTGCTAAATCTAGACAAATATTTTAGCTACAATACGTTTTTTAGTTAATTTTTTTTGTAAATTAGAATGTTGCATATAACCTCCATCAAAAGCGGATGTAAATTATGACCAAAGTTGCTAAGACTTGTATGCCCCCAACCACATGCACAGATTCACAAACAGGGAATAGTCAGCTCTGATGAATCATCATTCAAATTAGTTAATCTAAATTGTGCAGTTGATGAGGGAAACTGGCTTGATAGAAACTGTTTACTGTAAGTGGAAACCGAGAGACATGCAGACCACAGTATCTTCCACTCTGCTCTTAGAGGGTTTTACTACACTACAGGGGTCTTTGATTGTTTTAGAGTTTTTTACATTTAGCTGAAAATTTTTATTAAATATGTATTTTATTCAAGTTCTGTTTGAAATAACTATTGCATTAAAATAAAATGTATATGTAACACCAGGACATTGCAACCTTATATCCCAAAATACAATAATAATTCTGAAATACAAGTTTCAGTTTAAAAAGCATGTACAATTTTATTACAGAATCCACAAACATGCAGAAATACAAATGTGGGAAGATGTTTAGAAACAAATACTGCTTAAATATACAATTGTCCAGACATGTAGTGGCAGTAAAAAATGTTTAGTCTATAGCAAAAATGTTGTGGCATGTAAAAACCTTGCTAAAGGTTTAGCTAGTTGCTAAAAGGTTTGTTATCAAATCTACGTATATCTTTTGTGATATCTCACAGAGCACAGTCAGACACATACAAACTATATAAAATGAAAGAGAATCAGCCATGCTTCATATATTGCATATCTCACCTTTGCTGGTTTGGCCAGTGTCTGGATCTATAGCCCCAGCACACATATACATGAAGTTATTGTATGGCTAATTTACTGTATATACAGTACCAGTATGTGTGTCCTGAGTCTCTGAATTGACCCTGTTGCAGGCAAAATACATGACACATTACTCGAGGGAACAAAAATGTAAACTCATGTAAATTATAATGAGTAATACACAACATTTTACAATAATATAACAAAACTGATGATGATTATTGCATGAAATCTGTGCTTTAAAAGTGAGGCAGTGCAAGTTTTGCTTCATAAAAAAAAAAAAAAAAAAAAAAAGTTTTTGTCAGAACTCACATTACAGTATGACATTACAGGACAGATATTCAAAGTTTGTCCTTTATTTGGACCTTTGGCTCTTAACACTGAAATAGGTTGAGAACAATTGTACCTATTATGGCTTGCAGTTGACCTGACTGAGCTAGCTTTCTGTGGCATCTTCCTACATATTTCACAGCATTAGGAAAGAAGGAAATATTCTATTAGGGCAAAGCGTGGTTACTTTTCTGATTGCGTACTGCCATTCACAATTGTATTTTGAATGCATTGCTTATATCCCAAATGTAACAACATTTGAGAAGACTAATACCTTAGAATAATGAATACTCTGAAGTGACAAGAGAAGTCTTCCCCTTTCCTGCATTAGTGCCGCTGGGTTCCTCTCTACCGCCAAATGCCACGGTCGCTGGCCTGTTTGTATTGGATCCATGCGAGCGCACGGCCCCAGCACAACGGAGCAGCTGCACATAACATAACAAAATGTCAGCGCTTGTTTGTGCATCTCAACCTCAAATGAACTGTCTGGAAGTTGCGGTGGCTGGATGAGGCTGTCAGAGGACTGTGGCCCATGGTGGGTATAAAAAGCTTATAATGCATGAACAATGCAAAAACTGCATATTCAACTGTTATTTATTTAAGGATAGGACTTGTTGAAGACGTTTTTGACCCTTCAGTGAGAGCAAAACATCTTATCTGTTGCACTGGTATATGGAGACACTCAGAAGACAAAGTATTAATTATTTATTAAGTATTTATATTGTGTTACCTTGATAACGCCTTGATAAAGGCTATCTTGGGTCATGGCGTATGTGATGTGTGCAGACTGTGTGTTTCTGAGTCCCTATTTAGTCCTGTGGCCTCTCTGTCCCAAAGAGGTCTCTCCGCGCTGTCGGCCAGGAGACTGTCCCCCGATGTGTTTCTGCCGTGTTCAGGAGAAACCAGCCTCAGCTCTGCTTCTGAGAGAGTGATATCACCCTCCGCTGTGGGGCCATCTCCCTCCTGTTTATCCCCATCCTCCTCATCCTCATCCTCCTCCTCATCTTCCTCCTCGTCCTCCTCCACCTCCTCTCGGAGGCACCCTGGAGCTCCATCCAGGCTGGAGTCGCTGAGGAAGGATTGATGGGTCCGCATGTTTTCCACGGAGCGCTGGGTCTCTCTGGACAGGCGTCTCCGCAGATCGGCGTCCGACCCTGGGGTGGCGGGCATGTCTTCGGGGTCCTGGTCTGGATCCAGGTCTGGGTCATGGTCTCTGCTGCAGTAGGCGTAGCGGTGGTTCATATGCTGGGAGTAAGAGCCGGAGTGGGAAAAGCGCTTGCCGCACTTGTCACATTGGTAGGGTTTCTCTCCCGAGTGCAGCCGGCTGTGCTCGATCAGGTGGTGCTTGTGCTTGAAGGCTTTCTTACATGTCTTGCACTCGTGCGGACGCTTGCCTGTAAGTAGACACGCGTGAGTGATTCATGCTTTTCAAAGACAAGAGTGTCAGCGTGGTGGGTCTCAAAAGGGGATTGGGGCCCCTGGGGGGGGCCACATCCAGATTTAGCAAGTATCAGTCAAAACTGTCCATTCACAGCCTCTGTCAAAGAGGAGCCACTAGGTCAGTCAAATCATTAGCAGGTGCTTGGACCTTCAATCAATCAGGACAAGACCCACAAGAGAAAGATTAAAAAAAAAAAGAAGCATTTAATTGCTTTCATAAGCGAAGCAAATCGTAGAGGAGCTTGCAAAATCGGGACTTAATAATGAATTATTGATTTTATAATAATTTATTCTAGTTTTGTTCTTTAACTGAATGTCTGCATCTTGAAATACTCGCACGACTAAAGCGATCAAGCAGGCCATACTGACCTGTGTGTTCATATTTGTGTCGGAGCAAAGAGCTGCTCTTCTGGAAGGATTTTTCACAAATGTCACAGGCGTACAGTCCTTCTTCTGTCTTCTTTAACCTCTTCCTCCCTGGACCTCCTTCTGCATCTATCCCTTCCTCCATTAGAGAAAGGTAATCCAGACCTCCCTAGGTAATAATTAGAAAACATAACAATCAACAGTTATCAACTGCAATTCAAGTCTATATGTTCATGTAGGTTTTCCACACACGTGTGCACATACTGTACACATTGTTGTCATAATTGTATCGGACAACAATATACTCAATGTATTCGGTCAATTTGAATTTAGTTAAAAATGACAACACGCATGTCCAAGTCAAATTCCTTGCATGGGTTTAAAATATGTCTTACTCTTAAAGCGTGTCTATATGACTTTCTGTCACTAGGTGTCACTAGGCGCACCAGCATTAGACCAAAACAAACGCTGTCTGGGCCACACACACAAACACATGAACTAACATGCATGCAAGGCAAAGAACAGAGGAGCTCGGATCACAGCACACATAGAGGGAGTGTGATGCCATTCTTTGCTCAGGACACAATTACTCCACTACAGTACATAGAATATAGTTATTTGCTGCTATATTAATGTATAAAATAGTTCATCTCTAAATTATACTGACTTAGATCAAGGAATTTGGAGTTGTATCCACAGTCAGGAACCTTTACAGACAGCTTTGTAGTGAACAGCCTTCTCACCATAGCAGCTTGTCTGTCCTGATGAATCTTCTTAAGCATAGCCTCCGTGTCTGTCTCTGACATGTAGGCCACAGGGGGGAGGAACCCAGGGCTGCTGGCTGGCCGACTGACAGACATCAAGGGCATGCCGTCGTGCCCCGCAAACCCTAAACCAGCCTGCACCATCGGGCGGAAGAGAGAGAAGCCATTGTACATGTTGCCTCCAAACATGGACCCCCCAGGCCCACCGTAGAGGGGGTGCTGGTGTAGGGGGACATGCGTTGGTCCGGTGGAACTCATGAGCTGCTGGTTCTCCCTCTTCACTCCACTGGCTGGGCTGCCCATCGCGTTCCTCGTCCCCCCTAGCCTGATGTCTGATGGCTGCTTGGGAACGGAGAGGTCCAGGGGCTCCACCTGGCCCTCGGCACACCACGGTGTCTTCCCAAGGGCCGTGCGGCCCTGAGGGGAGGGAAATTCCGGAGGACAGGCGGAGAGGTCGACGCAGACGGGAGATGCAAAGCCCGACGGGGTAACTCTCCTTCTCTGTTGAGGTGAAGAGGGGTCCACGGACTCCTCACGGGCCCAGTGGTGTCGCAGTGGCAGGGGTCGTGCAGGGGAGTGCTCCCCCGCCAGAGGCGGCCGGGGCACAGGCGGCCAGCTTTGTGACTCCGGCGACTGGTCTCCTGCGAGGCCGTTGGTCACGCCATTGGGCCTGGAAGGAGAGTGGAAGGAGAGGCTGGAGAAGACGAGGGGCTTGCCCCGAGGACCCTCAGGCATCTCCGCGGCCTCTCTGCTCGCCTTGCAGAGGTAGCGCTCATGCTGCATGAGAACCGCCGCGCTGGGGAAGAGCTGAGAGCACCAGCGGCATCTTGCCGGTTCGCCCGACCCGGGCCTCCCTCCTCTCCTGGCCTGCTTGCCGGGCGATCCCTTCCCGTCGGCCCCATCGGCCCCGTCGCCATTGCCCAGCGCCCTCCTCTCCTCCATCGCGGCTCTGTCCTGATCCCTTCTCACCTCCCTGTGGAGCATCTCCTGCAGAAGGCGGTCAAATCTGGCGCCCGGGTGCACATAAGGCAGCAGGGGGCTTCCTTTGACGCCGCTGGCCCGCAGAGAGAGCTCCTCGTTGTCGGGGTCCCACAGCCGAGCCAGCTCAGAGGCGCTGTGGAACGCTGTGGGACTCTCCTGCGGGGAGAGCGGGTGGGGACTCTCTGGTAATCTGCCTAAAGCTCTCATGTTGTCCTTATTAGCCTGGGAGGGGAAAGGAGAGCCGACTCCGTTGCTGTTCCTCTGGGCGCCTGCAGCGGGAGACATAGGGAAGGAATGGCGATAGGCGTCGCCGTGGCTGTGACCGTTCGAGGTGCCACCTCCTCCTCCTCCTGAGCCCCCTCCGCTACTTCCTCCACCACTCAGGCACTTTTTGCTGCTCAGGTGGGAGCTGTACGAGCCCGAGTGTGAGAACCGTTTCTTGCAGTTGGAGCATTCATATGGTTTCTCACCTAAACAGAGACAGGCAGACAGAGAAACCATCATTGGTTAAAGTGGTATAAAAAAACGCCCTTACTGTGCCGATGATTCTTGTCCTCATCTCAAACTTCTCTTATCGTAAATAATAACTTTTTTTCTTTTTTTATCTCCGCCTCAAAGTTGTTTGTATCATTTCATGCCCTTGTAACACGGGCAAGCTAAGTAAGGGTTAGAGAGGCTACAGAAATACCTAATGATGGTGTGATTAGGTTTGATGTTGAAGAACTCTCACCACTGTGGATGCGGAGATGCTCTTTGAGGTGGTGTTTGTACTTGAAGGCTTTCCCACACTGCAGACATTTGAACTTCCTAGTTTCGATGCCCGGGTCCATTGTGACTTGGTTCTAGTCAAAAATGAGTCAACAATGCCATAAATAGTTTAGTTTTTATGAAGACACATTGTGTTAAGATTTATGTCACACAAAAACAAAGAACCCAGCTACTTAACCCACCTAATCTTTCTTAATGTAAAAAGTCCTGCTTTTCTTAACCTCAGATTCATGTTTATTGCTCAACCCATTCATACATAAAACTTAACATTTCAACTAAAAGTATATATTTAACACCAGAAATCCAAGTACCTCTATATACATGTCCATCATATTGCATTTTGTAGCACACCTTTACCTGTAATTGGTTGTGGAGGGCCAGGTGCCTTTCCATGTGTTCCCTATAGGTGGCAGTGTATCCACAGAGTGGACAGACCATGACGCCGACCTCCCTTTCCTGACAGTACTTGATGTGTTCTCGGAGCGAGGCTCCTCGCTGGTAGGTCCTGTGGCAGAACGGGCATGCCTGCTGCATCCTCACTGCACCCAGACCCGTTGGCTGTGACCCTGGAGTGTGGGTCCAGAGAGACGATATGTCTTTATTAATAAGTCTTTATTAATAATAACAACCTTGACCTGAACACAATGTGCTCTTCATCCACTTACATGCACATGAACTACATGCAAACTACCTACAAACAACCTTATTAAAGAACTTCCATTATATACTGTATAAAACCAATTGATTCCAACTGTAAGAGTAACCCTAACTAACAGCAGGTGTGTAATCAGGCCATTTAAATGATATATGTGAATTGGATAAAGTGGAGCTTTTGCTGCAGCCTGACACTCATACGAGTTTTAATAAATGCCAATGAAACATATACAACTATCTTTTAGTTTTTATCTTCAGTTTATGGGTTTTACACTTAGCTTACGGTACTACACTGTATGCATAGCATATCCCAATGTCAGAAGCCAGCTAAGCTTTTAGCATACCAGACTCTACAGGGGAGCGGGTCTGGGCCCCAGGTGACCAGATAGCAGGAGGTAGGTCCTCATGGCTGCTTTCTGGGTGGTGGTGACTTGTAGTGCCATTATGAATCGCGTGCTCTAACAGGCCGGCTTGGTTAGAAGCCTTCCTTAACTGGGTCAGGAATTCAAAATGGGCCAGATCCTCCAAGGAATTATGGGAGTCTGAGTTCTTACCTGGGAACATAATCAAAGAGGTAATAAAATATCTTGATGTAAATGTAGATTCATCCATGTGTCTCCTGAGACTTGAAGTGAAACTCTAATTTTAATAGCACAGTCATCTGCCTTATATAAATGACTCACTAGTTTCTGCAATTAATTGATTCAAGGTGATCATTGTTGCTTCACACACTATTGTATAATATTTATACCATAATATTTCATTTATACTATAAATGTAATATTTGTAAAACTCCATGTGTGTGTGTGTGTGCATGCGCGTGCATCTTTGGCCATCCCCATGAATGAGCAATGCTATTGTTACGATACATTTAAATAACAAAAGAGTGCCCCTCGAGAATGAAACGGGCGTCATTGCAGAATAAGAGGGTGATGTCTAACATGACTCAAGCTTTGCTTACAGTGCAGTGACTTTGAGGACGATTTCTCAAATGTTTGCAGATGTTGGCATATTCTGAGCTGTTTTTAATGTGGCAAGGGGACTAAGCCGGTGCGGTGGGTTGTTGTAAAAACTCAGCTTCGCCTTCATCAGGCAAGGCCAAATCACACGAGGAGAGGGAGCTAAGTGATTGTTAGTAGGCACGCCGCGTAACCCTTTGATCTCCCTTAAATAAAAGGGAAAGCTTCACAACGCTCTGTGCTGATTTCAGTACTGTAACGTCACCTCTTTTGATGCATGGAAATATTGTGACATTGTGTGGGATGAGTTCTTTTGTCATGCTTTCAGAAGTCAACCTTTTCAAAGAGAGTACAAAAAAAAATGTGGAGAGCCTTGTAGCAATAGCATGATTTGTGATAAAGGTGAATATGGGGGCCCTTTGAGAAGCAGGCTTGCACTGGGAATGTCTTGCATAAGAAAACAAAAACACACACACTGACATGACTTATTGGGATTCACATGACAGCATGCCTGAGTCGTATTGTGAGTCGCATCTGCTGATGAAACCAGGCCTTCAGTAGACAAAGGGTTTCATCATCATCTCAGTGCTTTTAAATAGTATTTAAACTTATTCACATGTAATAGTACAGTACGGTTGCTGTATTTGGTAGAAGCGTAACTTACTGTACATCTTAAGTGAACCGGGGTCTCCTTCCCGGTCTTCTGCAGGCGTGGTGCTAACGCCAAAGTCTCCCTTCGCCTCGGTCTCAGGCTCCACCTGTGGCCAACTGTGTGTCTGCGTGAAGCGGGCAGGGCTACCGGGCTCCTCTGTCCCCTCGCTGGGCGTCAGGCTCTTCTTGTCCAGGCTCTCCTGGCAGTCCAGGGGCTCCAGGCTCCACAGGCCCACCTCATCTTCTCCCTCGGAGCCCAGTGAACTCACCCGCTCAATGTCCACTGTGGGAAGTGACAGAGAGACATAGGCAGAGAGGTGAGAGAGAGCGGGAGACGGAGAGAGAGAGAGAGAGAGAGAGAGAGAGAGAGAGAGAGAGAGAGAGAGAGAGAGAGAGAGAGAGAGAGAGAGAGAGAAGCAAATGCAGTGTAGAGGGGGCAAGACAATAGATGTTAGGTCACAATTTGTGTAAGTAAGTTCAAATATAATTTAGTGTACATTTTGTCGTTTATGATTAGTTGGATAATTAATTGATTTGGTTCAATGATGATGTGAATAAAACTCTATGCCATTACTGTAGATATAGTTCTAAATCTGTAAACTGTGTGTAATTAAAGCAATGGGACAGAAATAAAACAAATAGGAAATTTACAAATACAATTAAAATAATGACAATTATATAATATATATATATATATATATATATATATATATATATATATAAAATGTATATAAGGTAAACTTTTTTGAGGTGTGAATTATGACCAGTTTGCCAATCACCTAGATAATTCAAAAATGCCAGGAACTGAAACCAAAGCAGGGGAGAAACTGAAATGATACAAATAAATAAAGTTTCTTACATTCACATAAACCAAACAAGAACAACCCCATAATTATTTCCCTTGCGTAATCTCAACATGCTTGAATGGATGTTGTACAAAATAAACCAAATGAGCTTCTTGAAGCATTCATTTGTTTTATATATTTTATTTAATTTTTTTTACGTGTGGGTTGATCTTAGGGTTATGATCAATACAAGGCAGATGTGCTCTGCTTACGATCTACACAATTACACAAATATTCCAAACTGAAATAGGTGGGCTGTTACAATGCCAGGCCTCTATGGGTTTCAAGTTTTTAAGAGCAGACCTATATAGATTTATGTTTGCAAAATGATACTGGAATATTTAATGTAATTTCTAAAGAAGCACTTTACTAAGTACAGAGAAATATAGTTCCCCAATAGAAATAATGTATCCAGGTAAAAGAAAAAATATCACACTGAAAATTATTTAGGCTTGTTTTAGAATTTTTAGAACTTCTTTTGATTTCACAATTATTGTGTTAAATCTAAAAAGTGTTTAAACTAACTGATGGACAAACCAGTGATGAAAAGGATAACTCATTGGCATTTTTTTATTGGTTAATTATTTATTACTATTGTTATGAGGTGTTGTTGTCGTTGGCAACTGGAAAAGTTGGAACGCAAACACAAGGAGAGAGGAAATAATCAAAGAACTGATAAAGTACAATTTCACTGCAAGTGAAAGCATTGCCTCTTTACCCCCATTGTCCAGAATCAGGACTGGAAAGGCGCTGTATAAAGACAATACATGACAATCATAAACACATGCCTTGGATTTCAACTGTAGGCTCTTATTTCCCAGGCTCTCTTGAGGTCTACCCCCCAATCCCCCCCCACACACACACATGATCCGCTGTGCCCCCAGCCCTGACACACACACACACACACACTGATTGGCAATATATAATCACAACCAAGCTGACCATTACTGAACACAACTAGACTCCTGGCAAATGTCTGAAATATATGATATTATATTTCTGAAGAGTATATGCAATGTGCTGCTGCGTGTCTACACACTGTGAGCCAGCCATCATCTTCAAAGATCATTAAAATGTCACTAAAAGACCTTTTGAATCAGAACTTTCCACAGGCTCATCTTATCAAACGTTGGTTTTGCTCACAGATCGCTGGTGAGCGCAGATTAAGATTATTGTTTATTGTTTATGTCTCTCTCCGCCAACGCATGAAAAATGCGTATGACCATACCCTTTGTGACTACACTGATTAACTCAGGGCACTGAGATGAGACTCTTCTGTCACCAAAATAGTTGACACACACACACACACACACGCGCACCGCGCACACACACACACACACACGTACACATATGCGCAAGCACACACACACACACACACACACACACACACACACACGCACACACACACAACATAATGTGCCTTTCTGTTATGACTGCAAAGCTGTGAAAGGGGGCCACAACTCAGCAGGGGGCCAACCCATTCAACATATGCACTCATCTATAACACCTACAGTTAATGTAAGCATTGCACACCATAGACAGCATTCAGTTGAGTGAACTCACTCCACGCAGATTACAGTATCACAGCCCTAAGGTATGTTGCCTGGTAAATCCCCAATTTCAATTGAAATGTGCATTGAGTACAACAACGCGACAATGGCGCTCTGGTTAAAAAACAAGCACATGTAAAACAGTGATTCATCTGAGACCGCATACCATAACCGAGGGGAGGCGACTTGCTGTTTATGGGAGATGAAATTGGCCGTCAGGCACCCTTCCACAAAATGTACAGCTACGACGCAATTGTGCTGCGGTTGCCATATCAGGCCTGCGGGGCTTCCCTGTGTGATAGGACGAACCGCTGGGCCCTTACAGGGAACGGCCTGGTTCAGATTAGCATCAAATTGGCTCTAATTTTCTCTCCCATGACAGTGAGTGACACCGGGCCTGTATGTGTTGTCATTAAAGCAGCACAGCACGGATGGCTTTCATTATTCAGCCTGTTGATTTATTTATTTGGATAGCAAGTACATTCTTCTGAAGGTCTTTTATTTAAGTAAACCTTTGAACAGTGCAGGGGGTTTGTGTGTGTGTGTGTGTGTGTGCGTGCATGTGTGCGTGTGTCAAGCTGCCAAGATAACAACAGTTGGATAAAGGGAATTGCATGTATCAGTATTACAAAAGAGTGTTAGTTCATGGCATAGATACATACATACAGTGCTGTAGTCACATACCAACTATACACAATTATACACAGTGCTGCTATTTTGCATATAGCGTGTGTGCGTGTGGGAAGAACCTGACTCATACCCAGAGATGGCTAACTGAACTATGCTGTATCATGCTTGGTACACAACACTACTAGCACAACATTGGAGAGCATTTTTTATTCTTGTTGCCAAGAACACAAATCAGCGAAATGTAGAATTTTGCATTCCTGTTCCAGTGCCTTATACGTAATGATAAGCTATAGGCTATTCTTGTTATCTTGATACTATCAAGATGCAGGTTTGGCCCAATGGAGGATCAGTTCATTCTACACAGACATGTAAGATGGAGGTAATCAAATATGGGATTTACTGTTTTTTCCAAATACATTGTTTAGCTCAAAAAGGAATAAATATACACAAATCAAAAAAGGCCATCTAAGATCAACAAAAAGCATCTCAGCAATTATATTTTGTTAGCCTGCGATGGCACAAGATAAGTTTAAGTGATTTTATAAAATTGCATCCTAGTTTATTTACAGTACTAAGGCCAACAACAGCAATGCTCAGTAAACTACAGTTTATTTTACAGTGCACATATGTGACCTGGTATTTTCTCAGTAATTATGTGGTGAAATGTAAGTACACAAGAATTACCTAGGAATTACCGTGTTTGTTTCTTTTGGTTTTAAATTGCAACAAGCAGGACTTAGGCCCCAATTGCTATGTAATTGTTCCCGTTTTTGTTGATTTTATGACAATCCATGTCTATTGCAGAACTGACCGAATTAAAATAGAAAAATGTATATTGTGGATGAAAATACTGTTAGTATCAATATTGTTGTTATTGCTATACATCAATCTATTAAATCTAATTATTAATAATAGCACCTTACCTTTAAATGCTAGAGCTAATTTGGCGCTGGCAATGGAGTTATTATACCATACGACAATGGAAAATGGAATTTATATGTAATTGGTTCTACAGTACATTAGACCTACAGTATATTTGTATATTTATAAACATAAAATGCTAAAAATATAGAGATATAATCAAATGTATTATCCACTATACTACTGTAGATGTAATAGCTAAATAAAATCAAAAACAAACATCAAATATGACCTGAAAGAACATTCTCCTTGAGCATTATAAATTAACTAAGTATTATCTACATTTAAAAAAATCACAATGTAATGTAATTTCACTTTAATAATGCAGTAATGTTTTTCTAAAGCTGTCAAGAAAGGGTTAAGAGAAACTATGTAGTTGCAATTTTGGACAAGATAAATTACCACATGTGAGTCACTAACACCCACACACACAAACACACAGTCATCACAGGAATATACGCATATGAGTATTCACTTTACAATACCTCAAGTAGGAGCTCACTGTAGACAATAAATCCATATTCGTCCAGTTTGCACTCGTAACTGTTCAAATTCATCACACAAATCAAATATACCATTAAAAGACACAATATGTGGGTGTCCGCTTATTCAAACCCAGTTTGTGAAATGCATTAAATGAGTCACAAGGGACCACAACTATGAGCAAACGCCGCCCACCTGCCCTGCTTCATTTAATCCATAACACTAACCCTCCTTTTCTCAAGATGATGCTTGTTGCTGCACCTGACCTGGTTTGCTTTGGAATGACCTTCAGTAAACCAAAATATAATACATACATAGAAATAAATATCAGCCTACACACACACACACACACACACGCACGCACGCACGCACACACACCCACATACACATGCACACGCACACGCACAGACAGCACGTTATTAGTCTCTTCTTAAATGTTTAGTGTGTAGTTGTTGTGTTGTTTACATCAAAATAAGTTTCTCAACATGAGACATTGATGCTGAGCTGTGATGGATTGTCTATACTGCATTCGTGCACCATATCTGTAATACTGAGGACTTGATTAACAAACATTAATGCTGAGTCATCCTGTAGCCTAGCATGTCACAGGTCAAACTGTATTTTGGAGTGTTTCAAATATATATATATATATATATATATATATATATATATATATATATATATATATATTAGAATATAGCCTTTTGGAATTAAAAAATAAAAAGTGTTCAACTTTCCAGACAAAACTGCTTTTATTGTGGTGGCCTTGAAGATATTCCATTATTTAGAGTTAAGTGTACTTAATATTTATTGCTAATTTATCTCAGTTGCATGTATCAAAGCACTGAGGCTGAACATGTCAGATTTAGATGACAACAGATAGTGATGGCGGTAAAGAGATGCTTACTGCAGTTCTAATACATTTCTGTGGTGGGAGCAGAGGAAGTGTCAACATCCTTGTCTAATGATCACAAAAATATACCCACACATAGC
Organism: Typhlichthys eigenmanni; assembly: GCA_027564635.1. NCBI lineage: Eukaryota > Metazoa > Chordata > Actinopteri > Percopsiformes > Amblyopsidae > Typhlichthys > Typhlichthys eigenmanni. The sequence goes on from JAODUK010000020.1 coordinate 1,208,393, forward strand.
ACCGAAAGATAGAAAATGCAGCCTTACTTTACATTGGAGTAAATCAGTTAGACACAATATCTCTCCATTTGTTGCTGCTTACAGTGTGCCTGGGCCATTATTCACTATTCACACACGTATGAGCTTAAGCCAGAGCTATAGGGAGCTAGGGGAAGCAACCCAACCGTCACACACACAAGCACTGACACATCACCTCACCATGGTGCAGGTAGGTGCCGTGCGTTGTGTGGTCTTCCACAACATCACACGGTCAAAGCGTACGTATGAAATACCTGCACCGCTAGTCTGTCTGAGAGACCGGAGGTGAGAAAGGAGACAGTGATGAAGGAAGGGGTGAGATAGACAGATAGAGAGAGAGAGAGAGAGAGGTTGACAAAGAACAACAGACATACATGGGAGTGGAAGTGGAGAATTAAAGACGAGGTGGGCAGGCAGATGGTGTCGTGGTGCCCCTAAAACACATCCTCCTGGTGTTGATAAAGTGAGAGAATGCTACAACGGGGAAATTCCCTGCGTGCATCGTTCTTAGCTTGCAGCACAACAAGCAACACAAGCATACACACATAGACCAGAATGTATGTGCGTGCTGTATTGTGTGTGCATGTGTGCAGGAATGTGAGCTACAGACAGTGACAGATAGAGACCACTAGCACAGCCATACAGTAAAACCACAGCCCCATGCATTCAGATGCCCCGCTCGTTACAAGACGCCACCAAGCCATATTCAGACTGGACAGAATCTGCCAACTGTTAGGTACTGAGCCAATCAACACCTACTAGCCCTAGAAGAAACAATAAGTTCTGGAGAATGTGGTTTGAAGAGATATAATGCTTTATAAATCCACATACTTTTGTTCAGATATTCATGCGGGCCAAAATCTGCCAACTGTTAGATACAAAGGCTCTGGGCAAATCAGCACTTTCTAGGGCCTATAGTCCTAGAAAAACTATACAAGTTCTGGTGAGTGTCGTTTGAAGACATATGGTTCATAAATCTACATATGTTTGCTTATAGTTTAACTACTTTTCCTTATATTCTCACAGGCGTTTAACATATTTTTTTTTGTTTCTGGGTGTGAGAAGAGAAAACTGATTCAATGGCAGTATGTTGTTATGTTACAAAATTCCCCCTAGTTAAACAGTTTGCTGGCGGGAGATCTATTTTTAAGATGTATTATTCCATTTCCGATACTGATTGCTGAGGAAGACGGTAGCACTAGTCAATATTAGATTAGTTAGACTACTAGAGAAGAAACTGATATCAAATGTACATAGACAGTACATTGCCAAATTTACAGTAAACTGTATCAAATCCAGGTTACACTACTAATTCTGCTGCACCAAACATTAATTGCAATTTTACAATTTATCTTGGTTATATCTAAACATTTGGCAATTAAACAATTGTACATCAGCCAACGAGTCGATTTACACAAGAAATGTACCTTGAATATTAGAATTAGTCACGCCTTTAAAGAATAGGATAATGATTTAGCTGCTATTGTGTTTGGCGTTATCATGCGTCATCAGAAGCCTCTGACACATTTCATCGCTATTTGTCTTCCTGCTCACTTGTTTTTAGTATAACCTGCTCATCTCTATGTACTACAGATTTGAATATAGTACTATAACGTGCAAAAACTGGAAATTGCAAATACATTTGTTCATATATGCATTTTTTTTGCATGTGTGTGTGTGTGTGTGGGTGTGTGGGTGTGTGAGTGTTTATGTGTGTGTGTGTGTGACTCCTGTCATACCTGCAACTAAAGACTGGTAAGAAACACACCCACACACACACACAATGCTTTGAACAGCATGCTGTTATGTGTCGTTATACAGTATAGAAGTCGGAAAATACATATTCAGGTCAAATAGCATATCCCTCCATAGATAGATAGATAGATAGATAGATAGATAGATAGATAGATAGATACATAGATAGATAGATTCTTGAACTGTTCTGAGGACATTTGGTTCCTCAAGCCAGATACAGACCGTTAAACACAACATTGTGAAAATATTTCAGAAATAAATAAATAGATACCAAAATAAGTTAAAAACAGAGTAAACACACCTGAAGCATCAGTCAGCATAGTTTCATACTGCCCCACAACATCTCATGATTGGAGGAAACAACAAGCCAGGTACTGACCCGGCCCAACCCTTTGAAGATTCAGTTTTAAGGTCAAACTGGAAAATTGTCACCAAAAACACCAAAAACTCATACAACAGGGTGAGGGGGACACCCTGGACGCATTGCCTAGGCTATCCACAATTCTACTACTATGAACAGGACCGTTCTTACAGTACTTTAGGGTGCACTGATCTTGTAGAGATTAGCTAGCTCGAGGATATAAGCATGTTGCTAATTAAGTGCTTGGTAGCTTGTGCTGCTGATGCATCAAACTAGTAGACCATGCATTAAGTTGTGTTTGAAAAATGCAACCTTTTGTCACACCTTTCAGTTGACATTAATGTGCTAGTGAAGAGATGTGCAGTGAGCTTTGTGGTTAATGTCTGCTCGTCTACAGAATGTATTCTGCCTATTTCCTGTAGATGTCTGTGAGAAAAAGTATCAAAAAATACTGGGAGTAAAGCCAACAACGAAACTAATGCCACTCACTGGATAAAAATATGTTTGCAATTAATCTTTGTTTATTTTTTATATATATATATTTTAGTAGGTAAAGTAGCTGGTGCATTTCTACAGTTAAGACAATTAATAATAAATATACTGTAAATATGTCCATGCCCATAGTGGCATTATTGTACTGTATTTAGCTCTAGCTTAATCACACTTAAAGTGAAAATCAAGGAACACATGGCCAGTACAATCAGGTTTTAAAAGTGAATCACAAATAAATACACAATGAACACTCATGAAAAAACAACACCTACACACAGTACCAAATGTGTCAATAATGCTGTTATGTCTGCTTTCCATACTGGAGGTGTCATTCACACACCAGGTCTGCAGGTTTAGATACAGCCAGGCCTGCATCTGCTACAGTATTTTGTACATCCATGCAAGTTTCTACACCTATGGAGGAAATGCGTATGATGCTGATCTGTCTCGGTCTCCACTGTAGGAATTATTACAAAGGATTGCCCAAGTTAAAGAACATGCTATTTTGAGTGCACCCTTTGCCTGCCTTGGCTGGCTGAGGTGGTTTCTGTGCATCAAGCAAGGGATTGGGGCTGCAGAGGAATGCAGTAACGGTCGGAGAGGGACCCACACACTCACCGCACTGTGAATCAAAACCCAAACTTCACTTCATTAGACTCCTGTCGTTGCGAAGTCTCTCACACCACTCTATAAATACCCCTGTTCTCCCCCCTCCACATTTGTTTGCCCGCTTTTTTCTTTACACATGAAAATGTTTGGAGACTATTGCATCTCTCAGATGTGGCTCTTTATTTGGTACGTTGGCGCACAGAACCGCAATAGTGGCTCCTTTTGAATATTAAAACTTTCTCTGAAGGAACACAAAAGTGTTTTTAATAGGGGTGTACCCTAAATAAAGCTTCTCTTTGAGCTAAACAGCTGTATAATGCGGTTTAGCTAGTTCAACTGTTCAACTTTCTCCTATTCTCTACGTGTGATTTGCTTCGAGGTTTAAACAAATGTGTCTGGAATTGATTGTCCTTTAAACGTCAAAAGGAGCTCCCAAGGAAGTGGTTCAACATTCTGAAATGTACAGTGCACTGATTAAAACCACAGAAGGTACTCACTCTACATTCTAAAAGCACACAATATAAAACAAGATTCAGGAGTCCAAAGCTATCTACAGTTCTACAGCAGATACACATATTTATTATTACCTATCTTCTTATTAGTAGTAGTAGTAGTAGTGGAATCATGCATTCTTAGTGTCAGTGTCATCTTCTGACTCTGGTTCATAAGCTGACTCACATTAAAAATATATATTTTATAACCAGCATGACTACAACAGGGGACCAATTCAGTCAGCAAATCTGTCACAGCCCCTGTGTCCACGTGAGTCACTGCCAAGTTTTTACACAGAGGGGCGCCATCTGGTGGATGTTGGTAGTACATACACATTTCACCCCACCCAAAAAAAGATGATACAACCACACTGGAAACAACCACATGTGGCATGTAAAGTTTTTAAACACGGTATGGATGCCTTCGTGATGTGTCATAGCCTACTCTGTCCACTTCCTGTCTCACAACGCTTATTTCTGTCTTCAGAAAGGGGACTCTCTCACTCTTAATGTGGTGCTCTCCCTTGCTTTCTCATGAACATCTCCCGCCTTTTTTCCTATACCATTACGCTTTATGCTTTTTTACAGTGCAATCTACTTTACTCATGCAAACATACAAAAAATACACGCGCACACACTCTCACACACACACACACACACACACACACACACACACACACACACAGAATAAGACAAGACACTGTATGCTACACACGTGAATGTGAAGTTGTGAACGTAAGCAATTCCTTTAGTCTTTTCTGTTGTGATGCCATCTTGACTAGGACTGAGACAAGCTTGCATGTTGCGTGTTAACTCATGCTTTATAAACACAGTACTGTGTGTACTGTACGGTATACGGTGTACGTGTTTGTTTGCGCGGCGGTTTGAAAATGTAACTAATTAAAATCAGCGAGAAAACTGCAAAGCCGGCGCAACCGAAGCAAATGCGCACTTGTGTGTGTGCATGTCGTTACCGACTGTGGCTAGGAGAAGGGGGGAAAAGATGATGGAGAGAGCGAGATATATATAAAGAGGGAGGGAGGGAGGGAGAGAGAGAGATTGAGAATAAGAAAACCTCAAGCGTCAGAAGTACATTTAAAAAAAAAGGCAACAAAAAGAGAAAAAGGGGGTTTAAAAAGCAAACTGAGTTTAACTGGATCTTTGATGTGTATCAGAAGAGGAAAGCAGCCCGTGCGACTGGGCCCAGAGTCATTTTAAGTCGAAGCAGAAGGCTGGCTGGCTGGCTTACATGCTGCCTAGCTGGCTGGCTGACATCGCTGGCCAAACACAGGGCTTTGATGGTGCTGGATGTTTGAAGTGGTTACGGGGGATGGGAGCAACGTGTGGCGTCAGTGGGACAGGGGAAGGAGCTCTGGGGGGAGGGGTGCTCGTGGGGGAGTCATGGTGGTGACCGTGCGGGGATGAGGGGGGGGAACCCGTGCTGAGAGGAGAAGAGGCGAAGGAGGAGCACATTGAGTAAAAGGGAAGTTATAGGAGAGATGGGGGAGGAACCGAGAGAGGGAGCGTGCGGAAGGACGCACGACGAGAGGAAGAAAGACGCAGAGAGGAGGATAGAGACAGCCCTCTGAGATAGAGGGAGAGACACGTGGAGGTAAAGAAAAGGGATTTATGAGCTAACAGTTTGACAAACCAACGACTCACTGATAGAAAAGATTTGTTTTCCCAGTGGTGTGGTCAGCTCTGTTGTCTGAAGGGATCTGTTATGTCCAAATAACTAATAATATCTCACCGGACACTGAGTTCAACTGGCCAACGTGTTTATTGCCACGAACATTTCGACCACACCTTTCGGGCCGGCTTGCCATACCAAAACCCGTCATGTCGTAACATTCCTTTATTACGCACGCCTTAACAATCACCCCAAACGCTCATAACCCAATTAATGCATAACAGGATCAATAGGGGCTGGCCTAATTCTGACAGATGACAGGTGTGACATAATTTATGGATTGTCACCCATTTATCTCTGACCTATCCTACCATTCCCAGTCAGATCAAGTTATGGCATGTTGGAAACACCAACTGAAACCAAATATTTTGTTTGAAGGGAAGGAAAGTCTGTCCAAAATGGGATGATAAATGCAGTTACGATCTCTGGAGGGGTGCTGGCCCATATCTGTTAGCGTAAGATGCACGTGTCCGTCACGACGACCGAGCGTGAGGCCTTCTGAAAGCAAAGTGAGAAGTGGACATATTCACACCTCCCTACTACTTATACCATTCAGACGACATCAGTGTTCTCATGGGTGTAATCATAATTTAAAAAGCGCTAACAAGCAAGAAATTAAATAACCAGAAACAAATAAATCATAATTCAATCAATGCTGTTGTGGTGGACCTATGCTCCAATTGAGAACTGCTTTGGGAAAACGTGACTGACTGACTCACTGGATGAATGGAGATGAACTATCAAACAAACAAACAAACAAACAGACAAACAGACAAACCACAATGTAATTTCTGTAAAGCCACTCTCGTCTGGTAAGCAGTTTATTAGAACATAATCAGTATGCTATAACAGTTTATCTATGGCGGATTTGCTTAGTTCGAAAGGCTCCTCGTCATATGCATACATGTGAATCTAACAATATTTAACCCCCAGAAGCCTGCAGCTGACGGAATCATTCGGCAAGAGGGTTAACAGGCATGTGAAGAGTAACCAACACAACCTAAATACACAAATATACAGAACCGAAGACAAGCACTACAACTGAACAGTGAACAGGAGGAGCAGCGAAGTCGATGGTTGTGTTCTGCTACGGACTCAGCAATAGAGAGAAAATGGTGGAGACTATTTTAAAGGAAGCTTCTTCCTTCAAAGCATAGGATTATATGCTTCTAAGGGCCAATGGCTATTTGGGTGGGTGGGTCAGCTGGGTGTAGTGACTGTCAGCTGGTAGCCGGCAACGCCAGGACGACTTGTGAGAATGGGAAATGTGTTCCAGATATACACTACTACTACAGAGAGAGCGAGAGAGAGAGAGAGAGAGAGAGAGAGAGAGAGAGGGCGATAGATAGATAGCGAGATTGAGAGAGAGGGAGAGATAGAGAGAGAGAGAGCGAGAGAGAGAGATTGAGAGAGAGGGAGAGATAGAGAGAGGGCGATAGATAGATAGCGAGATTGAGAGAGAGGGAGAGATAGAGAGAGAGAGAGAGAGAGATTGAGAGAGAGGGAGAGATAGAGAGAGAGAGGGCGATAGATAGATAGAGAGAGATAGAGAGAGGGAGAGATAGAGCGAGAGAGGGCGAGAGAGAGAGATTGAGAGAGAGGGAGAGATAGAGAGAGGGCGATAGATAGATAGAGTGAGATAGAGAAAGAGGGAGAGATAGAGAGAGAGAGGGCGATAGATAGATAGAGAGAGATAGAGAGAGGGAGAGATAGAGAGAGAGAGATAGAGAGGGAGGGAGGGAGAGAGAGAGATTAGAGACACAGAGGTTAAAAAAGGTGCACAGTAAAGCTTGTCACAGGTGGACTTAAATACATTGCAGCGTACTCCTTCCATGAAGGCATGCATTCACTCCTTCCAAGGTATGTGTGTGTGTGTGTGCGTGTGTGTGGGAGAGGGTGCTGAGCAGGTCAGGTTAATGTGGTACCTGCTAATCACAGGTACAGGGAGACTTATGATATACTCGCTCTTGGTTTGTGATGCACTCCTTTTTCACCATCATAGGCCAGAAAAACATGCCAGCGTTGAACTATTAATATCATATAGATGATAGTCTTGGAAATGTTGCCACCTAGAAAGTAATAATTTGAAATGTATTTCACTAACCATTTGATTGAAATGATCATTTGATAATCAATATTCAAAACCAATAACTGAAAATCACTGAAAGCTCTCACAGTGTGCCTGTTCTAATGGGTCTGTTTAATAAGGCCGCAAGCTGACAGCACAATAAGATTTTGCGGCTTTTTAGAAGGCACATATGAGGTGCGAAAGTACAAAATAAGTGTAGGACAGATGCATATTGGGGCTCCACAGAGATGGCCCGCTATAGTGAAGAAAGGAAAGATAAAAGACAGGTAGCAAGGCATTATACAGGGCAGATAGATGACGTGTGCAGAGCGCGTGAGTCTTGAACAAAAGCGGTAACGAACTTCATCGAAGGTGGCCCTCAGCATGAGCACACCCCTGCCCACTTCCCTTCCTGCAGACATGAGGCCACGCCCTTTTCCCCTTATATCTATACAGGCATCCCGTATCAAACTGTCCACCCAACAACATGCAACAACCTTCTGTGCACACCTCATGTTCTTTGTGAGCACCGGCCTGTGCTCCGTAGATACTTCTGCAGGGTGACTAAGTAGGCACACCCTCTCTCTCTCACACACACAGACGCGCGCACACACAGACACACAGACGCACATTCTGAGACCTTGCCATAGCCTATGCAGGCAGAGTGATGACAAATGAAAGAATTGCACTGCTGTCAGTAAGAACGCAGGAATGATTCAAGTCTTTTGACCATACTTGCCGACATCATTGTTTGATTCTGACAAGAGCGTGGTCGTGTCTGTGTGACTAAAGACTGACTTCAAATGCTCACACCTTGCAGAACAGACACACCTATGTTCACACATTGCTCTGCCACACACAAGCACGGGTACCATTCACAGAGTTTCCACGTACATAAACACACACTTCATTCACCGCCGTTGCGTTATAAGGAGTGTGAGGCCATGTATGCCCTGAGTTCGCTAGTTACAATTGATTAGGTTGCTCCAGTGTCATATGACACTGGGTTGCTCATTCATTGATCACTGTCAATTCAGTGCCATGCCCGCTTGCGTAGCAGGGCATTTCCGTGCATACAGTACATTGGATTTCAGTATGCTTTACAGAGACATTTGCCAGAACACAGGGGTGTCACACAGTGCAGGCCCACAAAAGAATATAGTATCTGCCCTGAAACCCACAAAGGGCGACCATTAGCTGCACTACGGTGTAAACTCCACAGAGTATCTAATATAGTTAGTTACTATGGAAATCACCAAACAACACCGATCCTACATTTCTCCTTGGGTGGAGGTAAAGGCATGTACGTATAGGGACACTATTTGTGAACAAACAGCCTAGTTTACATATAAGGGATTCCCTAGGACTGTTTTGTGAATGTTATCTCAATGAAGAGCTGACACTCTATACTGTTCCCTCTTTCCATGTCATCTCCACCAAGTGGTCTCTCATGCGCTTCCCACTCTCCCACTGTCCCTCCTCTCCCTCCTCTCCTCCTCTCCCTCCTCGTGAAGACGGCTAATAAACGCTGGTGCCTGGGTTCCTCGTTGCTGTCTCGCTCTCACGTACATTGTTCTAGATACCTCTGTAGTGTGAGCGGTTAGCCGTAGTGACGCTTTTTTTGTCTCCCGCCCACCCCACCACCCCTCTCTGCCATAACGCCCCTCCCTTTCGTACTGTGTGCTCTGCCCAATGTGGCAGCGTGGTGCCAGAGAAAGCCACACACACGTACACATGAAAACACACATTGAACGCACACCAACACACAGAGTCACACAGCTGGGCCACAGCTGCACACAAAGACTGGGGTTTGGAAATCAATGAAGGAGAAAGAAGGAAAAGTGTGTGCGATGTGTGTGTGTGTGCGTGTGTGTGTGTGTGTGTGTGTGTGTGTGTGTGTGGGGGGGGGGGGGGGGGGGGGGTAAATTTTTTAAAAAAAATTGAAAATAAAAAAACAAAGAAAACATTGA
>JAODUK010000020.1:1217856-1235636 GCA_027564635.1 Typhlichthys eigenmanni
CCCCCCCCCCCCCCCCCCCCCCCCCCCCCCCCCCCCCCCCCCCCCCCCCCCCAAAGAGTTTAAATAAATTGGCACTTGAAAAAAGCAGGAACAGAGTGAGAGAAAGCGAGAAAGAGAGAGCGGGGAGAAAAGAGTCAAATCAACTCAACAATAGAATGAGATTGTTCATGCAATGCAATAAAAAGAAGGACCTGCAGCTGCTGTAGGGAACATGGACCGTATGACATGGTTCAGGTCGGAAGGGACATTCAAAGATTTGCTTCAGTTGAAGATGTACAATCTGGATGTGAAGGACTTACGAATCCAGGAGGAAGACAGTTATTTAAAGCATGGCTTCATAGTATGAGCTTAATCCACTATCTGCTGTCATTTTAACAGATAACTGAGAGGGGCTGAATCCATTCATTTTGTGTGTTTCTGATAGGGAGAATAGTGATTATTAAAATGTTTAAAAATACAAAAATAAATACAAAAAAAGAGTGGGATAATGTCTTTATCCCCCATAAAATCATACTGTAGTGCTGGGTCACATAAAGTGCAATTGATGTGTATCCTAATTAAAAAAAGTATTTTAATGCATTTCATCATGTTTGGGGAAAATCATTAGCCCATCAAATCACCCAGGGGTGTGAGAGATTACTGCTTCAAATAATTGGCCTGAGGCACAGAAATGGCTAGCACGCTATTCAGCTTGGATGTCAGCCTTTTGCTAATTAATTCACACACTTTGAACCTCTAATTACTGTTTTAGAGGAGAGACAGGATGTCATTTTCAATATATTTGTGTTTGTCCTCTGCCCTGGGACTGCTTGCGTAAAGGCTGCTTTCAATCTGCTTGGAATGAAGAGTAGTAATTTCCGCACATTACTTGATATTGGTGGACATTGACAGTTTTATTACGAGAGACAGAGACATAATCAATAGGCGCCTTCGAGAAAGCAGAAGAAGAAAAAAAGAAAAGTGGTGTATGTGTTTTCTCTTTCTTCTGGTTTGGAAGAGATCCCCTAATCGCTGTCTTATGAGTGGGGCATGCCAAATTCATTTGGTTTTATCAAGGGCCTTTTACTCCCTACATGCACAGCCTCTTTCAGCCCAACATTCCAAGCTCTACACACACACACACACACACATTGTGTACACTCACATCTATGTGCACACGACAATGTTCCTACACTGACATGTATGCGCTATAGGCTACAAGCAAAGACACTGAATGCATGCAACAAGTCCCTACACATGCACGTATCAGCTGCAATGCACAGGCAGAAAACATATCAGCAAATAGTCAGTGCCTTATCTTAAATAGATTACATTTTTGAAGACCAACCAAGCATACAAATAATATAATGAATTTGCTGTTTCTTCTATGTGTATTTTCAGATGTCTTCAACTCTTCAGAAACACACCTTTATCTATCATAACAGGAAATTGATTAGAGGTAATGCTGATCAGCACGAGAGGAACTAGTGCAGTGTGATGTGTAAAAGTGAGCCTTTGAGCTCCATCCAGTGTGACTGTTGCTGTCATTTGTTAATTTGTGCTGCGTGTTTGTATGAAACGGAGAGTGTGTGTGTGTGTGTGTGTGTGTGTGTGTGAGCGTCCATTAGTGCTAAGCAGATAGTGAGGATCTCATTTTGGTGTTGAGTCGTATGAGTATAACACTTCTCTCTGAGTCAAAAGAGGAAGCTCTTACAGCAAAATAAACTAAACAAGGAAACTGACTTGGCACAACAAACCAGCGGTGTGAGGATTGTGTTCTTGAAAAAAGGCAGTGCATTGCATGGGCTTTTATCAACCAATGAAGACAAGAAAAAGAGAATAATTAATTGCATTTGTTGTGTGTGTGTGCTTATGTGTACTGTGTGCGAATAAGGGAGCAATGTAGTTTTTTTTTAAACACAGGTGTATGTGTGTGTGTTGGTTAACTTTCTCTATTGTGATTAAAGGTAGACTACACTAAACAGAATACGCAAAGTAGCTGTATTATGTAGGCTAGTAGCCTAAATTGTAGCTATGAAAGTGCATCTGTTGCTTGAGTTTACAGTAGGCTGTTATCCTTAATTTGCATAAACCTATATCATCTCATTCTTATGTAGGATAGTCTTAATTAAAACTACGATTTATAGGATTATACAGAATTTGAAATAGGATACCTTTGTGTGGCAATATTGCATTTAGTCTAATTTAATAAATTGAAACAAACAAGTAAGCTACATTTATTTATTTAGGCTACTCAGTGTTGATGAGTACAGGCTAATGAAAAAATTAAATCGTCAAACTGGATCTGACTAGCATGATAGGCCTATTTTATACTTTACAACGGTAGTTACACAATTTCTGTTATTTTTTCAAAGAGCATTTTTTTAATTAATCACAAATGCCTAGGCTGTAGCCTAAAAATTCCCACCAGCCAGAAATTTGACATCTAGGCTATGAAAGAACCAAATTGTTTCCAGGTATGGCTGCTACAGTTGATCAGAACTGGGGTGGGATGGCACAGATAGCTATGCTAGCTCAATGGTTGGGACAGCCACACAGGTAGACCAGGCAGGTAGGCTATGTCCAACAGGTGAAATAAACTGCTATTTTGCAAAAGTCGAAAACTTAATTTGGCTAGGCCTAATAATAGGTTAAACATATTACGCACGTCACAGACAACACATAATCAAAAAATATCTATGCAAATAAAATATAGTTTTCCTTCATTTGACAAAGTCAAGATAAGTGGCTACTGTTGCGAGATCCTTATTGGAAAACTCTCCCGGTTTGTTTTCCTTAAAACAAAGTGAAACCCGGCTATAGCACCTTCAATCAGGCTATTTCCACATGGCTATCCACACAAAACTTTCGAAACGTTTCTTACCTTGATTTCTCCTGGGGTTGGCTTGTTTCCTTCGTTTGCCCCTGCTTTCTTCAGCCATGACGATATTTCATACAAAAGTTCTCCAGAGAGCAGTAGGATGTGTGTGTGTGTGTGTGTGTGTGTGTGAGTGCGTGTGTGTGTGTGAGTGAGTGTGTGTGTGTGTGTGTGCGCGCTGTGTCCTGGTTTCTTGCTGGAGAATGAGTGGTGTCAACCATCGCCTTCGGTCACAGCGGGTGAGTCAAACCTTGCTAGAAGTCCAAGAGAAGCGGGCGAGCCTCGAGCAGCAGTGATGTCACCAGCAAGGTTGGCCTTGCAGACCGCAGCTCACCACCGTCTCCAAATAAACGCAACATTATCCAAACGTTGGAGCTTTCACATCCACGTCGCTGTTACCCTAATTCACCTAATTCACCTAAGCGTGCGACAGAGAAATTATCTGTTTTGAAATGAGTGTTTTTGCAGTGTCGTATAGTCTAGGCTACTTTACTGTCCCGTCGATCGCACTTCTGCAATGCGCGTGTGCGTATTTCTCTTGTGTATATCGCCACAGTATTAGCCTATGCCTATTGTTGAGTTGCATTTATTTTTTTCATCGGTTTAAAGTTTGTTGAAGGAGTAAAGTTGTAACCTACATTAAGACTACTGTAATTTCCAGCAGATCAGCTGAATGTTACCTATTCATATTCATCTAGGCAGGTAGGTTATGTTAAACCATGCAGCCCCCCTCACCCCAGCAACATGTTTTTCTTTTTAGTATTATGCGCGTCGCACCTGCGCTCAAGTAGGCTACCCTGGAGTGGCCCCGTCCTGCGCGCTATTCAATAGCGGATGGCTTTAGGAAGTGCTACATTTACGGTCTTTTGTGCTTAAACCTGGACCGTAATCTGTTTTGCAACTGAAAAAAACATCCGAAATAAAACTCTTAACAGCTTTCAGGACCCCCACCTTGACATTTCAACCTTTCCAGAACCCCTACCTCTAGTAACTGTACGAATTCGGCGTGGATAATAATAGCAAACTGGGTAGCTTTTCACGCAGAATAATACTGCTTAATGTAGCAGTGTATGTAACAAGCACGGATCATGGGCTAAATAGAGACTAGTGATATTTTGTTAAATAGATAGCGCTGAAAATGTATAAGAACATACTGCGCTGAAAATGTATAATACTGCAAATGTAGATGTATTACATTAGGTATTAGGCGTTAAATATTATTAGTATGACTAAAACGTTGCATGCTGGTAGCTGCACTAAATTAATATAGGTTTACCTAAAATAATAATCTCAATCTTACTTATTCTATTTAAAACGTGGTTCTACAGTAAATTAAAAAGTTTGAAATCTGTCCTAAAACAACGCTATATCATTTGTTATTTGGGCTTAAGATGCAAACTGCATTACTGTCCATATAGGCAGTCATGACTAACGACTAATTGTTTCTGAATGGACTCTGTAAAGCATCTTATAAAGGATAAAGAGAGACAGAGAGAGAGAGAGAGAGAGAGAGAGAGAGAGCGATGGGAGGTGTAAAGGATGCCAATGACAAAGAAGGTCATAGGAGGATGGTTTGTGGGGGACAATAAACATTCTTAGATGGGGGTGGACCTTCAGAGGTTTTATAAGAGAATGTGTAAATGAGGCTGTGAGTACATTTAGTAAGACTATGTACTTTTGTATAGCAGCATATCAAGTAGGATACTCAAAGGTGCCTGTTCACACAGAGCACTTCTTCAGGTTGTCATAAAGAAATTAAATTATGGGAAGGAACGTATAGTGGGCAAATTAACATGTTTACGGTGCCTTGGTAATAAGAAATTCAACAATAGTTATAAAGTTACTAGTGTGCAACTAAAGTGCAACTTTCGACTTTACACGCAGTACACACACACACACACACACACACGCACACGCACACACACGCACACACACACACACACACAGAGGAAGCCATCCCACTGGGGATTTGTCCCTGGCTGGGTTCAAAGCTTCCTGCATGGGAAGGAGGGACTTTTAACAGCATATTAAGCAGGAGTTAATTATATGCCGACCTAAGTGACAAAGGCTAAGAAAAAAGGTCCTGGTTGAATGACAGAAAGAGAAGAGAGAAAGGTCATTATGATGACCACTTCTTTGCATTTGAAACCCTACCTCCGGTTCAGCATTTAGTCATTTACATTTGTATATCTATGGAACAGCAGAAGTTGCTGCAGAAGGTCTGAGCTCTATCTTGGTTCTCTCTTTTTACAAGAAAGTGAAAACCTTCAGAAAGAGCTTATTGTTGTGAGCTGAGCCCACCATTATTAGGCCAATGGAAGCAAAGTTCTCCTGTATCATTTATAAGTTTTCTACCATAAGTGTCCATCTTTTCAGAATTGTCATGAGACAGGCCAATGTTTTGGGTGCGTGCATGGTTGCCAGACCAATGTTATTGGGTTAGATCCCTCACATGTCCTACCAACCCCTATCAGCTCCATAACACTTATAAATAAAAGCATCTGCTAAATTATTTAATTGAAACTGAGGAGTGGGCCAATCCATGATTTTGAGTTGTGAAGTTTTGACAGATGTTGAGAAGGTCTGAGTGGGCGTATGATGGTTGCATCCCGCAGTCCTATTTATACACAGTTTAGACACAATAATTTCTCCTATACATAAAAAAATGTATTCTAGAATCTTATTCATGCAATGATGGTGAACTGTAAGGTAAACCAGAAAACAGAGATCTAGATCTCTAAAAACATTGAATACATGGTCCAAAAACAATGTCATCAATTTACTTTTTATGTAAATTAAATGCCATGCAATCCATAAGATAGCCATCATGTCACACGTAAAGTGTGTTTGCCTTGAGATGATTTAAATTAACTGTAGCTTCAAATGAGGAAATACATTAAGATTTTTGTAAATCATGTATTGGGGTGAAACATTGTTACAGTGAGAATAATGCATCAAGTTAGTTGTTGCGTCAACTCATATTTGTAACATTCAGGATATGTAATGCTAACTGGGGCAGTGTCATCATCTTATAGCCTACCAAACGACCCCTGCAGTGAAAGAAAGAAAAAAAGACAAGTCTGTTGTGATCTTGATAGGCCAGGTCCAAAGTCGGCAGACTTTAAGGGGAACTTCCCATTGGAGCAAATGAGTCAACTTAATCGGCTGTGCCAGGCTGTAGTGGCTGTCTGTCTCCGCTGTGCCATGCCACAACGCCACTGAGCCAACAGTGGCTGAGCCCATCTAGCCCCTGAAGCCAGACTGGAGCTACACTGTAAAAAGTAGTATTTAGTTACCCTTTCTAAAAAGTAAAAGGCACTGGTGATAGCTGGTGTCATGACTGAGTCACAATAGGGTATTTGACAGCCTTTAAAATGCATTGTTATGCTGTCATGATTAATGAATGCTGACTCATCCTGCAGTTGTCTGGATATCAATGACAGCTAAATGCTTCTATTGTAAACAAAAGTGAGTAGCAGACATCTATTTCTTTATTGTTGCAATAGTGATTGCTCAAGCTAATGCTATTCCACGTAGCATCATTAGATGGAATAATTGCTAACTTTCAGTCATACTTTCAGCTCAGCCTGAATACTGTCGTGCAAATGTCTAAATCATTTTTCACCAGCATATTTTCCTTCAGTGTACAAAGGCCAGGGTGCCGGTCACCGTTCACCCTCACCGCAGCGAGCATGTCCAGGCACTGATGTCACCAAGACTAGCCACACTTACGTTGGTCCACTTTTATAGCAACTTACTGTGGCTATTAATGGACTGTGCCATTAAGCTGCAAAGGAAAATGGGCTAAATTATACACTTTTTTTTTACAAGTTTTACAATTAGCCATTGCAGTTGACAACAGGAAAAATGACAATTAGGGATGCAGAAATCTTACATTATTTGTACTCTATTTACACATCTTTTACCACTTTTAAGGTTAAAATAGAGTCATCTTAATGGCTGATGTTCGTTTCTGTCTTTAGCTGAGCAGGGGCTAGCAGATTATATAGTGAGTCGAGCTTTCAGTTAAGTCTCTGGTTGTCATGTATTATTGTTAAGGCATCTGTGTTTGCTCTCTGCCGCACTCTACTGGGTGCCGTGGGTAAATGTTTACTCCAAAAGAACTATGCTTAAATGTATTAATATACAGTAGGCATGCTCTGTCTTTATTGTAATGTCACCACATAAACCATTATTAAATCCCTCAGATATAAAAAATAAGATGGTGTTGCCAATTCCGACTAAATTAAGCAGCATTGTGAGCTTTAATGTACGAGGTCACTGAAAAACAAATGAGGAAAAAAGCAAACAAATTCACTTTGTATCAATCCCAAACTGAACATGTTTATTCATAAACTGGAAAATATAGTACATTTGTATAAAAATGTAGAAAATTGTACACAAAATATAACACTTGTTTTTGTGTATTATAGTTAACACTACTATGATAGCTTTTTTTGCTAAACGTGATATTCTTTTGCCAGCAAAATGTCTGATTGAAGGATGACAGTTATCAAATACACACACACAGAAAGAAGACGACATCCATAATTGCATTAATATAAAACAGAATTTCTTTTTTACAAAACAAAAAAAAAGAAAGAAAAGAAACTCATACATTCTAAACACCAGTCCACCTATCATACACACCCATATTCCTGGTGTTATTGTTGTGTTAATTAACATACTGTAGCATATCTGTGTGTTTTTTCCTCTTTTTTTTCAAAGATGCTGTTTTTCTTGTCTTTGGTAGGTTGCACACTTTATCGGCAGTCTAAATGCAGTGAAATGAATGCTTAGTAATGCTTATTAAGAATTTGAAGCTACATATGGCTATAGTATGAATGAATGGAGAAGACAAATAAAACAGCTCCAGCAACTATACTTCCATATGAGCTCACACTCAGATATGTACTAGAATGACTATTAATTAAAATACTGGTACCTTTCCATTATTAGCATCAAAATGAGGTACATCTGTATAATCTAAAGCATCAAAGACCTTTCCACACAGTGCTGTAGTCAGTGCAACGCCACTCCATGCTGTTTCTAATACAAAGAGCTACAGTCTCCAAGATAATACCGCTCCACATAACCGCATAACAGTACCTCTGTGCACCCGTACAGACTTTACTGCCACTGATACAGATTTCGCTACAGTGGTAGCCATTAATGCATGTAAGCCCAGTACCTTGAATCTGCCCTGCATTACATTCTAAGTACATTGTGGGTCTGGAGCTACTGCCATTTGAATTTATGCACCGCTGTATACACTGTTATTGGTCTGTTAACACATGCAACAACAGCTGACTCGGGTCTTAATCAATGTGGCCGTGGTCCTCCACTGAGTCATACATATATAAAGTGTGGTTAATGGTGAGAGAACACTTTATCGTCGAGTTGAGTTGAACATTCCTCATTTTGCCTGCTGCATGAATATATAGTTTGCGCAGCTTTAGGAACCTATATGGTAAACAACTGTGCAGTGGAGTGCAAACCTGCTGTCTGGTAAGGCCAATACACAATGATTCACAGGCCTGAGTGTCTGTCTGCACTTTTGCGTACATGCGTGCGTGTGTGTGTGTGTGCGTGGACTAGGTCTCGTGAATATTGGCCTTCAGAATCCAAAGCAGTCTTATGAGGCAGCAGAGGAATTATTCACCGTCCACATTGTTATATACTGTACATAGCATATATAAATGCATATAAAACATATTTACACAGACACCTCTCTCATGTCCTACGGTTAACACAGTCCTATGTGACTGGAATGCCTGTCTGGAGAATGTACAATATAAAAAGTATATCAGGCATTACAAGTTCACTTACAATAGGCACAGAAACATAAAGGACCAAGACAGTAGAAAGAGTACAGTGAGGAAGGTTCAAGTAGGCACCTTTGGCTTAAGGTTTTAGGCCTGGGTTCTTTTTGATTTGTGAGCCTCAGTACCTTCGTTTCACCCGGACTAAAAACACATTGCTTCTCTTCTAATGTGGAGCTTAAGCAGCGAAAGGCACACAAATGGTTTTGGATCTTGACCTAAAGTTTAAAATACAGGCTTGAAATATAAAATTGGGTTTAGAGAGGAAAGTCTGTGGTATTATGTACGAGCAAGCCAGAAAAACACATTTACTCTTCCTGCAGAGGTTTAATTGTCCATTGTATCCAACACAGGCTTGCATGTCATGCTCAATAAGTGTCAGAAGCAGTTTGAGCTTCAGCACATCTGGTTTCGCTGACATCTCCGTATATTGATTCCAAAAACGAGCAAAGCGAAGAATATGTTAACGTACAAACCTCTGTCTAGTAAACTATAGTATTCGGGACTTTTAATGAGTGAATCTGCTTAGGTATTAGTCTTCTCCTAAGACAGCGTGTTAAGGTATTTGCTCTCCCCTGCCAGTGTGGTCAGCATGGAGGTCATGTCGCCCACAGCCATGTTGGACAGGCCCGAGCCCGGGGCTAAAGTAATGGAGGTCTGTGGGGTAGTGAGTCGCGACGAGGTCTGGGAAGAGGACCCCCCCATGTGGCCCTGGACGTGCTGGTTGTTGACGGGGCTGAAGGACGAAGGCTCCGTATCGTCGATGATGGACGCAAAGTCTATGTGGGCGTTGTCCAGGTCCAGATGCTCCAGGGCGTTGGAGATGGGGCCCGACTCCGGGTACGGAGCCAGGGAGGCCGACTTTGTGCCCATGTTGAGACACTGCCCGTTTTGTTGCTCTATGCGCTTCTCCATGCCCATGTGGATGTGGCCCGAGTAGTAGATGTTGTTGTTGTTGTTGACGGCGGAGGGCGAGAACATGTCGCTCGGAGGGTGCTGCGGGTGCTGGACGGGCGGGAGCCGCACCGCTCTCCTGGGGCTGGAGGTGCCGTGGGGCGGGCTGCCCAGGTAGCCCCCTCCGGCATGCTGCGATAGGCTGTTCTGGCGGCTGAGAGGCTTACGTCCCTGCGGGGGTCTGGGGACCACCATCTCCTGGCCGTAGCACGAGCCTTGGAGCCCTGCCAGCTGCTGCTGCTGCTGCTGGTCCTTGGCCTGCGCCGAGCCAGGGCCCACTAGCGCGTTCTGGTTGGGGTAGGGAGGGTAGGGCTGGCTGGGGTACAGGTTCTGGTTCTGGTGCTGCATCATGGCGTTGTGGTTATTCATGTCCATGCTGTCGGAGAGGGGAGGGGGCTTTACCGCACCCTGCTCCCACATCAGGGCCTGCTGCGACTGGACGTAGTTCCTCACCATCATTTCCTTCACCTGCATCATGGGCGTCTGGGACCTCCGGCCGTCGGGGAGAACGTTGGTGGCGCAACCCAGACTCTGGCCTCCTCCGCCTGGGAAGGAGTTGCCGTTGTGCCCCTGGGGTTCCATCTGGGCGTGGAAGTCACAGCTGGGGTTGTTGGAGCTCCTCGTCACACCCTGGTTCGTCTGAGCAGGGTACGAGCCGGCCTGCTGCTGTTGCAGCTTTGCGCTCTGGCAGGCGTCTGCGCCCCCCACCCCGGGGTGGAAATGCTGCTCGGGCTTGATGGTGAGCTTGTGGGTCCCGTCGGGGCCGCTGTACAGCCCGTACTGGCTCTGGACACTGGGTCCTTGGCTGTGGGGCTCCCCCCAGGGCCCTGCCGCGGCCCCGGGGTCCCCGCACTGCTGGCCGGGGCCTGGGTAGTGTGGGCCCGAGGGACTCAGCTGGCAGGTACTCATGCTGTACTCGGCCTGTTGGAGCAGGTTGTTGGACACGCCCTGTCGCTGGCTGGGGTACTGGCCCTGCATGTAGCTCTGGTCTGGGCAGCCCAGAGCCTCGTGGCTGGGCGACAGCTGGTTCGACGGAAGAGGGAGTTGCTGCTGCTGCTGCTGCTGCTGGTATCCCATGAAGCCTCTCTCCGCGGGGAGCATCATCATGGCGTGCTCGTCCATGGCCATGGCCTCCATCATGACGTTCTCCGTGATGCTGGGCGGCCGGGGGGAGTAGATGTGGCGCGCCACGTTGGCGTCCGAGCCGCAGTGTTGCAGCGCGTTGCGCCGGTGGCCCGGCGCCGACACGTTGGTCAGGCTGCTGAAGCGCTGGGCCTTGGAGAGCGCCTGGGGGTCTCCCGACGACCGCACAGGGTCGCTGGCCCGCCGGGCGCCGTTCCCCGGGGCCTGGTGGGGGTAGATGATGCCCGTGCCGCACTCAGTGTTGCCGCTGTGGCGCCGGGGCCCCCCATGGAGGAAGGGAGGCAAGGGGTGGCTCTGGTACTCGCCCAGGAAACCCCCTCTCCTGCCGGGCTGGGCCCCCGGCGGCTCCATGCTGGGAAGCGGGGTGGGTGGTGGGCCGCCAGTGGCGGCGGCGTACTTGGCCTTCAGGCTGTACTGCTGCGCGGGGGTTAGACTGGGCAGACCTGGCAACCCGTGGCACGGAGGAGGCCCTCTGCGGCTCGTCTCGGGGGACAGGGGGTCTCCCGCCACCTGGTCCGGGCCGAGGACGTGACAGCCCCCGGCCCCGCCGAGCTGGGAGACGTCGCTGGACCGCCGACTGGACAGGTAGGGCGACACCATGGAGGATCGACGGCTGACCGTGTAGGCGGAGCTTAGGCTGCTGGTGCCGCTGCCTCGCCTGTCGTTGGCCGAGCAGCCCAGAGACGAGGCAGCGGCGCCCAGCTCGTGGTTGGACAGCTCCATGACGCGCCGGTTGGAGAGGAGCGGAGATGGTGCGCACATTCCCATCATGTCCCCTGAACCTGCAACAGAGAAGGCTGGAGTCAACGTCGCCGCTGGTATGCGTACGTACGTAGTGTGCACGCGTGGAAAATACACGTAAAGGTGGAGTCAGGGATGCTGGAGAAACACTGTTTGTGTTGACTCAGAAGCTCCACCCCCCCCCACACATTTGACACACAATGTGATAGTGTTGTGTGGTGCGTTCTGCACCACTTTGTTTGTGTTCCTATTTACAGACCCAGGGTTGTACAGAAACATCGAATTATGTGTATACCCGAAACATGCAGCAGGTGGACCGTTTGTTTTTAATCGCTGACTCCACTTTTAAAACAATGCGGCATGTAAATATTACTACTACTAATAAATAACACAATGACACGAGTACAACCCCTGGTCTCCCTTACCAGGAAGAGAAGGCAGCTTGTTACAACGTCCAGGGAGGATTGGTCTTCGGATCTGCTTCAGCTTGTCAATCTTCAGGTTCTCCAGCCTCTTCAGAGCCTGCGCCGACATGCCCAGTGTACCTCCCGCGGTGTCTGGCTCCCCTCCTGCTCCTGCACCTCCTCCGCCTGCTCCTCCTCCATCCTCAAGTGCAGTGAGGTCTTCCAGGCTGCCTGCCGCGTTCAGGTTCATCTCTACCCCGCTGTCGTTGTTGTTGGCGCTCCCAAGTGGAGAACGCTCGCTACTGCAGGAGGACTGACCGCCTGGACTTGGCTGAGATTTCTGAGGGAGGTTGACGGAGAGAAACAGTCCATGATGAAAATGATCAAACACATAGTAAACAAAAGGCAGGTTACACTTCATATGGAACATTTCTAGTTACAAAGGAAGAGGATGCAAAACCTAAAATTTATAAAAACACAAATGAAGCACTAAACAAAGCATGGAATGACACAAAGTACATAAATGGGAACTTACCATACAAAGGCACTAGAAGATAGAACAGATAAAGTACATTAATTGGAAAAAAACTATAATAATGATACTAGTTGCAGGTTTTGGACCTATTAGGAAAACTTTAAAATGTGTATAGTTTATCTTACCAATGTTGTCTCAGGAGCCAGAAGCTTACAGTCTTCTCTGCGTGTCTCCTCTTTCTCAAGCAGCAGTTCAGTGTTCTGACCACTGGGGGTCAGAGCTGAGCCTGGAGGCCGTGGTCCCATGTCTCCTCTGTGCTTCTTTGTGATGTGGGCTTCAGGGCCGTGCACCGTCTTGACGTGCTTACGAAGGGAGCTGGGGTCTGTGTATCGCTTGGTACAGCCCGGGATCTTGCACACATAGGGTTTCTAGGCAACAGAATGAGTCATAGGTGCATATAATAAACATGCTTATGCATTCTTTGATCAAATGTTTGCTGGGAGGGCGGGGGTGATAAAAACAAGTCTCGATGTGCATGTTTCATAATGTATATTATACTATATGTACAGTATATATTTGATTGTGTCAGTTAGGCTTGAATAAAATGCTCTGTTACTATGCGAAGTTGCGAACAAAGTCAAATACCTCGTTGGAGTGAGTGCGGTTCTGGTGCTTGGCTCGGTCCGAAGCGTTGGAGAAGGCCTTGTTGCAGCCCTCGTGTTCACACACGTAAGGCTTCTCTCCAGTGTGCGAGCGTAAATGGGTCTTTAGATTCTCCAGACGAGAGTAGGCCTTGTTACAGCCTTCGAACTGGGACACAGACACACGCCTGGTTAACATCTGCATCACACCTGGATCTGACAGCTGTCAGACAAAAAGATACCTCTGGGATTTATCTAGATTGCGTAACAGATAGATCAGATAAGAACACGGCTGTTAACAAAGACGATCTTTAAAAGAAAAACAGTACATAGCCAACGGCTGTTAGCAACAGTGTCAAAAGCTAATCCCTGTATTTGTCACGTAATACACAGTGTCACTGAGGGAAGACAGAGAGGAGGAGACAGGCATGGGAAACACTAAGCTAAGAGGTGCTCACAGTGCACTTGTGTGGCTTCTCTCCTGTGTGTCGGCGCATGTGAACCACCAGCATGTACTGGGCTTTGAAAGGCCTCTGCTCTCGAGAGCATTCCTGCCAGTGGCACACAAACTCCTTCTTCTCCCCGTGTATGTGCTCATTGTTGATGTGCTGTGGAGAGCATGGCAGATGTGACAGTTGCTTGTTATATGATTTATAGATGTAATAACAATAAAAAAGCACAATCTTAAATAAACTCGCTCTTACATGTACTAGCTGGTCTTGCGTGTCAAACTCCTTGTGGCAGCTCTCCCAGTGACAGTTGGTTTCGTAAACAGCCTCTGGTTCAGGCTTTCCATCATCCTTGTCAAGGTCATCTCTGCCATCCAGAAGACCCAGGAGGGGGTCCTGGTGGCAGCAATTACACAAATGGAACATGAGTGCGAGGGTTTAAGACTAAGAAGAATACACCACTCGACAGTAACTAAGGATACAAGTCACCCTCACTAATAGTGATACACTACTGTACTGTAAATAGACATGACTATTCAGATATAGAAGACATTGGCGCAGGTTCCTGACTTCAAACTGGCATGTAACGTTAACCCTGAAACCTCTTCTCCATGGCTACATTGGTGTCTAAAACAGGCTTGAAGGTATAGTCAGCTATTGTAAGATGATTGTAAGATAATACACTTTTTGTCAAATTCACACTAAACTATTTCCTCGCACTTCCTCGCTATCTTAACTTTCTCTGGGTGTGCTGCTACTTCTACGCAGACCTGACTCCATGAATAGGACCATGAACAAAGTGGGAAACACCGCTCACAAAAACAACGGCGCTTGGCTTCGCAATGTGTTTTAATGTGTGGGGCGGAGCTTCTTAGGGATGTTGTTATGATTTGAGCTCGATGTTAGTGTTAGTTAGCGTTCTCGAGAGTGACTGATGCTGCCTTTTAGACTGCTTAGTACCTTGGACCTGGGACTCCTGTGGGGTCTGTTAATGCTACTACTAATGCTATTTGACCAACCACTGATTATGAACTAACTTACAAAATGTATTACAATTCAACAATGTTTTAGCTCTTAATTGCGGCACAATGTGAGACATATTATTCAAAGTATTATTGCTATATCTGGTTTGCCTGTCAACACCTATTGCATCTTAACCGTCCTGGAGGGGTGGATTCCTCCCTCTGTGGTCCCTTCCCAAGGTTTCTTCTCTTTTTACCTATAGAGTTTTTAATATACATTTTTCCTTGCCCGGGGAGAGGAGCATGTTAAGGGGGCGTTGTGTGTTTCCATGTGAAATACAGGCTGTACAGCCCTTTGAGATGGCAATGTGATTAAGAGCTACATAAATGAACATGACTTGATGTGACTTCATTACCTGCGTGCCAGTAGAAGAAGGACTGGCCACGTCTCCCTCCGACCTCTCCTCCAGAGTCTTCACCGTGATGCCCTCCATCACGCTGCCCAGGCCAGGTTCTGTCTTCAGCTACACAGGGAGCAACACGGTGGGCTCAAGACCAGCATGAGGGCAGTCAAAATGAACTGCCACTGTGTGTGTGTGTGTGTGTGGGGGGGGGGGGGAAACTTACATGGCCATGCTTGGGAGCAACATGGAGCCGGGGATTGTGGGCCAGTAGGCGGGGTGTTTGGCAGGGTCCCGGGGTGTGTCCACCCAGAGGTGTGCCTCCCCCGCCTCCGTACATTGAACCAGCCTGTGGCCGGCATTGGTAGTTCATAGAGTTGGAATACCCCAGGGATGGACTGATGGATAGCAGGGGAAACAGCTGCATTACCACTCAGTGACAATGAAGGTTGATTGAGCCAGTGGAACATGATATGCACCTACATTACCACAGGTCATGCCTAGTTTGTTTTAAATTTACACTACTCGTGTATGTTTGTGTCCAGAAATTCCAATGCGATTGACAGAGCATACTGTAGACAACTTTGTTTCAGTTGGAACCTCAGAGAGAGCATGCTTAAGTGCTAAGTGGCTGGCTTCTATATGGCCTATCTAGCTAAACACAGGTTTCCTAATCTATCTAACCACAGGTGATCTAATCTATCTAAACACAGGTTATCTAATCTAATCTATCTAAACACAGGTTATCTAATCTAATCTATCTAACCACAAATTACCTAATCTATCTAACCACAGGTTATCTAATCTATCTAACCACAGGTTACCTAATCTAATACCACAGGATATGTAATCTAATCCAGTGTCTGACCACATGTTGCTAACAGAGAGGTGTCCGTAGGAGCTGGCTCCGTTGGGGTTGCAGCGCGCATTGACAAAGGCCACCAGGGAGTTGGGTGATGTTCGGATGACCGTCTGCAGGTCCACACTGGCGTCAGACAGCGGGGAGATGGACAGAGCTCGCTTCTTACTGAGCTTCAGCATGGAGCGAGGGGTGGAGAACCTCGAGCCTGAGGAACATCAGGAGACATATCAACATGGATGATCTCTGAAGTAAAGTGTCCTTCCTTCCAGCCATCCATCCATCCATCCATCCATCCATCCATCCATCCATCCATCCATACATCCATCCATCCATCCATCCATCCTCCCATCCAGCCATCCATCTAGCCACCTATCAACAACGTGGCTAACTGAAAGATGTCTTGCGTGTCTCTTACCATCTCCTTGTCCCATCTGATCCGAGACAGACTGGCCATGGGAAAAACCTTGATTGGAGGACATCATGTTGCCCTGGTTACAATAGGGGATGCCATTTCCGCCTGTCGGACACCACCAACAGACAGAGAGAAAGAGCAACCATGAGTAATTTATAATGCTTTTACCTGGTATATATAATGTGATGAGTCACATTGCCGTCATGTCACCCATATTCCAGGTGAAGTAGCTGCAGGTTTCACATGCATGTTACTGTAGATAGCTTTAAGCAGTATCAACAACAGCTGAATGGTTTTAGACACTCTCTCTCTCACCCTCGGTGGGGTGCATGCCACGCTGGCCCATCATGCTGTGAGGCGGTGGCGCCTGAGGGGGCCTCATGTACTGGTCCATGCAGGGGCCGATGCTCTGCCCCGGGCCGGGTACGGGGTTCATACTGGGGGTCATGTTGGGGGTCATGGGGTTGTACATGGATCGGCAGTCTTGGGGAGCTCCGTTATGGAGAGAGGCGTGCAGAGAGGACACGTCACTGTACGGAGAGCGGCCATTTCCTATGCTGGAAATGGCAGTTGAATTAAGGAATGGTACATGTGTTGCATTTACGGTGACTTACTGTACATTGTGGGGCATTATTATCTTATTACTTATTACCATACAAGGGCAAGACGATTAGAACACTTAAATGAAACACACCCGTTTCAACGGAAGAAATGTCTTAGAAGAAAAGAGAGGGAGAGAGAGAGAGAGAGAGAGAGAGAGAGAGAGAGAGAGAGAGAGAGAGAGAGAGAGAGAGAGAGAGAGATAGAGAGAGAGAGAGAGAGAGAGAGAGAGAGAGAGAGATTGAGAGAGGCAGAAATAGTTGCTGGTGCGGTTATGCTGTGATCTCTCCCGCTCGCCACTAGATGGAGTATGGCTCATGTGCTACGGAACTCTGTGGAGACCCACTGCTCTCGGTTTTCCCCAACTTAAAGCTGGAGAAGGGAAACCTGGTTGGAACTTTCTAGTGTCCTCATGATTCTGAATGTGTTCTCTGACCTTTTTTTCTGTCTCACTGGCCACTTCAAAACTCCATCCCCAGCTCTCTCTCTCTCCATCGCTCTCTCTCTCTCTCTCTCTCTCTCTCTCTCTCTCTCCCTCTCTCCCTCTCTCTCCCTCCCCTGTGGGGCAGGCTTCATTCATCTATCAGCCTTCTAAGTCGTCTTTTCAGTTCCCTAATTCTTTCACCGCAACGTGTATTCCACACAGGACCTTAATCTGTCCGCTCTAATCCGCTATGCTGGTTCCTTCATCCCTCCCTTCCTATATTACTCCCTCCCTCTCTCTTGCGCTATACTCAGTCACGCATTCTCTCTCTTTCTGTGCTTTGGTTCATCCCTTCTCTTCTCTTCTCTCTCCACCTCTATCTCTTTCCCTCTCACCCTTTCTCTGCACTGCCCACCCACCACTCCTCTGTCCAACTCTCTCTCTCTCTCTATCTCCCTCTCTCTCCTCTCACTCTCTGGGTAACCTGAGCGGGCGTTGGGCAGTCATGCAGAGCGCAGTGGGCCTGGTCAGCCTGTAATTAGCAGCTGTCAGAGAGCGAGAGAGAGAGAGAGAGAGAGAGAGAGAGAGAGAGAGAGAGAGAGAGAGAGAGAGGGGTCGAAACCACCCACACCC
>JAODUK010000020.1:1235736-1261496 GCA_027564635.1 Typhlichthys eigenmanni
TATATATTTAGGTGCTCCGAAATGACACCCACCTATAATTCTCAATTGAATGATCATTATTTCCCCACCAAGATATAAGATGTCTGGAACAGAGCAATAGTGTAACTGGCAACCATTACTGCTGAGAGGGCTCGGTGCATCACAAGCGTGAGGCCATTAGCATGCTCACAAACTATCCCATAGTCTTGATTTAGCTTAACCTCACCAGCCTCTCAACCAGGCTGCTGGTCTCCACTCAAGCAGACCCCCTCCTCTTTTTACAAGGCCCTTCAGCGGCTGGCTGGTTGCTAGACAATGTGCTTGGTTATGTGGGTTATGTAAAGACCCTCTTGCGCACAAAAGCCAATGTGGCCGCTGTTATGTGGTGCTCTTCAGAGGCCCGGGTCAGTTAGCAGAAGAGCTCTGGCGCTAACACTCCAAGTTAAAAACGTTTGCTCTTCAATGTATTTACTGAGAGGAAGAGAAGAGGAGAGGAGAGGAGAGAAGAGGAGAGGAGGGGAGGGGAGGTGAGGGAGGATGGTGAATTATCTTCTACTTGCTAATTGCTCCTTCCATTCCCACCCCACTTTCCTCTGAGGTTTAGATCACCCTCTTATTGGCCAGGGGATGTGTTACTGTATTAAACGCATTACTGGGCAACAAATGTGTGTATGTGTGTCACAACATTGGTAGCACACACACACACACACACACAGTTAGGTTTCCTATTGATGTAAGTCTGAGTGTGTTTGCAGCTATACAGTTCCATGTGTGTGCATGCGTGTGTGTGTGTGTGTGTGTTAGGGTGCACATGACTATGTACAGTAGATGTGTGTGCGAGCGTGTGTGTGCGCATGCGTGAGTGTGTGTGTGTGTGTGTGTGCGTGTGTGCATGCGTGTGCAATGCGTGCATGCGTGTGTGTGTGCATGGTGCAACGGGGGACAACAGAGAGCAGCTGCCCGAGAGCAGTGACGTGGTGGTAAGCCACACACCTCAGACACACCGCTGGTCTGCTCTGACGGTCAGCTGGAGGAGGCAGTGAGGTGAAGCCAGCCACTGTGTCTACAGACTCAACTTAAAGACACACGGCCCCGCTGCTTACACTGAAACACACCCGCCCGCACACACACACACACACACACATGTCTGTGTTTGCCCTCAGCACCACACCGTACTCACAGTGAGCAATCAGACTGACCACATCAAGATGCCAATAAACTGTTGCATTATGGGAAGTCAATATTTCAGTTTTAAATTCTACCGGACAGGGGTAACTTTAGGTGATAAATGTAATCACTATGATGACAGCTTTAAAACATGCTCAGGGACATTGTCACACTGTAGGCTAACCCTACAGAAGAGACAGCATATTCACCACACACAAACTGCCCGACGACACTTCTGTGCATTGGAAATTAGCCTGCATATATAACCATTTTAAGATTTTAAAACAAATTTAAATACAACAATAGAGTAATTAAAAAGACACACTTAAGTTTCAGTCATAACTTACAGTAGAGTAGATAATTTAATGTGATTATTCAAAGGCTCCAAATTTATATATGTTTTATGTTATCTAATACAGAAGGACTTTCCTCAAATGAATTACTCTTTGAAGATATACTGTATAACTTTCAGTTGATTGTCAAGGTGCATGCAAACCTGTGCAAGGTTAATGTGAACTGCACACTAAACACCACACCGGTGATTTGCATATCTGTGCTGCTTGTTGTCTATTTGCACCAGTAAACAGACAGTAAACATTGTATAACTGTTCTGCTGCTATCCCAGAAAGGAGTCTAAACAAGGTTTGGGTTCCTTTGGGCAAAAACCTAAGAACCTAGCCCGTTGAGAACCTTTAACAAACAGTGAAGAGTGAACTAGTGAACACACACACACATACTAATTCTGACACCCAAATACCCATATACGCACATTGAGGCAGGCTGGAGCATGTGTGGTTGGAAGCAGACATCCCTCTGCCTCCAGGCTACGATCTATCTCACAGGACGCTGTCGTGTGAGTTAAGACAGCCAGAGGAAATGCTCTAACAACTGCACTTACACAGGGTGCTGATCATATACATCATGTTGTTCTTATTCTTACTTACTTACTTACTTACTTACTTACTTACTTAGGCATTATGCACAGAATAGATGTTTACGATAATACAGGTCAATGTACAGTATTTGCCAGCTTCTCTTTAACCATTCTTGTCCCTTTACATTATAACACAAGTAATACTATTGACTACACTACACTACTAACATGAGTGTTAGTAGTGTAGTGAAATTGGCAAATACTGTACTTTGACCTGAATTATTGTAAACACAAGTGTAGGATATGTACAGAATTACATAACCCCTAAGCCTTGACAGCAGAGATTGACAGAACTCTAAATAAAAATTGTTTGATCACCATATAGATGGGATAATGAGGTTAAGATCAAATGTTGCATTTCCAGAATTCCCCTTTAACCTTTAACATCTCATATCTTATGAAAAGCTGCTTTAGGCCTAAGTGCAGCAAACAGCACTAACATCTAAAACACATTTACAGTTAACCGAAAAGCTTAGGCAAGCCGATGCCAGACAACGTCTAGCGTGAAACAACATCCGAGGTCTACATAAAACTCACACATGCACACGCCCATAAACAAATGCACACTAACATCCACTCAGTGTAAATGTGCTTACCACACTTCTGTTCCACAGCTGTGCATGAAGACGAGGGTCAATAAATAACCACTCTCAATAGAACCCTGTGGGTTTGAATGTTTGGAACATCTTACAGGCCAGGGATTGTTCTCTACAACATGAAAAGCCCCTGTTCATGTCCAAAATGACGCTTACCACAATAGCAACACAAAGAAGGTAGGTGTCAGTGTGTCAGCGGACTGCAGCCTGGTAATAGACTACAGGTGTCAGCTAATGAGGGCCAATAAATGTGCCACAGCACAGCAACTGTATGACCCAACCTGACTGAAAGAATGCCAGTGAACAAAGAGATTCAAACTGGGGAAAACAGAGCAGTTGGGAAAATACAGCAGGTCCCCACAAAGCGTTAGCTTGATGCAAAGTCATCACTTTAAACAAACCAGCCATGGGACTTGAATAACTTTTTGTGGAGGGACTGAGACTGAGAGTCATATTGGACTCAAGTGTGATGCGTATATTTGTCATTGTATGTCATCTTAATTCTGTAGTATGTCGTACAGGGACCTACAATCCAATACTGTCAGCATAGTGTGAGTGAGAGTTTCACCAAACTATATGTTGGGAATCGGTGGGACATGGCATGAACCTGCTTTCAGAAGGTCTGGTTAGTTATAATAAACAAACCCATGATTTCCTGCCGCGTACAAATCTGTTCTGTCGCATTAGTGATGCGATCTTGCTCTGTCCTCTGCATGGCATCATTACAGCGTGTCAGAAGTTGTGTTTCGTTGATTGTCCATAGCAAAAAAACAAACAGAAATTAGAACTATCTGATTGGCCATTGACTGCTTTCAGAAGCGGCCCAGAAGCGGCTTCTGTCAAAGATAGAACAGTTGCCTATTTTTAGCAGAGAGGCTTCTGGGGCGCTTCTGGGACGCCCTGCGGTGCTTTGGTAGGTTCACTTTCATTGGCTAGAGCTTTGTGACGGAGCCGGAACGCAACAGAGTACAGGGGTAAAGGTGCCATATTTGGCTTCAGACCTTATGTGGGTGCTTTATAATTAAATATAAATGAAATATAAATGAAATTATGTGGCTAAAGCAGGGCCAGACAAAATTATCTAAAATAGGTGTTGCGATGTTTGGCCAGGTGTGTGTGTGTGTGTCTGTGTGTGGGTTGGCGAAATGAGATGCACCCCTAGAAACAATAGGATCTGGATAGGGTTCTGATAAGCTTGTCAAAACAGGTGTGCCTCTTCAAGTAACTGGTCATTAAGCAAACATTTAAAGACCAGTGTGCCCTTAATCTATCAGAACATGTATCATGTGATCATCATTAAACATTAAACTATACTGCACTGTATGTTTGTATAACCACACTGGCCTTTGAAAGAGATGCGAGCATACAACATGGGTGCTACAGTGCATTCCACAGGGCACACAATAATCTGAATCAATAGCAGTTGATGTATTTGTTTCAAATGTCATTTGCAAGTGTCTGCGATGTCGTTAGCAAAGATATTGCATCAAAGAAGAATGCAAATTAGATACACCCTACACAACAGCAAGCAAACATCAGTGGCTTCATTTTACAGTAATCCAATATAAGGGAAAGGGAATACTATTCATGCATATAGATTGTCAAGCAGATGTCATTTTATATTTTCACACTGATACAAATAGTAAGAAACACCATGACACTTTACTGTATCAGCTCTAAACCCCACCACCACAGACAGAAGATATTAGATTTGCAAAGCTCCTGTTATACGGACCTTGTTTTTGCCCATGTTGTATACGGTAGTTGAGTGACATGGAAGCCTGACAGAGCTTGTATATAATAGTGGAGGGGCGTGTCGGTCCCTGCTGACCCTGGGTCTGCTGCTAGCCTAAGCCTGGCATAAAGGCCCAGCATGGTCCCTCCACACTGACTGCAGCTGAAAGACCAAGAAACTCCCTCTGCCAGCCTCTCCCTTTCACCGTCTTCTGTTCACACACACCATTAGATGACGCACACGCACACACATGCACGCACACACGCACGCACACACACACACACACACGCACACACACACAAATGTCTCTATCCTGTCAACTAAAACCTTCCTCAAACTTGTAGCAGCAGGTGTGTCCCAGCCGTTAGCCTGTGTCTAGCAGGCTAACGCCGGCTAACGCTGTTCTGAAGGGTAAAAAAAGATGCGTTGAGCAAGAACAGAAGGAGAGATTTCCAGTCGATGCATGACTTGGAGGAGGCGGAGGAGAAGGGGGACGGGAGGAGAAGGAGGTGACGGAGAAGGAGGAGGAGGAGAGGACAGAAGCTCAGGACCTGAAACAACAACAGCTGTTCCAGCCACCCAGTCATCCCGCCATTTGTCTCCCGTGCAACAGCAGGTCATCTCACGGTAGGAGGACCCCAGGTTTCACTGCCACTGGGACCCATTTCGCCTCGTCAGCGTTAGTGAATGCTTAATAGCTGTAAGAACCAGGTGGATTGGACTGTTTTAAACAAGGGCTACAGTCCCCAGCGCATCTTGACCGACATTTTGACAGATGCCGCAAGGTTTGGTTACAGACAGACACCCACTAGTGCATACGCTTAGATGTACACATGCAGTAATTGATGCTCTCATTATGTGACTGTTATTGTGAGCCTCCTACAACAGTAGCCAGGTCCAGTGGCATGAGCTTGAATCCCACCACTACAGACATTACAACCTCATCCACCCTGTCACAGCATAAACGAGAGGTGAGAGGGCCCTGTCTGGAGAGAAACAGCATGCTGGGAGCTTGGTGTGTGGTCAGCAACATTGACTAGTAGCCATGATAAAAGAAAACAGCAAGTTTGGGGGTTGATAAATGTGTGATGGTGATAAAATGTTGAAAGTTTAATTTTTCTTTTTCTCATCTGATGCCAAGTTTCGCAACAGGATATTTATTGTATATATTGCAGTTAAAGGCAGGGTTAGACATAGAGTACGCTTGCTAACTTTGAGCTCAAATCAAAACAAACTCCCTCGGAAGCTCCGCCCCACACATTGTTGTTGTGGGCGGTGTTCTGCACTTTGTTTATGTTCCTATTTATGGAGACAGGGCTGTGTAGAAGTACCAGATACTTTTTTCAGCATGCACAGAGAACGGTAAGCTAGCGTAATGCAAGGAGATATTTGGAGAATTTATCAAAAAATCTATCAATCAATCAATCAATCAATCAATACATCTATCTATCTGTCGTCCATCATCGACACTTGTGTGTATAGAATGGAGACCATGTTTTGCTGCACACATATTATACATTATAATCATGCGTTACTACACTACAGCTCGTGTTGTTAGTTATGGGCTAGCAGGAAGTCTCTCCTTGTGCCGTTAACAGGCCCAATCATGTAATTGAGGAGTGGTCTGCAGTTCTGTGCAATAGGGACCAGATGTAAGCCGTCGTTCAGGCCACGATAACTTACAGTGGGGTCAGCGGGCCCCGTACCGAACCCCGGTCCTCTCTCCCCCACCCACCCACCCACATGCAGTCAGACAGGCCCCCCTTTTCTTTTTCCTGTAAATAAAGGCTGAATGGTTTACAAGTCTTCCAATAACTGTAATTCTTTCAGAGTGAATTAGTACACCAAGGAATCAGACATGCAGACAAGAGTGAATACGCCTACATTTACCAGATACTGTGGAATACCTGCTAATAATAATAAAAATAATAATAGTTATTATTATTACTTAAAAAATACAGTAGTAATGCATAAACACCAAAGAGTCTGAGAAGAAAATCTGATCATGAATTGTGAAATATGCGTATGATTATTACACATATTATAGTACTGTTCTGTAAGTGTATAATTAGTTCTGTGAAATGTCTTTCAAATTATATTGTAATAAGTATAAACACATTTCTATATTTTAATCTTAAAAGTTTTATTACAGTGCACAATCTTAATCGTAATCTTCATGCACAATGATAACATGAAAACCTACGTATACCACGGAGGTCCAGCTCCAAAACCAGCTCTACATAGTTGTTGTTGCGTGAGCTACTCTGCCTCCATTTAAAACATGGGGGAACCAATGTGAAGGCTAGATGTGGGCCTAGATCTTACTCATGCTGAGCAAAACAAACAATGAATGCTGGCACGAAACATAGGAGGAGACAGAATTATGCCTTATCTGATCAAAGTCCTTGGTTTTAGGAGTGAATTATCTTTCATATTGCAAATAAGGTCTACTTGACTCTGCATGCCACAAATATTTAAAATGCTGTTATTTATTTTGGCTCAACATAAAGTTAATTGAAGATTTGTTTGAATTATCTGAATACAGTGAAGAACTGAAATTCTATCGAGATAAAAACTCACGTGCACATCGACACACATGCACACACACACGCACACGCACACACACACACACAGACGCACACCCACACAGACGCACACACACACACAACACCACAAACAACTTTTATACTTCTGGCTTCTAAAACATTCAAGAACTCATACAAGCATACACATCTCCTCCATAAATAAATAAACCAATAAATCAAACAATAAATAATTTTGTTTGTTGAACGTCTTGGCAACTGGGCTTCCCATATGACCAGAAATAAAACATAGATAATAAGTGACGGCCACACATATAATTACAGGATATTTTAACAACAGCTAGATTAACGTCTATCAGCAAAGCAAATATAAACAAACAAACCTTGCAAACCTAAAACAATTGTGTTGTTTTTTTCTATAAATTCCATGGCTGATAGAAACTAAGCAGAGATTTGAACAAAGTCAGATGGTGTAGTTTAGCTGTGGAAGCATGCAGGCATGGTCCCAGTCAGGACAGTTGCGCTGTAAATGTGTTCCAGCAGGAAAAGCGAGGCAAGCAGTCTGGAGTCGGCAACTTTCCCCTGCTTCAGCGAGCCCTCCCTCCCTGCAGCCCACCCAAGAAGAAGCCCATGGGCATAAATTTGAGAGTTTGACTCACTGTGGATTTAAAACAATCTGCCTCTCTTTCCCTCCCTCTCTCTCCCTCTCTTTTTCTCTCTCCTTCTCTTCACTTACTATGAACATTTTCTCTGGTTCTCCCTCGTTCCGTCTGACCCCTCCCTTTCCAGCAAACCCCATGGTAATGAAAAAAAAAGAAAGACTTTCTCATCGCATGCCAGTGATATTATTTTTCTAAAGACTTAATTAGGTTCGTCTTTGCACTGAATGTCCACAAGCTATACTTTCGTGCTGCATAAGGATTTCTTGCTCTCGATGCTTACCCTCTAAAGAAGACAATAATACAACTTTGCAACTTTAATTACACAACACACAAAACACAACCTTTCAGGAGTTGTTCTCCTGCAGGAAACTGTTTTCTCAATAACAACTTGAATTGAAAGTAGACCACTAGTGTCCATTTATGTTATCATGTACCAGAGGGAACACATAACAGTAAACAATATTTTATGCTATACAGAAAGACAACAGCCATTTGGTTCATTTCAGTTTAGGTTATCACAAAAACCAAAACACAAGAATACCACGTCACTTTGAAGAGTGTTTATCAAGTTGCTATACTTTCATTCTCAGAAGTGTCTTTTGAGGTCAGATTTATCAATCAACAAACAAATGACGTAAAAACACATAATTCAAAATCTTCTGTCAAAGTATTATGAACTAGGAACAGAACAAGGCTATGTCAAGTCAGTTGACCATATTGCACACTAAATTAAAGTACAATTATGGCTATCTCACAAATATTCTTCTGGAAAAACAAAAAACAAAATAAAAAAAACAACTACACTAAATTGGACAATATGAGATTAGTTTAAAAAATAATGTAATTAAATAAAACAATTTTAAAAATGTTTTAAACAAACTGATTTACCAATAAGAAGAATGGGACTGATCTCATCTAATGTCAGCATACTACTGTTCCTGTAAATATAACTCGCTGTATTTGAACTTAGGATGGAGTTACCTTTGCCTCACAACTTGGCGTCTCAGTGACAGCGTTGTCTGCCTTTGGCATGCAGTGGTAGTAAGTCATGTGTGTCTCACAGCCATACTTCCATGTTTTGGCATCTGATCTTAACATCTGTCTTAACATGGCATCAGCCAGCCTCCCTAGCTCCTATTACTGTTAACATGACAGAACAGAGTAGGCCTTTACAAATGTATGTAAAATTGTCAGACACATACTGTAAAGAGGGGAAAGCAGTGGTTAGAAATCAGCAAATTACAGTAATGCTGTCGGAGGTAGAAAACAAGCAAAAAAAAAAGTGGGAGGAAATTCTGAAAAAAATGTTGCACATAAACAGAATGATTGTCCTGTCTGAGATCAAATAAGAATGCATGAATAGAATATTCCCTTACAGGTGAGGCATAAAGCTAGTCTTGTTTTCTTATTTTTGATTCTGCCTTTGCACTACAATAAATATTAACCCTCATGTCCCCCATATGGCCAAAGGGACAGTGCACACATACATAATGCACACATACAGTCTGTCTGACTGTGTCGACAATATTATATAATTCAGTCAGTTCCCACAGCTGCTCCTATATTGAGAATGGGTGTGTGGAACTGGTTTGGGTTAAAATGGCCCAGGAGGACATCTGCAGCCGCAAGATCTTTATCTCATCTCAGATAACAGAGTTGCAGTAGGAGATGCCCATCATATTATTCTCATGTCTGGCCACTTGCAGCTTCCTTTCTGTTCTTCCTTCCCTGGCTTACGCCCAATACTGTACCTCTACATCTACTGTGTTCTGCTACCTCTCTTCCTATGTTTCAAGTCAGATATATTCATCCCAGCCATAATGTAACAGCTTACCACATAAATCTGAGTGTAATGCAGTGACTAATATACAGGGCACTGAAGACTACACAATTGTCTCTGTCAACCGCGAGTAACTTGAGAGATGTGCGTTTTGTTTAATAAATCTGATCATTCGGGAACTTAGAAATAGCTTGTGGTAAGTAACAATAATTATCCTGACTCCTGCGTGGAGGAAAAGCAAAAGATGGTAAATAAATGGTGTTAGCAAAGCATATGGTGTAGCAGCTCACACAGCCACAAACGCTACACTTCCTGCCTAGCCGGTAGTAAAAGATACACTGCGTCAGGGTTCTAACCAACTAGCAGAGGTCAAAGGGAAGCAGGCAGTAAAGCAGACGACCATAGGACGCCGAGCTGTAATTACAGCGATGATGACGGCACCCGAGTGCGTCGCGGCCATGGAAACCGAGGGAAATAATAAACATCGCCTCCTCTTCACTTTGGGTCTGCCAAGAGACAAGACCACGTGAGTCATCAACTGTAGAGAACACACACATTGCGGTATGTAACACACAAACACAGGTTTACAGGTATGGAGGATTTATGGCCGAATGATCTGCTCACACACAAGTACTGTTAAATGTGCTCTGTTAATTCAAGTTTACAATAATTAGAGTTATAAAACTTCCGGGATTAGGATTTCACATTACGTCAAAACAGCTGCTAACTGATGCCTTGTGAAGAATGCAAGGAGCCGGCCTACAGAACAGTGGATACCCGCCGTTTCTCAAACTCACACTGAAGCCTGGTGAACATATCCTAATTCCGCCTTTAGTTCGGATCTCATAATTACGACTTGTCACGCATTCAAGTCAGTGGCCGGAGATCTATCACGCAGGCCAATTAGGAAGCAGCTTTAAAATAAACTGACCCCATATCAAAAACATTGTTATTGCTGATATTTTTTGAAAAAGAGAAACGTTAGGAAATTAAATGCCCCCCCCCCTTCCCTGTGGCAAATGACGTTCAGAAACCACGTTCACTTAAATCTAACTTTTTGTTTTCTGAAATAGCTTGTTGATGCATTGTCAAATGCATATGAATGTATGCCTACAGCACGCTAGAGCCTGTTCATGACTTGTTGCATTCCTCCATGTTTGTAGTACCATGTAGCCTACCATCTCACATAACTCTGCAACTTGGGTACCATAGAGTTTCCCAGTTCTGACTTTGTTTGACCGTTCATGTGCTTGGAAGTCCTAAATACAATATATCCGATAGCAGGTGAAGGCACCACAATGTCTCACCTCTCACCCCTGACTGACATACAGTATGTCTTGAGAGACCTGTGATCGCAGCCTCATTGTTGCAGGCCTGCAGAGCCAGCCATTCACAGTCTCACCTGGATCCCATTAGAGCTAGAGTTTGATTGATTTTTAATATTGACCACATGAGACGATGGTCACAAACACACTCACCCACACACAGATAAATGTATCAAAAGCCACCACCCTCATTCAAAGGGAAGGAGGGAATATGGGGGGAGCATTAACTGTTAGTGTAATTTTCAGTGTGTTCCTATATGTCTCAGGCAGACACCCACATCAGGCATACAAGCTTTATAATATAATGTGCTTAAAACGATGGTCAAACGTCCAAGACAGCTAGGCAATCCTGCCCCACACATTCAGCCTAAACTCATGTGAGGTGGTAGCCTGGTGTAGCCAGACCCAAAATTCACTTCATATGGTCTTGATGCTCCATTGGGTATTATTTACAGTCGTTGCTTCCTACTAGGCATAGATATTGGGTTCATCGGTTCATTTTGAAACTTTTGGAGCAGCCTAATCAATCAGTGTTGCTATAACTGTTCATTTCACCCTGCTGGTTGCTGATGCTAAAATTAACACGGTTTACAGATTATAATCTCATTGTAAATTGATTGAGAGCCATAGTTAGACATAGCCAGACTAGTAATGTGGTGGTATTAGATCAGACGTACAGGTTTCATCAAGTTCATACTATTTTTGTCTTCATCTACAGAAAATGGTAAATGTTAAAACTGCATGATTATTGCACAGGTGTGCCTTGGACAGGTCACAATAAAGTCACACAACACAATGCCACACAAGCCACACGTTTTCAGGGAGCGTGGAATTGGCATGCTGACTGCAGGAACATCCACCAGAGCTGTTGCCTGTGAACTGAATGTTTATTTCACTACCATAAGCAGTCTCCAACGTTATTTACAAACATTTGAAAATATGACTATGGAACATCCATAGTTCAATGCCAAACAAATGTAATTTTTGAAGATTACATTTTAGAGCGGCGTTTTATTGTGACCAGTTAATGGCACACCTGTGCAATAATCATGCAGTTTAAACAGCATCTTATGCCACACTGTGGTTAAGGTGAAGCGCTGATTAACATGGATTATTTGAATTTTCATTCGTCAAAAGATTTTTATTAAATAAATAAAAACATTTAATAGAAATCTGAAAAAGTCTGAAATATTTGAGCAAATATTATAAACGTGTTTCTTTCTGTTGCGTAGTCTAGTAATTGTTTAATTTCATCCTATGTTTTCTTAATAGTGATTATCCATTGAACACAACTCACTTTTAGTCATAAATGGTCAGATGTTTGGCGGGTAAAACGCATCTTTGTGCTATTGTAATTGCTTTTTGACACAACCTATATCCAAATTAAATCACTGTCACCCAAATGGGTAGGACTGGTTGCATTATGCATGACCTGCCGCTAATGCCATTCAAGATGTTCAAATGTCTAATGCTTTTGCCCTATGGTGTCAGACCACTAGTTCAGCCCTGACATTACTCCTCCCCCGCTCCTGTTCTCCTTCCCAGTACAGAACTATGCATTTAGCAATACATTTGGAGGAGACTTTGTGTATGAAATTCAATGATGTTACTGGTGCACTCTGCTCGCACTGCATTTGAGATAGACAATTTGCCAAAGGAGATCAATTGTTATATGACAATTGTTACAATATGTGGGGAAAATGACAGTTTTAGTTCAACTATTAGTCGTAAGGCTTGGATGTAAAGGTCCCAAATTCAACCATGTTTTTACAACAATACCAGAAACATATGGCACTTGAAAAACAGAAACATTGACTATGGTAAAAGCAATATACCAGATCAACTACAAACGAAACCGAGATAACTTACAGTATGTAGTAAAGCCAAATATAACAACAACACCATACAGCTGCAAACAACCAATGACCATACTGTATTATAGCACATATCACTGTAAAACACTGTAAAATACACTGGCCCAGATCACCATTGCCACTATCACTTGCTTGGTCATGGAGAAAGAAATCTAATAACGGATTAGTTAAGAGAGCTTTTGCTCTGTGTGTGTGTGCACAGTGTGCGTATGTGTGACTGTTAGTGTGTATGTGTATGTGCGTATGTGTGATTGTGCCTGTCGTGAGTGTGTGACTGTGTGTATGTGTTTGTGTGCGTACGTGTGACTGTGTGTGTTGTGTGTTTGTGTGCGGACGTAATTGACTGTGCGTGTAGTGAGTGATGACTGTGTGTGTGTGTGTGTTTGTGTGCGTACGTGTGACTGAGTGTAAGTGTGACTGAGTGTATGTCTGACGGTGTGTGTGTGTGTGTGTGTGTTGTGTGTGTCCTTTGGAACATCCCCAGGCTGTAGTTCTATTTAGCTGAAGCCTGTCAGCTCTCTGCTAAGGGCTCGGCCACCATGGACAGACAGCTCCTATTAAACCCTGATTGTTTCAGGTTCACAGGGTGTGAAAGGGCCTGATTGAGGGGCTCTGAACCCAGTGAGGGTGGTCCTTCTCTCCCTCTCTCTCCCTCTTTCTGGAAGGTAGGAGGGTGTCGGGGAGGAGGGTGATGGGACTGCAGGAATCACGTGACATGAGGCGTGTTACATGCCGAGCAGGCCAAAACGGAATCTGGTCAAAAACACACTTGTTGCTGCCTGCCGTGTGTGTGTGTGTGTGTGCGTGCATGTGTCATCCACGTGGCTTGGCCATGGCCGATAACAGCAAAACTGATATCCATGTTATTAATGTTTTAGAAAGCGGTTTTCAACTTCCAGCATATGCTGACTTTTCTAACAATGTGGTTGTTAGGCTATGGCATCTGCATTTGCTTAGTTAGAATGGCCATGTAACACCAACTTGAATTAAACCGTTCCACAAACATTTGATTTTGCTAGAGGCTATCTGAGGAAGTACAAAATGAAATCACTGTCCTACTGTATTCAACGAGATGTGATAAAACGCTCCAGCCTCATTCTTAGCAGTCCTGGGACTGACTATAGGAAGACAGTTCCTTCCTGTATGCTCTATTTATTTAAGAACGTTCCTATTGGGGAGCCTTTTGGCTTTAACACACTGATAAAGACCTGGGAAGCTCCCCTGGAGAGCCTTTCACACGTGGCCAAAGGACAAGTGCACTTTCCTCCCCAAAAAATCTGCTATCAAGACCTTGAGAGGGGTTCAGGCACGGCTCTACGGCCCGCATCAGTCAGTGAGCCACCTGGCTCTTCTTTGAGAGAAAAGGCGACTAGCGTACTGTGAGGAGATATTTACTGGATTTGACAAAAAGTTTAGCATACAATCGCTGTCAAAGGGAAGGACAATAGTTTAGAAACAACGTGTTCAGTGGAACTGGTATTCCTCTATATTTGTGTGCAAGAATCCTGTCCAACAATGAGAAAGATAATCTGGTCAATTTGAACACAGCCCTGGTTCTGTAAATAGGAACACAAACAAAGTTTGCCTTGGCAATGCATGTTCAATTTGGGGGCGGGGCTTCAAAGGGAGCACCCTATGGCAGTGAAGGGAGAGATGTTTTTGTTTTGACTGAGTTCAAAAATCTACTTTCTCAAAAGCATGCAGTCAGTGTACAAATTCTGACCACAAAATGGCTTGTTTGTTACAATGTTAAAAATATTACTGTGTATAATCACACTGATTGAATTACATTGTTTTCAGTGAAACATTCCATTTTCAGGATTAAAAACTTTTTGTGGATGAGGTCCTTAATTTGCAAGTGCATTTTTTTAATGAAATGTATCTACAGTAGCCCTACACTAGCCTAGATCTTGCATGGTAAGACACACGTATGTGTGCACAAGGATAAAGAATGGCTATATCGGTTTGTGTACTTAGCACTTCTCACTGACAATTTAGAATAAATAGGTTGGTTATTCAATTGAGTTCAGTGTTGACACTCTTCAGTGCAGGGCCAAAACATTGGGCCACCGGCCTAATCTTCCCTATGAGAATCCAAATTGACCTCTTTTAGAGATAATTACTCAGATTAGATTGTGTACACTTTTTCTTCATGTCTTTCTTTTTTAAAGAACGAGTTACATAGTATTTAAAGACAGGAAGGAAGTAGGCCTATGAATAAAATTATATAAACGTTGCAAAATTATTTTCATTCAATAATTTGCTGAGAGCAAAATCCACCACGTTGACGGAGCTTTCTATCCACGTTTCCATCTGACAATGCTGCTTTGTGGGTGTCCTAAACGAAACATTTAGAAAATATTTTGGCACCTCAAGTATTTCAGGTTACAAGAAACAGCTGTTCTAACGTGGCCCTGCGACCCAGAGGAATGTCCTGACCTCCACACAAGACGAGGCTACGACAGATGATTTTTTTAACCACCAGTCAGACCCGAAAAGAAGAACTTCCGTTAGTAGGCTACGTAACCTAAGGACTGGCTTTCCCGAGACTTTAAATTCAGGGAAGGTAAGGTCTGTTCTGCAGCAGTTTAGCTATAAATATAATTAGACATTACTTTTATAGCCTATGCTATATTCAATCAGTGAGTGAATATTCAGTTAAAATGTATCAATTGTGAACCAACGTGATCAAATATCGTAAACTGACATAAGACATAGCAATACTATGATAGGCTACTATCCTACTTATGGTTATGAGTGGGCAATGGTGTGTTGTGGGGCCAGATGAAACAGCATCGTCACCTCTTGCACCAGTAAATTAACTGACAGATGGGTCTATAGTGTTGTAGCCTACTGTCTTTGTCCAGTGACTGAGATTTTGCACACAAACAAAAAGAAGAAAAAAATCTTCCGCATGGACAAACGTAAACGTTTCTTGACAACATTATTACGGTAGCCTACTCATCATATCCTGCACTTAAGCCTACATGAACAAAGTAAGTTGGCAAACATACCTTAGGTTAGTGCAAGATGATACAGCATTAAACTTTTGACTTCCCCAGTCCTTGGAAGAGCTCTGAAGGTCCAGAGATTGGAGAGTCAGTCACAGTCCCGCTGGGGGTTTGAAAGTTTCCAAGAATGCCTCCTCTCTTTTCGAAGTTTCTGGCAGGCGCACTCAGATGGAGATCATGGATTTCTTAAAACCAAGACTGTATCCTCTCTCAGACGTGTTTGTCCCCCCATAGTTTTCTATGCAGTCACTTTAAGCTACAATACAAAGCTAAAATACACCCCATGTTCGACTATGGAGTCCCGCAAAGCCCGAAGTTGGTTGTACAGCCAATGCGGGAATTCGCACCCCCCTCTCCTCCCGGCTCCCTCCCCCTCCCTTTCTCCAATGTCTGAGGACCACCCCGAAACAGGAAGTTCACTTTTTGTTTTTCTTAAAAAAGAAGGCCATGCTGTATAGATGTTTCTACTGATATTCTTTCCCAACGTATCCCAAATGCAATTTGTAACATTTTAGGCATATGCATATATCTGAAAAACAGCAATAAAATTGATATTTCATAATGCTTTCTAGTCAATTTAAGAAATAGCCTAATAGGGTTATAGTAGACTATAGGCCTAATTATGCAATTCCATCTATAAATGTTATGTCTACTCCAATGTTATAACTTTATAGCAAACTTATTCGATAGCGTGTGTGGCTGGCTACGTGCGGGGATGCTGGAGATTGCTGCGCCTTCAAGTCTACTGCAAAACCCGGGGCGGCATACAGACGATGGATTTTAGTATGGAAACCACATACATAGCCAATTTGGCCACATTCAGTTGAGTTAGGGCCTACCATTTTATATGTAAATATAATATACCAAAGGCCCCAAATTAAAAGCAATACCAACACCAGAAACGATAATGCTGGTTTTCATGCAAGCAGTGTTTTTGTGTGAAAATGCTGATCATCATCACAATTATAAATACTCAAAAGAACACTGGAATACTGATATGGCTATATTGGAATGTTTTAGGCTATAAATATTATTCATATTCATATAATAATATATTCAAAATTCGAATATGTTTGATTAACAAAGTCTACATACGTTAAATGGCTTTTCTTCAAAGTAAGCTAAGAAAACACCAAGCAGTTGGTGACCTATATCGACAGCGAGAGTGCCTTGAGAACATACGGCCAGTGACTAAATCAGATTTTGTCAATGAGAATGGTGGGTATTATAGTTAGTATTACAACATAGCTGCAGCTAAAGCAGCCATGCATGCAGGGAATACTTGGAAGTAAACAGGCCCACAGATGCTGTGTCCATATGCCTCATCCAAATGCACTGCGGTAGAGAGAGAATCCCATAGAGAGATGAGCATCTCATTCATGTCAGGTGACAAGGTATGGAATAGCTTCTCTGAAGATTCTCAATGGGAATAGATCATTTATGAGCCACAAGAAAGTCCAAGGGGACAGGCAGATGTGCATTGATTGTGTAGAATATTTGGTTTGTATTTTATTTACACAATTAGCTTGATATGTTATAGCTATGATATAGGTATAGTGTTTTTATTAACAAGGGTTAGCTAACTATACACACACTATTTATAAGACATATTCAAAAGTATTGTATCTTTATATATTCACATTACATCCTTTACAACAAATATGACAAATTTCTATTTTTAAATATTTAATGTGTTATTACATTTTGAAGGCCAGACTCTTCTTTACATTTTGTATTTACATTTACATTTAATAACTAATTTAGTCATAGTTATATATTTAGTTTTTTGGATAGAAATATCATTCGGCATGCTATTGATATAAGTGAAATGCTCTGCCCCTGGCTTAATTGATTTACATTTTG
Source organism: Typhlichthys eigenmanni (assembly GCA_027564635.1). NCBI lineage: Eukaryota > Metazoa > Chordata > Actinopteri > Percopsiformes > Amblyopsidae > Typhlichthys > Typhlichthys eigenmanni. The sequence goes on from JAODUK010000020.1 coordinate 1,253,206, forward strand.
CCAGCTACCCGAGGAATCTTATTCCTGATATTACAGTATGTATCTGCAGTACAGGTTTGTTAATACAGTAGCCTCCACAATGGCAGACAACCAAAGGTTATTTTTTAGGTAGCTCTCATTGTGACTCACAAACCTACCTACAGCAGCTTTAACATACTGTAAATACATGTGTCAAGTATTTCCCGAAGTAGTGCAAAGCTCCTAGAGGGTTTACAGTTCTAGAGAGATTACAGAGATAGTAAGTATTAAGTCAGCCAGAGAAGAAGCTTTTGGCCAAGTCCATGTCCTTTTTCACTGGAGTGAAAATGAGCAGAGTAGGCCACTTTCTAATGAACACACCTGCTTTTCCTGCAATCCCAAATATAAATGCATATTCTTCTGGCATTAATAATGGAATAATTTGGTGTAGTGCTTTTCCGCAAAGTTTTATAACTGGTTGCTATTAGCTAATGTACCTTTGAAATCAGGAGAACAGAATGGATGTTTGTGTGTTTTGTACCTTTATTAGTTTACATGGCCGCCTGAAGCTAGTGGCATAGTGCAGTGTGAAAGGGAAAGACTGCATCTGTCCCTGAGACGCCGTTCCCTTGCACTGTAAAATCTCCCAAATATTTTACAGGATTTGTTTTTCCATTGCAGATGGCCCATTGCACATGATTTCTTTCCATTGATTCGGGGACTCTGGCCAACAGTGATACATCTCTCTTGGTGCTGCATATAAAGGTGTTCCTTCCCTCGGCTGGGGTTCGCTATACAGACCATCTCCAATGAGTGGAGGAAACCAAGGAGAAGAGACTGACCAGGAACAATGTGTATATGCAAGTCTGCATTAGCATGCAATGTATTTTCCCTGCTTTCAGTAGCAGTGTTGCAGTGATAGCATGTAGCTTGTGCATGGGGAATATGCATGAATCCATGGGTTACATGAACACCATGCAGTTAGTTCATGCTTTAATTGTATATAATTGGTCCTAAATTATATAATTTTTTAAATGTCCTTTACATAGCAAATATGCCATTTAGATTCATAGTATTTTTTTACTAAATTAAATGCAACCAACAATATGGTTTTGTCATATTTTTATTGATTTATGTTCACAGACGGCATGCCCACTGCCCTTCATGCCAGAATGGGCTGTAAACTGTGGTAATGAATATATGTAATGTAATATATACTGTGCTTGCTTGCTTGCTAATTTAATTTAGCTATTTTAAAGAAAATACATTATAAAAAAAATTTACATGGAATGCATTGATATTGTTTTATTTGTGTTTATTATATTTTTTTGTGGTAAAAGGCCCTGACAAAATTTGTTCAGTTATTTACATTTATGTAATACAATATTATCAGTCTAAACATGTCATTTAAAAAGTGATAAGGCTTTAAGATGTTTAAGAATACAGTAACAATATATAGGTTACTGTATTGTGTACGGTACACGCTGGCTGTGTGCATTGCCATAAGCATCATTTTTAATGGCTTGCTTAAATTAAATAAAGACTTTGATGAAAAAAGGCTTTGATGAGGGCATTAAGTGAAGAAAGAATATATATATATAAATAAATTACCTGTATTACCTGTATATAAAATCATTTTCCACCTCACATGATAAATATAACAAGATGCATTTTAATTAAAGCTGTAGGCATGTATTCGTCACAACATTTATGTTCATGTTAGCTGAAACATTTAGAATTTTGATTTATGATTTAAAGGTTTACACTTAATATAACATATACTATACCTGAATGAGGACTGTGCATATCTGTGTATGTGATGTTATTTTAGACAGTATGTATTTCCAAAACCCTTTGATTTCCAATCACCAGAGGGCAGTATATTACAAGAAAATAAAGACCTGGCCACACAACTCTGAAAATTGTACCTGACATTTTAATAAGGGATACATGATGCACAAAACATCCTGTAGCATATTTAATTAAAAATAATTATCTGAGACATTTTCAACAGCTACTATAGTTGCTGTTGAATACAGTGACAAAGTGTAAAACATTTTAAATGAAATGTTGTAATTGTTCATATTAACAATATAACACAATAGATTAACAATATGCACATTTAACTTTTTTTTTTTAATACAATTATAGAATATGTATTTTACATTGTACATGAGTAACAAATTTTTAATATTGACCCATTTATCTGTCACTTATCACAACAGGTTGAACCACAGTCAATGTCAACCCAGCTCTGCAAAGGCCATTGGTTGGACCAATCCAGTAACAATTATGCAAGAAGATTAAGGCACTATGCTAGATGTGAATGGACAGTATGTCCTAGAAATGGTTAGCATGCAATGCAATATGAAGGCTCACGTTAACATAAACATGTTTAAATGTAAAATTATTGCAAAAAAATAAAATAATTTTAATAAGTATTTAATAAACCACTGATATGTTATCAGTGTCCTTAGCATGTCTTTATTAATATAATGACATGCTGTTAGACAATAATAACGTGTCTAAACAAAAGTTTAATAAACACAGTTAATGAACCAATATTAATTGTTTACAAGAAGAAATAGTCTACAGTGTATTAATACCATAATACCTTTGTGCCACAATGCCCATTTGGTGTTATTGTGCCAAACACAACAATTACAAAGGAGACTGCCTGTCCATATTATTTTAGCATATTTCCTTCTTTTCAAAATCAATTAGTTAGACTAGTGTACAATTCTCAGATACAGTACTTCATGTACAGTATGGGCATGCACTTAGTACTTGCTTTAGCCATGTACAGCAGTGTTCCCAAGAGAATTAGGTCCCCACATGACATTCTATGTGATAAGACCTGAGAGTTAAGTATTGAGGGTTTATGTGGAACGAACAGGTCTGTGACATTAATTCCCTGAGCTGCGGGGGTGCAAGTCCCTGTTAGATCATGAACTATTTAAATCTAGTAGCCCCTGTCCTCATTGGAAGACTTCCCTACACCACACCGGTTTTCCAAAGCATCTGACCTCAGAAAGCAAGATATCTTATCGGAGGTCAGCATAGTGGTGGTGAGGAAAAAGTGTTTTTAACACTGGACTAGTTTATTTAATAATAATAGTAATACTAATAATAATAAAATGGGAGGTATCGCTATACACCAGTATAACACCATATAGAACAGGGGTGGGCAAGGCTCTGCCTAGTCTTGGCCTCTTTCGTTCATTAGCACTACATCACAGAAGCAACACTGTGATGAACGTCTGATACATACATAGTAAATCTTTTAAATCTTGCAAAAGTTACAGCAAGGCCGCTTGGTTCAGTGCTGTTCAATAAAAAAAAATTACGCCAAGTAGGAGGAAATGACTGCAAACACTTCCCAATGGAGCATGGCCAGACCATATTCACTTTGTGAATATATTCTGGTTACACCAGGCTAGATACAGCCCACCTTAACACCCCTCCCATTAATGGTACAGTATAGTGGTCATTGTTAAAGTTGTAAACAAGTTAAAGATAAGGTTTTGTTGGATATACGAGTTCAACCATGTCTGTATGTCAGGCTACATATAGTACATGCAAAAGTGGAACTATTGAGTAATTTGACCTATGTTCTTATGCTCTTGTTATCAGCATTTTACCTAGATCCCACTATTTGCTTACTGCTTTAGTACTGTATTGTATTTACTAGATCCACCATTGCACGCGTGTGACAAACCAAATATTTAAGATAGTCCTTCAAAAGGTTTTGCACTGTGGGTAGGGATCTATATTTGATGGTTACACAGTGCAAACTACTACCTCATTATGAGTAGTGCAACGTGCACTACTCATAATGAGGTAGTAGTTTGTTCTGTTTTGATTGTTTTCCAGTAGCCCTGTCAGAAACTTCAGTAAAGCTAACAACACTGCAATATACTTCAGGGAGACTCCCCATGTTGTGAGGTAGACAGCATGTGTTGTTGTACAACATAATGCTTTGCAATGAACACTGTTTGTTAATAAAGACAGGAGCAAGATGGGGGATACAACATTGTAGTCACTGTGGTGAGTTGACTTCTAGAAATGAAGCCATCCTAGAGCGATACCTCCCCATCACACTGAAATATCATGTGCCTTGTTTTTGAACTGGATGAAATGACGAGTACCCAAGTACAGATACCACATGACACATATGCAAAGTTCAAACTTTAGGCAGAATCAGAACCGAGGCAGGCAGGATGCAGAGGTAGGCAGGATCATGGGCAAGCAGGTAGTCCATGGCACAGGAATACACAGAAACAAAAGGCAAACTCAAGGTGGTGGTCAGGCAATTGGCACATAGAGGGCTATCCAAAGGGCACAGGGACAAGCAAACTAAAAACACAAACTGGCAGGTAGGCAGGCAGGCCGGCAGGATAAACATGATAACAAAAGGCTCGGAAATAATTCTGCGGTCGAGCATATCGTGGAACTCGGACGTTCCGACTGCTGACATAGAAAAAAAAATACAAAATGCCCTGTCGGAATTCCATGTCGGAATCTCGGGCAAGTACTGTAAAAGCAGGGATCATCCTTCACTATGTTGCTCACCGTGCAGTGCACAATGATAATTTAGTAGGCTACAATAATCGTGTGGTCATAGTTGCAGTTCATAAAAAAATATTTGTCATTGTTCATTGTTTCATCTTTTTGATGTGAATTTGTTCTTGGACATCAGTTACTGCCTATTTTTATGCTACTGGCTATACGGTCAAAGCTTTATTTGTAACTGAATGTTAGCTTTGTAGCAACTATGCTATACGATAGCTTACAAACATTTAAAAACATTTAGTCTAGTGCAAACTGCTTATGGGGCAGAAAATCCTACAGTATTTTATGTAACATACTGTATGTCATGTAAGCTACTGTATAAGTAATTGAATTGGTATCACACATACATCATACTGTACATTTGATATCACATAGTGTCAGGAATGATGTACAATAAATTGTTTAAAGGTAAATACTATCTGCTATAATATTCTTTCTACAGTCCCGTTGTTTCATTCAAAAACTGTCATTTTCATATTTATTTCAAAATGAATACACTATTTATATTGTTATTGTGAAAAGCTATATAATAACCAGATAATGCTAAAGCAGGGGTACTTTTACTGAAATTAATTAACTAAAGTACATTTTACTTAGTGGACCCCTGGCTGGCAACTTAAAGAGTGCCACCCAGTGGCAAATATCAGAAACTTACCTTAAGCATTGACGACACTAATATCAGCAAATGTACCACACCTGCTCATTTCTATTCAACATTTGTATAAATTATGTTTTTTATTCTTATTTTGGCAGCCATTTATTGTAATTGTGTGATTTAATAAAACATGATTTAATTGGCCTAAGAAATGTACATGTACATAATGTAAAGTAATCACTTTCTACTTTCTTTCATTTTATTATCATATAATTTTATCAATGTGCACTCTCCAATCAACCCTCCAACTTTATAAGCTTAACTGTGGAGATCATGTGATGGCAGACTGTCCTCCTTAAGACTGTTCTGATGTAAGGCATAGGGATATATCAAGTAACTGGGTCTTTCATAATAGGATCATCCTGAGGATTTCAAAGTTATTTGAAGTGAAGCCTTCACACTGCAACAAGAATACGTCCCAGTCAGTGTTAGATATTTATCATGATAGCTACTGTATGTGCATTTTAAGATTGTTAAACCGCATAATGCATATTGACATATTGACATATTGTAATAGTGTAGTCCAACATTTCCAATAGTAACTTCATACCGTATGTTATATAGAAAGTAATTATGCACCGTAGTTATTTAAATGATCTTTAGGGATATGTCAATATTCTGACAAAACAAATGAAATGCAATATAGAATGTCATATGATGCAGTCAGTATACAGTAGTAAACGGCATCTTACTGGTTTATTAAGCTGACTGTGTCATAGGTACTGGGCTTTAATTAAATAATTGAGCTCCCCAGAGTTTGACCTAACAGTATCGAAAGCAATTTTAACAATAGGTCCTACTCAGCACACATCCATCAATTATTGTGATAAATAAGAGCAATAGCATACCATCTGAAGTGACGCCATAACGGAAAACAGTCTAGTGGCCGTAGCTATTTGTAATGTGAAACTAACACTGCTGTTTACCGTTGGCCCGAGGATGGAGAGCCGGTAGTGTGAGAGGAATATTCAGTATTTACGGGCAAAGAGCGTTAAGGATTAGGGATTTAGTGGCACACAGCAATCAGTGGGTCTGTGGGTCAGTGTGCCAGTATATCAGTGAGTCACTATGTTTTTAATGTCTTTCCCCCATGTTGGCCTGCAATTTCCTTTGCATTACCTGATATTGGCCTTGCCTTCAATACTTATGTGTTTTGTTGATGCATCTGAAAGATTTTGATGTACACTAATCAGTATGAATGAAAACAAGGTTTAGTCTAATGGTAAACGTTACAACAACATACTGTAATAAAAAACATTATTTTTGAAGCTGAAGTTACAGATTTGGGGACATGCATTATTAGTTCATTTAGAAATAATCACTGTAAAATCGTTTTTAATAGATAGGATCAGTTGGAACATTAATCTATCTTCTGTATCTTTTGTGCTCCAATTTAGATGTAGGCTATCATTATTGAGCTATTATATAATATTATATTAGAGATATTATAATTCTTCACATTCTTATCTAACGCATCTGATTCATACATATTAGTTTCTGATGCATGTGCATCTCATGCCAGGTGTTTGCTGTTTACACATCAAACACAGACAGTCCATAAAGCCACTTCAACTATTTGTTTGAGCAAACAGGACCTTTGCTTTACAGACAGACTTACAATGCTTGTTTGACAGATTTTTCACAAGAAAAGGTCTACAATTGGAAACATATATGCTTATAAATGCAAATATATGTGCAACTAGGTACATATATAGGCTACTAGAAATGTGTGGCGTTACTACAACTAATGTTTGAAGGGAACTGTAATTTTCATTTTATAAATTCAGAAAAAAAAGGTCACCTAGTGCCAGAAATCCAAAAGCAAGATAATCACATTTACAATTTTGTGATGTTGCAAGTAGCACAAAAATAACATGAAAATAAGGAAATCATGCATGAAACATAAATTCTTGTTTATTTAAAATATATTCCACAATTATGTAATTTTAGGAAAGATGAACATATTAATATGACAGTTTACATAGATTGTCAACAATACAAAGCATTTGTTTAACCTAAAATATATTGTGATATAAAAATATAGACAATAATTATTTCAGATTCTGGCTGTATTACCAGCTAGTATATAGAAACTCCCTGCACATTTGACTATTATTGCTAAACTGCTTGAGCGTAAGAAAATAAAACAAAGCATATGCTTCTTGCTTTAGTGTTGTTTTCAGGTACTGTCCAACAGAACCAGGTGCATTAGACACCTCAAGCAGACATTACAGTAGGGTGCTAAAGTGCTTAGTAAGCTATGTACGGATGGCACCTCAATGTCACATACAGGCCTAGGACAGGAAGTGCTTGCAAAACATGACAAACAAACAATATACATTACTCTAGCATTAGATACATAGGTAGATTTAGGTGGCAATGCATATCACTAGTGTGGACACTGAATGGGTAGTATGCTATTAACAAATTATTCCATCTATAATGCCTCAAAAAAAGTATCTATGTATCTAGTCCTTATGTTCTGTGATTCTAAGAGCCACAACAGTACAATACAGTAGTTCTAGGCCATGGGCCCCACATTTAGCCATTAAAGGACGAATACCTGCCACACACAAAGACAGAGAGGTGTTTCTACATGTACAGAGCTAAGCTCAGTGCAAACTGAGCAGAGATACTTGATGCTTTGTATTCGATAAGTCGCCATCAGAACCTCTTTGGCTGGAGATTTCATGATACTATGCAAGAAAACTTTAGACTTTGGGAAATGCAAGTGCCAGCGTGCCTGTAACAAATGCCCAATGACCCATGAGTCTCACAGACCTTCACATTTACTGATACTGAAGCAATAGCTAAATGTTTGTTCATTCGGCTGAGAAATAACCTTGAGTTCATGCCGTTAGAACCCATGGTGTACAAACTGATTGCTTGAGTAAATAATACAGTGTAAATGCTTAAACACATTTCAACCTGCTTGCATCAGTTAATGCATAGAAAATGCATTATCTCCTAGACAATTTCTATGCACAAAAATTTGTCATTGTCTTGTGTTGCATTAATATTGAGTGTTACTTCAAATATTATTGCAATGTCATTGGAACACTTGTTAAATATAATGCTAAATTGTCCAAACTCATATATATCATAT